>OW121744.1:91244184-91296684 GCA_933228675.1 Stomorhina lunata | reverse complement strand
AAACCTTCTGAATGTCTACCGTGGAGTGTCAGTGATCAGGATTCCATTTCATCGGATTAACTTATAAAGAATGATATGACTTCTGACACATCCTCTTAAAAGCAATCCTCAGGGAGATTGGCCACTTTCGGTACTGTTAATAAGGGTATGAAAGAGGAAGTTGACAAGTAAGCCCTCCTGAACCCTAATCCTGAGAATAGAAATCATAATGACTTCAACATCACAATCATCCCATATACAGGGATTGATTAGGATTATTCTGATTTATCTTTACCACTCCAAAGTAGCCTTCGCTGACTTAATCCTTCGGATGACTGGTAGTGGGGAGGACCTGGCAATAATCCAGGAACCCTGGCACCACCGAGCACCACAGATCAGGTAGGGTAAGATTATGTAATTTAGCAAAAAGCTTACTTAATTTCTTCATTCTTTCTGATTACAGCGATGAAGATACTGTTGTAGCGGCCTGGGAGACCAGTAAGAGTTCTATGCTAATTTCCTCTTGTTACATAGGCCGTGATCACACCGGGCCACCACCCAATACCTTAGTTGGGACGACGGCGGAGCCGGCCAATAATCCAGATCTAATATTGGTTATTGGATCGGATGCTAATGCTCATCATGCAGCACAGTGGTTTGAAACCAAAAGAAAAGTGGTAATAAATCTATATCTTCTAAACTGTATGCCCGATTGCATCAAAATGTATGAGAGAATTGTTAAGTAGGACTAAACCTTTTTAAATTTTGGCTTTATGGTTACCCTGTATTTACTCAGGGTAAATCATTGGGCATCAAAGTAGACCACTTTAGAAATAAAAAAGCGTTTAGACCGTGTAGCTCTTTCAATTATTGTCTAAAATGGTTAATTTTATTCATTTTGGAATGAGCTTGAAGAAGCGAGGAAAAAACTGGCTTAATTTACTGTAATAACTTTTATGGGTTTTAAGTTATTTCATTTCGAAAATAAAACAAATCATTTTTCTCTTCGACTTTTTTTAGTTTTTGACCCATTGTGCATTCGATCTATAACCCATATTTTTTAAAAAATGCTGACATTTAACGAATTGATCAGAAAATCAAATAGTGAAAACCGTTTTTAAATATCTTAAACCTTTTTATGATGACAAATGTCCAAAGTCAAATATTTTTCGAAAAAATTTTGGTATATAAAAATTTGACATTTTTTATAAAATTCGATTTTTTGGATTCATTTATGAATTTGCGCTACTTTTTATTTCTGAAATCTAAAGAGAATATATGGGACTAGATAACTGTATTTCAGAAAGTTGCAAAATCGGCTTATCTGTTTTGTCATATGTTCGAAAACACAAAAATTTTCTTCAAAATTAAAAAAATTTCGTTCGATGCTGATCGAAAAAAGTGCACTTTTTTCTCAAATTTTTTTTTTTCAATTTTTACTTTTTACGAAGATGTTTTTTTTATGAAAATAAAGGTTCCTTATACATTTGTAGAGAATATAGGATGATTTTAAGTCAAAATTCAAGTCAGTGCTACACTTCTTTTACGAAATTTGTCTAATTTTTAAGAAAATATTTGTGTTCTCGAACATATAACAAAACAGTCAAGACGATTTTGCAACTCTTTGAAATACAGTTATATAGTCCCATATATTCTCTTTACTTACTTACTTAAATGGCCTATTGTAACAACCTGTTTAGGTCAAAGGCCGAGCATATTTTAGAATTCCATGCGCTTCTATCTTGTGCGCATATTCTCCAATTTCTTATGCCAAGTTTTGAAAGATTTTCTTCTACTTGGTCTTTCCATCGAAGTTTTGGGCGCCCTCTTCTACGAGTTCCCTCAGGATCATTATCAAACACTTTTCTTGCCGGAGTATTTTCATCCATTCGCACAACATGTCCTAGCCAGCGCAGCCGTTGTTGCTTAATGCGTTTTACTATGTCTATGTCAGCGTATAACTCATACAGCTCATGATTCATTCGATGTCGATACTCATTGTTGACGCAGACTGGTCCAAATATTTTTCGTAGGATTTTCCCACAAACACTCCAAGGATAGCTTCATCTGCCTGTGCAAGTACCCATGATTCTGTACCATACAGTAACACGGGTAGTATAAGCGTTTTATAGAGCGTAATTTTAGTTCTTACGGAGAGGACTTTATTTCTTAGCTGTTTGCTTAGGCCAAAATAGCATCTATTGGCAAGTATTATTCTACGTTTAATTTCAAAGCTTATATCGTTGTTGATGTTCACAGCGGTACCAAGGTATACAAATTCTTTTGCAACTTCGAAACTATAGTTTTCTACGGGCACATGTGATCCACTTCTAGTGGTCTGTCTGCCTGAAGTAACCATCAGTTTTGTTTTTGATTCATTTACAGCTAAACCCATTTTGTTTGATTCCTTCTCGATATTGGAAAAGGCGGCAGTTACCTCGCGTAGAGTGCGCCCCATAATATCAATGTCATCGGCACACGCGATTAGCATATGTTTTCTATTGAAAATTGTTCCTGTTGTATTAACCGCTGCATCTCGCAAGATTTTCTCTAACACAATATTGAAGAGGTCACAAGATAAACTGTCACCTTGCCTGAATCCCCGTTTAGTTATGAAGGACTCTGATAGGTTCTTACCTATCTTAACAGATGATATTGTATTAGTTAGTGTTATCCTGCATAACTTTATTAGCTTCGTGGGGATGCCGAACTCAGACATTGCTTCAAACACCTTCTTCCGTATCGGGCTGTCAAAAGCTGCTTTGTAGTCAACAAAGAGATGATACGTGTCAATTTGTTTCTCTTGGGTCTTCTCTAGGATCTGACGTAGAGTAAAAATCTGGTCAGTGGTTGATTTACCTGGTCTAAAGCCACATTGGTACGTCCCAATTATTTCGTTAATTTTGGGCTTAAGCCTTTCGCACAGTATGGTCGATAGAATCTTATATGCAATTGAGAGGAAACTTATCCCTCTGTAATTCGAACACACAGTTTTATCTTCTTTTTTGTGCACAGGACAAAGGACACTAAGATTTAAATCGTCTGGCATGTATTCTTCTGACCATATTACTTCTATAAGTTGGGACATAAGCCTTATCAACTCATCTCCTCCGGCCTTAAAAAGCTCAGCAGGAAGACCATTGGCACCCGCAGCTTTGTTATTTTTTAGCCGATTTATAGCGATTCTAATCTCATTTTGGTTTGGTGGTGGACATAGAACGCCATCATCATTGATTTGTTCAGGCGTGTCATCTTGGTCGCTTTCATTTGATACCAACAATTTGAAAAAAGTGCTCCTTCCACAGTTTCAGTACGGTTTCAGCATCCGTTACCAGGTTTCCTTGGTCGCCTTTGCAGGAGAGAATACAATTGCTAAAATTTACGCACTTCATTACGACTCTTATATAACTCAATCTCCTCGAACACACGTCTTTCCATTTCTCTCTTTTTTCTTCGGAATAGGCGTTTCTCTTCCCTCTTTCTTTCTCTATATCTTTCTAAAGTTCGACGAGTAACTACTGACTGCAGGGTTGCCCTATAGGCTGCATTTTTCGCCGCAGTGGCATTGCGGCACTCCTCGTCATACCAAGAGTTTTTTGGAAGAGGGTTCTGGAACCCCAATACAGTTTTTGCGGCAGTTTTCATTGAGCTGGCAATATGTTGCCATAGAGCGCTGATGTCGTTGGGAGTAGAAATATTTTCTCCAAGTAATTGAGCTATTCGTCGCGAGTAATCTGTGGCAATTTGATGGGATTGTAGCTTGGTGGTGTTAAATTTCCTTTGCGATTCTGTCTGCATGTTTCGCGACACACTCAGGCGTGTTCTCACCTAGGCTGCAACAAGATAGTGATCGGAGTTCATATTGGCTCCCCGAATTGTACGCACATCCAATACGCTTGATGAGTGCCTTCCGTCAACTACAATATGGTCTATTTGATTTTTATATTCTCTTTAGATTTCAGAAATAAAAAGTAGCGCGAATTCGCAAATGAATCCAAAAAATCGATTTATTTAAAAAATGGCAAATTCCTATAGGGATATACATATCGCACTTGTTCAGCAAGAGGGTATTAACTCAAAATTTTTAAATTTTCACTTTTTTAAAGAAATTGATCTATAGTAGTCTTATCTACCTACTGTTAAAATCTGACATCATTCTCACTATAATTTCACCAAAAAAACTACAGTTTTACCCCTCTTCCTTATATGAAAGTAGTAGTAAAATAAAATAGTTTTTTGACTCTAGTGAAAATTTAAAAATTTTGAGTTAACATCCTCTTGTTGATCAAGTGCGATATAAGGGTTGCGATTGATTTTTCTAATGGCATTTAATAAACGTTTAAACATTTCATTTTAATGGACACTTAAAAACTGTATGCAATAAATATTTCATATTTTTCGTAATAAACTTTAAAATATTGTTCACGGCTTTTTGTCTCAATTTAAGTTTATTTCCGTTTTTATATCCCTAATAAGAGAAAAATCAACAAAACTGTGAAGTAGACATTTGTTAACTTTTACTTAATCTACTAAAAGCTCAAGGTATAGCCATAAACACAGACAGACCCAAACTACACAGTGGCTTCGTTGTTGTACATGAAAAATTTAAATAATATTTAATATTTTCCTATTAAAAGGAGTTGTTTTTCATGTCTCAAGATTAGAGAAGGCAAATACATGCTCATAATCGCAAATGGCCTTAAAGCTTTCCATAAAAGAGCAACATCGCTTTTAAGTTTGAAATAAAATACAAAAAAGCTATGAGTCAAAATAAATAAAACTTTAAGCTAAAAGTGCAGATTTTGAAAAAAAAAAGTGTTTAATTAAAACTAACTTCTTCGTCTTGGTAAAACATTATTCTTGTGGCATAATCAGAAAATAATCGTGAATTAAGGAAGGAAATAGTTGGGTGGCAAAAACGAGCTTTAAGGCTTAAACGGTTTCAAGTTGTGTTAGTTTGATACTTTATATATAAAAGGTAAAAATTTTCATAATTAAGTTTGATAAGTTTCTTTAGTGCCTGTAATACTGGTATTATTTATACAAAAATAAAAAAGATGTCTTACAAATTATCAAAAATGTATATAAAAGGAGAAACATTTTACGATACTTTTAGGTCAAGGCCCATAAGCAAAAGCAAATAAAGGTACCTAAATTGTTTATATACTCACGTACAATTTTTTACATGAAGAAAATCCAATATAAAAATTTCATATTTTAAAAGCCAACAAAACAAGGACACGTTCATTTTGGTAACACAGATTTCGACAAACAAAAACTTAAATTTTTGGTATAAAATATGAGTGATCAGAGAATTTCATTATTTTTGCTCTAGCTGTCATAGTTAACGAAAAAATCAAGTCTAAAGTTTTTATACCCTTCACCACCATAGGTGGAAAGGGTATTATAAGTTTGTGCTGATGTTTGTAACGCATAGAAATATTTGTCTTAGACCCACCTTTTAGTATACCAATAGACTTAGAATCACTTTCTGAGACGATTTAGCGATGTCCGTCCGTCCGTCCGTCCGTCTGGCTGGCTGGCCGGCTGGACCCCCATGTAAACCTTGTAATCAAACTACAGGTCGCAATTCTAAAGATAATTTGATGAAATTTAGCACAGATCATTTTTTTGATAATGGGACCATGGCTATTGAAATTGGTCAAAATCGGTCCATTATTTATGGTACCTCCCATAGGTCTCATTTCCCGGAATTGCTATATTGGCCACAATTATCAATATTTTTTCATGAAATTTAAAACAGATACTGCTTATGTAATCACTGTACCAAATTTCGTTGAAATCGGTCCACATTTGACCATAGCTCCCATACAAACTCTTCTTCAAAAACGCACTAAATGAGACAAAAAATCACTAAAACGCTCGTAAATCTATAGATAATGAAAATTTTGAGTTTATTTTTTGCATACATAATTTTTGTAACAACTGTAATCAATTCGCCAAATTTCGAGATAATCGGTCCACATTTGACCCTAGCTCTCATATAAGTGCAAATGACGGAAACAGGTTGAATATATACGTTTTGAGAAAATGCTTGTATGATGGCAAAATTTAACAAATATTTGTCTTTATACAGGAAAAATAACACCTTTGACCTTAGTGGTGAAGGGTATCGTATGGTCGGCTTGACCGACTATAGCGCTTTCTTACTTGTTTTTTTATAAAAAACTAGCTGATTTTACCCGGCGTTGTCCGGGTTGGTGGTTAAAGTTTTTAACTTATTACTGTGTTAAAACTTTCTTCAAAAATTAACAATTATGAAATATTTTTATTAATTTTTTAATTGAATCCTTTATTAATGTGTTTGCAAATATATTCAATTGACTTTTGTGAATGCCATTACTCCTCATTAATGTGCGCTTTAAACGTTTTTGAAAGCAAATGTGTCCATAAATATTAAACAACATACAGACAAATAGACGCGAATATTTTTGTATATTTATAGATTATCGAAAAACTATCAAACAATCGTCAAATAATCATCAAACAGTCGTCAGTGAATCGTGAAACAACTATCCAACAGTCATTAAAAATCATTGAACTGTCGTCAGTCAATCATCAAACAACCATCAATCAATCGTTAAAAAATCATCAAACTACTGTTATAAAATCGCCAGTTAATCGTAAAACAATTATCAAACAATCATTAAAAACCTTCAAACAGTCATCAGTCAATCAATCATCAAACCAATGTCAAATAATCGTCAAACAACCATCAAATATTCATGAAAAATCTTCAAACAATCGTCAGTCAAACACCAATCAAACACCAATCATATGACCACTATTCGTGCATCCGTTTTCCTATTTTAGATAAATCAAAAAAAAAGGTCATAAAGTGGGCATGGTAAATTTTTATTAATGTAGAATCCTAGCTTGGACTAAAACAAACATTTAGAAAGAAAAGATGACTTCATTGGTCCAGCCGCTCTCAAAATATGCAATTTTAAAGAAAAGGGGAATTTTATCCCCATTTTTCAATTCTCAAGTCCTCGTTGGTCCATTTTCAAAAAATTCAAAAAGCGAACAACTATCCTATAGTATCCACATTTAAAACTTTAATTAATTGGGTTAAATCGTTTTCATCTTATCATCCATATTTGTCATTTTTTACTTTTTTACCCCCCGGTAACTACTTATATACCATAACAATTTAAAAAAAATCGGTCGGCTTAGTCATCCATATTTGTTATTTTTAATATTTTACGTATATGGGAGGGGTCACTTGAGATTTCAAAAAAAAAAACCTAGACTATTTTACCAGTCACACCTTAACATACTGTCAAAATTTCAGAAAAATCGGTCCTCAGGGTCATCCATGTTTGTCATTTTTAATATTTAACTTATATGGGAGGGATTACGCCCACTTAAGATTAAAAAAAACTTAGCCTATTTTAAAACCTTAAAATACTGACAAAATTTTAGAAAAATCGGTAGCTCGGTCATTTTTATTTGTCATTTTTAATATATGAGTTGTATGGGAGGGGCACCGCCCACTTGAGATTTCAGAAAAAAACACCGGTCACACCTTACCAAATTGTCTTAAATTCAGAAAAATCAGCCAGTTCGGTCATCCATATTTGACATTTTCAATATTTGACTTATATGGAAGGGGTCACGCCCACTTAATATTTCAAAAAAACACCTGACCTACTTTACCCACCGGTTACACCTTAACATACTGTCAAAATTTCAAAAAAAAAACGCTATATTTGTCATTCTTAATATATGAGTTATATGGGAGGGGTCACGCCCACTTGATATTTCTGAAAAAACCCTTGGCTATTTTAACCACTGGTGACACCTTACCATACTGTCAAAATTTTAGAAAAATCGGTCCGCATTGTCATTCATATTTGACATTTTCAATATTTGACTTATATGGGAGGGGTCACGCCCACTTGAGATTTCAGAAAAGATCCTAGCTTATTTTAACAACCGGTTACAATTTGCCACACTGTCGAAATTTCAGAAAAATCGGTCGGTTTGATCATCCATATTTGGAGGGTTAACGCCCACATGAGATTTCAAAAAGAAGTCTGGCCTATTTTAACCATCGGTCATATCATACAACAGTGACAAGATTTCAGAAAAATCGGTCTGCTAGTTTCGGAGATCCTTCCCATTAAACAACATACAAACAGACAAACAGACGCCAACATTTTTTTTTTATAGATATAGAAGATAGAAGATAACCGAAGCCTTATTTCGTGAAAATACAAATGTTGGTTTTATTGACAATGAAGTAAAAGTATCCAATTTGGCAAAAATTTGGCATATAAAGATTAATCAAAAAATTTAAATTTTTTAAGAAATCACAAAAAATCGAAAAAGGCAAAATACCATCGTTACCCGACGATCGTAAAACTATAAAAGTTCTTAACAGTATAAGCCTAATATTACGAAAATCCATCGATTATAAGTGATTTTATTAACCACAAATTAAAAACTTCCATATGAAAATTTAAAAATATTGAAAAAATTAAGTAACGGGTACAATTTTCCAAAAATTTAATGAGACTTGGCATTGCTGCCCATTTCATTTGCTTTTTTGTTAACAAAATCAGTATTTGTAAATGGATTTGCAGAAAATGAGGTTTATTTAATTTGAAACATTCACAGTTTTGTGACCATGTGATGAAAATGGTATATTATTATCAGCTTCGTTTTTGTATGAATTTTTAAGAAATAAAAAGTTTAATTTCGTGAAGTAGTGTAATCTACCATTTTTGGGATGGCAATCAAAGACTTATTTTAAAATATTTGTAAATGTATGTAAATAAAAACATTGCCCAAATAAGAAAACAAATATAAAAGCAATTGGGTCAAGAATCATAAACAACAACAAATAAGGATACATATTTTTATTTATGTCCCCACGTACATGAAAATATACCAATATTTTCTCATAAAAACCAAACCTACAAAACAAGGACATGGTCATTTTGGTAGCACAGATTTTGGTAAATATTCAAATACCATAACAATATTTTTACATTAAGAAAATCAAGAAACAAATTTTTAAAGGACTAAATATTTACTTTCTACACTCTTGTTATACTGTATTAAATTGTGAAAAGGTCAGATTTGTAATTTTTTTTTTGTAAATAATGGAAATAATAAAAAGAATCGTAAAAGTAAAAGTTCTACTGAAAATTGTTCATCTATTTTAAAATTTTCTACAGAAAATGTTTCATCTATTTTAAAATTTTCTACAGAAAATTTTTCGTCTATTTAAAATTATCGAGAGAAAAATTTTCATCTATTTTAAAATCTATTTTTAGATTCTCTAAAGAAAATTTTTCATCTTTTTAAAAATTTTCTATAGAAAATTTTTAATCTTTTCTAAAACTTTCTATAGAAAATTTTTCATCATTTAAAAAAATTTTCTAAAGAAAATTTTTCATCTTTTAAAAAAATTTTCTATAGAAAATTTTTCATCTTTTAAAAAAATTTTCTATAGAAAATTTTTCATCTTTTAAAAAAATTTTCTATAGAAAATTTTTCATCTTTTAAAAAAATTTTCTATAGAAAATTTTTCATCTTTTAAAAAAATTTTCCATAGAAAATTTTTCATCTTTTAAAAAAATTTTCTATAGAAAATTTTTCATCTTTTAAAAAAATTTTCTATAGAAAATTTTTCATCTTTTAAAAAAATTTTCTATAGAAAATTTTTCATCTTTTAAAAAAATTTTCTATAGAAAATTTTTCATCTTTTAAACAAATTTTCTATAGAAAATTTTTCATCTTTTAAAAAAATTTTCTATAGAAAATTTTTCATCTTTTAAAAAAATTTTCTATAGAAAATTTTTCATCTTTTAAAAAAATTTTCTATAGAAAATTTTTCATCTTTTAAAAAAATTTTCTATAGAATATTTTTTATCTTTTAAAAAAATTTTCTATAGAAAATTTTTCATCTTTTAAAAAAATTTTCTATAGAAAATTTTTCATCTTTTAAAAAAAATTTCTATAGAAACTTTTTCATCTTTTAAAAAAATTTTCTATAGAAAATTTTTCATCTTTTAAACAAATTCTCTATAGAAAATTTTTCATCTTTTAAAAAAATTTTCTATAGAAAATTTTTCATCTTTTAAAAAAAATTTCTATAGAAAATTTTTCATCTTTTAAAAAAATTTTCTATAGAAAATTTTTCATCTTTTAAAAAATTTTCTATAGAAAATTTTTCATCTTTTAAAAAAATTTTCTATAGAAAATTTTTCATCTTTTAAAAAAATTTTCTATAGAAAATTTTTGATCTTTTAAAAAAGTTTTCTATAGAAAATTTTTCATCTTTTAAAAAAAATTTTCTATAGAAAATTTTTCATCTTTTAAAAAAAATTTTCTATAGAAAATTTTTCATCTTTTAAAAAAATTTTCTATAGAAAATTTTTCATCTTTTAAAAAAATTTTTTATAGAAAATTTTTCATCTTTTAAAAAAATTTTCTATAGAAAATTTTTCATCTTTTAAAAAAATTTTCTATAGAAAATTTTTCATCTTTTAAAAAAATTTTCTCTAGAAAATTTTTCAACTTTTAAAAAAATTTTCTATAGAATATAGAAATTTTTCATCTTTTTTTCATCTTTTAAAAAAATTTTCTATAGAAAATTTTTATCTCTTGTAAAATTTTCTATAGAAAATTTTCATCTATTGAAAAATTTTCTATAGAAAATTTTCATCTATTGTAAAATTTTCTATAGAAAATTTTCATCTATTTTAAAATTTTCTATAGAAAATTTTCATCTATTGTAAAATTTTCTATAGAAAATTTTCATCTATTGTAAAATTTTCTATAGAAAATTTTCATCTATTGTAAAATTTTCTATAGAAAATTTTCATCTATTGTAAAATTTTCTAGAGAAAATTTTCATCTATTGTAAAATTTTCTATAGAAAATTTTCATCTATTGTAAAATTTTCTATAGAAAATTTTCATCTATTGTAAAATTTTCTATAGAAAATTTTCATCTATTGTAAAATTTTCTATAGAAAATTTTCATCTATTGTAAAATTTTCTATAGAAAATTTTCATCTATTGTAAAATTTTCTATAGAAAATTTTCATCTATTGTAAAATTTTCTATAGAAAATTTTCATCTATTGTAAAATTTTCTATAGAAAATTTTCATCTATTGTAAAATTTTCTATAGAAAATTTTCATCTATTGTAAAATTTTCTATAGAAAATTTTCATCTATTGTAAAATTTTCTATAGAAAATTTTCATCTATTGTAAAATTTTCTATAGAAAATTTTCATCTATTGTAAAATTTTCTATAGAAAATTTTCATCTATTGTAAAATTTTCTATAGAAAATTTTCATCTATTGTAAAATTTTCTATAGAAAATTTTCATCTATTGTAAAATTTTCTATAGAAAATTTTCATCTATTGTAAAATTTTCTATAGAAAATTTTCATCTATTGTAAAATTTTCTATAGAAAATTTTCATCTATTGTAAAATTTTCTATAACATTCAAGACTTATAACTCTTCCTAATAAATAAGCCAATTTTTATTAAGTTTTGGTACTCATATATTTCGGTCTTATAATTTCTATTAATACACAGTCTCCCTTATACAAGTATCATCTGTACGTATGAGTAATATTTGATTGATAATAAAAATTATTTAATACTCATACGCCATGACTCTTAAAGAAACTATAAATTTTATATGAGTGTGTGTGTGTGTGAATTGTTACTGTTACAAGTATTTTGTTATTTTTGTGGTTTATTGCTATTACATAAACAATTTGTGTGTTAGTTTTTCTATCAAGACTTTTTGAATTTTTTTTATATACACACATACATACATATGTATATTAAAAAGCAGTTTTCTTTATGTTGAACGTTTACGTGCACTTAATAATTTCCCATAAGATTAAGAGCATTTTTCTAGAAAAAAGACCTTAAATTGAAAAGGTGCTTATTAAAAATATTATATTTTACAGGATATAGAAAAAACCTGAAATATTAAACAAAATGAAGAGTGTTTCTTCTATGAAATATTGAGAAGACATTAATATAGAAAAGTTGATGTTGGGAAAATATTTCTATAGAAAAGTTAAAGATAGGAAGACATTTTTATAGAAAAGTTGACGATAGGAAGTCATTTATATAGAGAAGTTGACAATAGGAAGATATTTCTATAGAAAAGTTGAAGATCGGTAGACATTTCTATAGAAAAGTTGAAGATAGGAAGACATTTTTATAGAAAAGTTGACGATAGGAAGTCATTTATATAGAGAAGTTGACAATAGGAAGATATTTCTATAGAAAAGTTGAAGATCGGAAGACATTTCTATAGAAAAGTTGAAGATAGGCAGGAAACAACTAAGAGTTGTGTCAAATTTTGAGACATATCTCATATATCTACATTCGAAAAAAAAAAATTAATAGCCATGGTCCCACTATCAAAAATATGATCTGTGCCAAATTTCATCAAATGCTATGCTTTTATCTGACGGACAGACGGACATAAACAACCCTTTCTTTATGTATTTTTGTGTTTCCATAAGTTTTTTATATGGGAGCTATGATCAAATGATGACCGATTATGACAAAATTTTGCACACTGGCTGGCATTCACATAAGACTTCTTTATGCTAAATTTAGTTGCCAAGGCTATTACAGTTTATAATTTAGTGGCATTTAAGTGTATTTTAGGTGAAATTTAGGCTGTTTTCGTAAGTTTTTTGTATGGGAGCTATGGCTAAATGTGAACCGAGTTTGATGAAATTTTATACGCTGTCTAGGGCTAATGTAAAACTTCTATATATCAAATTTTAACATCTTAGCTGCTATAATTTGTCATTTATTAACAACTAAGCGATTAGCCTAGACGAGGTTATGCTATGGGAGCTATGGTCAAATGTGAACCGATTTTGCCCAATTTCAATACCAAAATTTTCTCAGAGATGGAGAATACTTTTACTAAGTTTCACTGAGCTAGCTCCTTTCGTTTAGGCGTTATCGTGATTTCAACAGACAGACAGATATCGCTCAATCGGCTTAGAATTTCATAAGGATTCAGAATATATATCGTTTTTGATATTTGTGCCAATATTAAGGAAATTACAAACGGAATGACAATCTCAATCTTTTTGATGGTGGGTATAAAAGGAATGAAACAAAAAGTAACCGGCAAGGACTTCAATAAAAATCTAAAAGAGGTTAACAACTTTACACTTTAATGTCAAAAGTATTGTTGTCATTAACTTAAAGACAATTTTTACATATCGAAAATGTACCTTTACCTTTTATATTAATTTTGATTTAAATATTGTCATACATTAAAATACTTACTCCTGATTTTATTAAGAAAATTGCTATGACTGCAATATTTCGTGAAAGGAAACAAGCAGGCGTCAAAACGTTAACAGGAAATGAGAAACGATAACAGGTAATACAAATAGTAGAACATAGCCTTGACATGTTTAATTAAGTGGAAATAATTTGTTTACCTACACGTAGCAACAAAATAGCAAAATCTCTATACAAAAGGAAAACAACAAATAAGTCTCTACATAATCACGCACATTGACTTTACTTATAAACACACGTAAATACATACACATATGTATATTTGTGTATTTTGCTTGTATCTATGAATATTAAACAGAAATGTTAAAAGGAAATGAAAAGCCTTCCCAACGTCAACTTTTCTATAGAAATGATTTCCCAACTTCAACTTTTCTACAGAAATGTCTTCCTATCGTCAACTTTTCTATAGAAATGTCTTCCTATCGTCAACTTTTCTATAGAAATGTCTTCCTATCGTCAACTTTTCTATAGAAATGTCTTCCTATCGTCAACTTTTCTATAGAAATGTCTTCCTATCGTCAACTTTTCTATAGAAATGTCTTCCTATCGTCAACTTTTCTATAGAAATGTCTTCCTATCGTCAACTTTTCTATAGAAATGTCTTCCTATCGTCAACTTTTCTATAGAAATGTCTTCCTATCGTCAACTTTTCTATAGAAATGTCTTCCTATCGTCAACTTTTCTATAGAAATGTCTTCATATCGTCAACTTTTCTATAGAAATGTCTTCCTATCGTCAACTTTTCTATAGAAATGTCTTCTTATAGAAATGTCTTCCTATCGTCAACTTTTCTATAGAAATGTCTTCCTATCGTCAACTTTTCTATAGAAATGTCTTCCTATCGTCAACTTTTCTATAGAAATGTCTTCCTATCGTCAACTTTTCTATAGAAATGTCTTCCTATCGTCAACTTTTCTATAGAAATGTCTTCCTATCGTCAACTTTTCTATAGAAATGTCTTCCTATCGTCAACTTTTCTATAGAAATGTTTTCCTATCGTCAACTTTTCTATAGAAATGTCTTCCTATCGTCAACTTTTCTATAGAAATGTCTTCCTATCGTTAACTTTTCTATAGAAATGTCTTCTTATAGAAATGTCTTCCTATCGTCAACTTTTCTATAGAAATGTCTTCCTATCGTCAACTTTTCTATAGAAATGTCTTCCTATCGTCAACTTTTCTATAGAAATGTCTTCCTATCGTCAACTTTTCTATAGAAATGTCTTCCTATCGTCAACTTTTCTATAGAAATGTCTTCCTATCGTCAACTTTTCTATAGAAATGTCTTCCTATCGTCAACTTTTCTATAGAAATGTCTTCCGATCTTGAATTTTTCTATAGAAATGTCTTCCTATCTTGAACTTTTCAATAGAAATGTCTTCCTATCTTGAACTTTTCTATAGAAATGTCTTCCTATCGTCAACTTTTCTATAGAAATGTCCTCATATCGTCAACTTTTCTATAGAAATGTCTTCCTATCGTCAACTTTTCTATAGAAATGTCTTCCTATCGTCAACTTTTCTATAGAAATGTCTTCCTATCGTCAACTTTTCTATAGAAATGTCTTCCTATCGTCAACTTTTCTATAGAAATGTCTTCCTATCGTCAACTTTTCTATAGAAATGTCTTCCTATCGTCAACTTTTCTATAGAAATGTCTTCCTATCGTCAACTTTTCTATAGAAATGTCTTCCTATCGTCAACTTTTCTATAGAAATGTCTTCCTATCTTGAACTTATCTATAGAAATGTCTTTCTATCTTGAACTTTTCTATAAAAATGTCTTCCTATCTTGAACTTTCCTATAGAAATGTCTTCCTATCTTGAACTTTTCTATAAAAATGTCTTCCTATCTTGAACTTTTCTATAGAAATGTCTTACTATCTTCAACTTTTCTATAGAAATGTCTTCCGATCTTGAATTTTTCTATAGAAATGTCTTTCTATCTTGAAATTTTCAATAGAAATGTCTTCCTATCTTGAACTTTTCTATAGAAATGTCTTCCTATCGTCAACTTTTCTATAGAAATGTCCTCATATCGTCAACTTTTCTATAGAAATGTCTTCCTATCGTCAACTTTTCTATAGAAATGTCTTCCTATCGTCAACTTTTCTATAGAAATGTCTTCCTATCGTCAACTTTTCTATAGAAATGTCTTCCTATCGTCAACTTTTCTATAGAAATGTCTTCCTATCGTCAACTTTTCTATAGAAATGTCTTCCTATCGTCAACTTTTCTATAGAAATGTCTGCCTTACTATCGTCAACTTTTCTATAGAAATGTCTGCCTAACTATCGTCAACTTTTCTGTAGAAATGTTTTCCTATCGTCAATTTTTCTATAGAAATGTCAACTTTTCTATAAAAATGTCTTCCTATCGTCAACTGTTTTATAGAAATGTCTTCCTAACGTCACCTTTTCTATAGAAATGTCTGCCCAACATCAACTTTTCTATAGAAATGTCTTCCTTAGATTTGGACTAAATTCGAAAAAAAATTGTTGCGCTAGTTAGTATTGTTGGTCAAATACTTGGACTAAATTCGGTTGCAGTAGCTTTATAGTTCAACATTCAAAAGTATCTAAGTGGTTTCCCTAGTATTAACTTTGCACAAAATTTCATCTCATAACCAGGTAAGTTTAGCATTAATTATCTGTAAAATACTTTATGTGTGTGAATTTGAATTTTAAAATTTAAATTTCCAAGACACAAAGCCAAATAGTTAACAGAGCTACGTTAAGCACTTAACAGGGGTACTGTTAATGGTCAAAATGTTAGCTATCATTTAAAAACCGATATTTATATACTAAAATCAGCTTTAAAAAAAAAATTAAAAAATACTGCTATATACCATATTATCTCAGATTCAAAATATTTACAAATGTTTGAGTAAATATTTTTTTTTTAAGCTTAATATGTCGAAAAAAACCAAAAAGAAAATTCTTAATGATCTTTATGCACTTTTGTCGTTTTCTCGAAAATCTTAGGAGATGGGCGGATAAAATTTATTGGATATCATTTCAGAACGGACCTGAATATATATCCTGAAATGATATCCAATAAATGTTATCCGCCCATCTCCTAGGATTTTCGAGAAAAGGACTTTAATCCTTTTAAAAATTTAAAAATCAAATTTCTTGATAATTCCGAAAAAACAAACTGTTAACACTTGACCATTGAATATTTTTTCAAGTCCGTTCTGAAATGATATCCAATAAATTTTTTATTTTTATAGGAAATTTTTAAAAAATTTCTAATTTTTTTAGGAAATTTTTTAAACATTTTTTAAAAATTTCTAATTTTTTTAGGAAATTTTTTAAACATTTTTTAAAAATTTCTTATTTTTATAGCAAATTTTTCAAAAATTTCTTATTTTTATAGGATTTTCTATTTTTATAGGAAATTTTTTAAAAATTTCCTACTTTTATAGGAAATTTTTATAAGAATGTTTTCAAAATTTTCCCATTTTTATAGGAAATTTTTTAAAAATTGTTTCAAAATTTCTAATTTTTTATGGATTTTTTTTTTTTAATTTATTATTTTTATTTATTTATTTATTTTCAAAGGAAAATTTTGAAAAATTTCCTATTTTTATAGGAAATTTTTCAAAATTTTCCTATTTTTATAGGAAATTTTCCTTTTTTTATAAGAAATTCTTCAAAATTTTCCCATTTTTATAGGAATTTTTTAAAAATTTTCCTATTTTTATAGGAAATTTTTCAAAATTTTCCCATTTTTATAGAAAATTTTTAAAATTTTTTTTCAAAATTTCTAATTTTTTAGGAATTATTTTTTAATTTCTTATTTTTATAGGATTTTCTATTTTTATATTAAAAACTTCCTATCTTTATAGGAAAATTTTCAAATTCTTTTCCTATTTTTATGGGAAATTTTTAAAAATGTTCCTGTTTTTATAGAAAATTTTCCCATTTTTATAGGAAATTTTTCAAAAATTTCCCATTTTTATAGGAAATTTTTCAAAATTTTGCCATTTTTATAGGAAATTTTTCAAAATTTTCCCATTTTTATAGAAATTTTTTCAAAATTTCTTATTTTTGTAGAATTTTTTTTTTGTAAATTTCTTATTTTTGTATGAAATTTTTTATTGAAGAACTTTCTGCAGCATTTAATTAGGTTAATCGGATCCACCGACCACCATTTCGGTCGTTGTTTACCCTGGGCTTTGGCAAGGGGGCCGTTTGTTTTAACAAACAAACGGAAATATTTACATATCGAATTTTATTTATCTTTTAGCGAAATAAATAATTTTGAAAATCCCCAAGGTATATAACACAATATTTGCTTAATAGTCCGAGTTTTCGTTTGATATCGAATTCGGCGATTTGGCCCCAGTTTCTACTAAAAATCTTTTACAATCTCTACTCAAACATCAAAATTACTACTGTTTATTACATTTATTGTCTTTTATGTCTTTGTTTTGTAGCTTTTTAAATCTTTTGTAATGACCGAAACTTATATTTTTTTTTTAAACTTCGTACCTTAGCAAAAAAATGTTTTGAATAACTTTAAGTTTTAGAGTCTACAAAAATTATGCTAATAGAATTTGAAAGCATTCAGGCGTATGCTGAGAAATGGAGATGGTGATGTGAGGGAGTAACGGTAGTTTATTAGTGGGAGTAAGTTGCCGTTAAATCTAGTAATATATATATACACAAACTCAAATAAACGTAACAGTTCATTGGGTTATGCCCAAAAGTATGCTTCGGATTTTGTATGTGTGTTAAATAGTGTAGTATAAAGCTTTGTGATAGCTGTTATTAGATACAATAAAACTTCCTTATAACGACAAATAGGGAGGGGGCACCATGGTAAGAGTGGAAGGTATTATATTAACATTATGAGAACAACGACATGGATAAGTCAAAAGAAAAAATTCCTAGGAAAACAAATATACAACTTTTACAAAAAAAATATTCCTCGACCTTGCTGTTGGTTGTTAAAAGCTTCTAGAAAATGTCTCCACGGATTTAAATTGAATTTAATGGGAAATTTTAAAGTTATATTAAAACCAAAGTTTTTAGTATCAGAAAAATATTCCCTTTGTTGTAGAATAAAAGGTAAAACAAAAAATGTATTTATGAAAATTCTTGAAAATATTAAAGTTAATAATGCGTATATTTTGAGTGAAAACACTTGTAAATTATGCTTAAAAGAAACTGCGTCGCAAGACTACAATTATTCACATTTAAAGGGGAAATCATTTTAAATTCAGATATTCTTTATAATGAATACAAATTGTTGTCATGCCTCATTAATAAGCCTCAGTTATATCACCAGCTTCCATATATATGCTTTCCTTATCTTCAAAATAAAATAAATCATAAAGAATAAAAATTATGTAAATTTCCATTATCAACTTCAAGGTAATCAAAAACTGTGCCAATTTTTATTTAATTGAAATATTTAAGTTCGATAATGATCTGTGTGTAGTCAGGCAAAATGGTCTAATAATGGCAATAAATTTATGAAATATTTTAATATTCTTTGTTGGTATAAAAAACAAGTAAGAAAGCGCTATAGTCGGTCAAGCCGACCATACGATACCCTTCACCACTAAGGTCAAAGGTGTTATTTTTCCAGTATAAAGACAAATATTTGCTAAATTTTGCCATCATACAAACATTTTCTCAAAACTTATATATTCAACCTGTTTCCGTCATTTGCACTTATATGAGAGCTAGAGTCAAATGTGGACCGATTATCTCGAAATTTGGCAAGTTGACTACAGTTGTTACAAAAATTAAGTATGCGAAAAATAAACTCAAAAGTTTCATTATCTTTAGATTTACTAGCGTTTTAGTGATTTTTTGTCTCATTTAGTGCATTTTAAAAGAAGAGTTTGTATGGGAGCTATGGTCAAATGTGGACCGATTCGAAATTTGATACAGTGATTTAAGTTTATATAAGCAGTATCTGTTTTAACTTTCATGAAAAAATATTGATATTTGTGGCCAATATATCAATTCCGGGAAGTGGGAAATCGTCAAAAAAATTATCTATGCCAAATTTCATCAAATTATCTTTAGAATTGCGACCTGTAGTTTGATTACAAGGTTTACATGGGGGTCCAGCCAGCCAGCCGGACGGACGGACGGACATCGCTAAATCGACTCAGAAAGTGATTCTAAGCCTATTGGTATACTAAAAGGTGGGTCTAAGACAAATATTTCTATGCGTTACAAACATCAGCACAAACTTATAATACCCTTTCCACCTATGGTGGTGAAGGGTATAAAAATCATAAATAACTGATGTAAAATATTTTTCGTTTAACACAAGAGGTATAGATAAATCATTGGTTTTCCTTCAATGGAGGAAAAAGTGAGAAATCATGAATTTATTTATTTATTATCATAATTTTTATCACGTAATTGTTATGACAATAATTGTAGAAATTAAATTATTAGTACATTTTGATAAAAAAAAAAAAATAAGCAAATATGGATTTTTTAGAATTTTTGTAATATATCCCAGCAACAAATAAAACAGTTATGAGATTATAATGATCTGGAAGTAGAAACATATTATCGAACAATTCCTAATGAATTTCTAGAAATTCATCTTTTTCAAAACATAGTTACCGCATGTATTTTCAGGCCACATTCGATATAGATCGACATATAAGATATTTCAGAAACATTTGTGTAGCATACTTTTAGGTTAAGCTAAATTGTAACTTATTTGACAAAAGTTAACTGATATTTAAATAATTTCATTGAAACTAAATGTTTCAACAATTAAATGGTTATGTTTAGATATCAAATTTTTTAAATATCTTTTAGGTTTTAAAAACATAAAAATTCTCAAATTGCTATCTAAATAACTCCAAAACCATTGATCACACAAAAAACCTATATTAGCACGACTTAAAGTTTTCATTATATTATAATAAAATAGGACGACCTCTTTAAAACCCCACTTTTTAACTTTGAAATCCGTCGACTTATTATTCTTCTGAATGTATAACCCGCAATTTTTGACAGAATTTGATGAAAATCGACAAAGAGCTCTACTGGTTTTGGTTAAAATCCGTTATAATTTTGTGCTGATGTACGTAACGCATAGAAATATTTGTCTTAGACCCAACTTTTAGACTTATAATCACTTTCTAAGTCTACTTTGCAATGTCAGTCCGTCCGTCCGTATAGCTGGGGCCAAATTACGGCATTCGATATCGATCGAAATCTTAGATATTTTCAAAACATTTGTATAGCATACTTTAAGGATAATGAAAATTATTCAAAAGATGCACAGTTTACTATATTTTTTTAAAGTTATTTGCCAAAAGATGAACAATAGTAAAAGAGTTTAATTGAACAATATATATTTTTAAAAACGAATCAAAATGGATACCAAATTTCAATAAACTTTTTGCATAGTAGTAACTTTCAACATCCCTAAAGTATACTTCACAATATTCGCTTAAAAGTCTGAGTTTTCGATCGATATCGAATGCGGTAATTTGGCCCCTGGATGGCTGGCTGGTTGGACCCCCATGTACCGCATCGTTCGAAAACTCTGGCTTTTAAGCAAATATTGTGAAGTATACTTTAGGGATGTTTAAAGTTACTTCGATGCAAAAAGTTTGTTGAAATTTGGTATCCATTTTGATTCATTTTTAGAAATATATATTGTTCAATTAAAACTCTTTTACTATTGTTTATCTTTTGGCAAATAACTTCAAAAAAATATAGTAAACTGTGCATCTTTTAAATAATTTTGATTATCCCTAAAGTATGCTATACAAATGTTTTGAAAATGTCGCAATATGTTTTTAAAAACGAATCAAAATGGATACCAAATTTCAATAAACTTTATGCATCGAAGTAACTTTAAACATCCCTAAAGTATACTTCACAATATTCACTTAAAAGTCTAAGTTTTCGATCGATATTAAATGCCGTAATGTGGCCTCTGGTTTAATTTGCCTCATATTTTATAGAATAACAGCAAAAATATTTTAGATTATTCTTAGAACAGGAAGGTTACAGATTTTTGATCCGATAAGGACAAAAATTTTCCATTGTGCGCCGTTTTATAGCAAGTTGGTCATCCCTTTTTATCTGGCCAACCACTTTTAGTTTTACCATATCCTTTATACAATATAAAGAAAGGATAAAAGTTTGTCAGCTCAGTAAATTTCAGTCTAAAATGTGAAGAAATGAGAAAGTTATTGATATTTGGCAGTATTTAACGCATGCACTATGGGCTCCCCGACTAGTTTCTGAGGCAAAAAGCTCTTTCCTGTACATAAGAATTTTCAAAAAGTAACGATGGTATTTTATAGATAATACAGTGGGAAACTTAAGTGCAAAAAATCGGAACCATGTGGCAACTCATTACTTAACGGAAAGTTGTCAAAGTCAGTTTTTTTTTTTTTTTGTTAAGTTTTATATATTTTTCACTTGACAAATAAACAAAGAAATGGAATAAATATTATATTATTAAGCTTGATAAACAGCTTGATAAATATTATAAAATGGAAAATATAAGTTAAGGTGTTAGAATTTAGGTTTAAAAAAAATTGTACGAAATTATTGTTGGGTTACTTAATTTGAGTTGTTAAATTTTGACGTTTTTTTTTTTTGTATAGTTTTGGTAAGAGTTTTTATGTTTTTTGAAGTAGAAGCTTGTTTATCGGAACGTACTGTGAAAACCATTGGTGCTTAAAGAAAGGTGTTCATGTCTGGTTTATGTGTTTAAAAAATTGACTGCGACCGTCTGCAACCTTCTAAGATATTAATATTTTTAGATTGCCTATTTACTAATAAAAAATCTGCTTTTTCTAAGAGAGTGACATTTAAATTTGACAGTATGAACTGCTCCTGAATGTGCGTTTTCATCTACATCAAATACCATCGAAAATGATTATGACTCTGATTCCGAAGAATAAATATTTTAAATTTTTTAAATATTTTAGAATTAGAAAATGATGAAAAATTGGAAAACTTTGATTTAATTTTGCTCTACTTTACATATTATTTTTGCTATTTGTTGAATTAATGAAAAGTAATGCAAATGAATGCCTACTTAGGAAAAGTGTGGTATATAAATATATATAATGAATCATTATTCTAAGTTTAATTAATTTTTGTTAATAACTATCAGTGTTTCATAGTAAAAAGATATATATTTTGATCCAGCGAAGAGAACCGGGCTCAACTAATTATACCCTTCACCACCATAGGTGGAAAGGGTATATTGGGTTTGTGGTGATGTTTGTAACGCATAAAAATATTGGTCTGAGACCTACCTTTTAGTATACCAATCGACTCCCTGAGTTGTTTTAACGATGTCCGTCTGGCTGGCTGGTTGGTTGGCCGGTTATCCATGTAAGCTTGTTATCACTCTACAGGTCGTAACTTTAAAGATAATTTTTTGAAATTTGACACAGATTTATATTTCGGACGATTCCTATACTTTTTGGGCGAAATCGGATTACTATTTCGGGTACCTTCCATAGGGATGCCCTCCCGGAATAGAGTTTTTGGTCCTTTACAGCCACAAATTTAGTTGTATTTTAATAATATTCAGCACAAATATTGTTTATCATAACCTTAATCAGTGTTCCTAATTTTGTAGAAATCGACCCATACTTGACCATACCTCCCATACAAGAAACATTCTCAAAAGACGTTTATATACACATTAAAGCACAAAAACGTTAATAACTCTAAAGATAAATGCATTTGATTACTTAAACTATGCACAGATAAATATTTTGTAAATGTAAACCAATAAACAAAGTTTGGTGACAATCAGTCCACAATTGACCCTAGCTCCCATATCAGGAAATGATATAAATCTCGAAATTTTGAGAAAATAGCACATAGTATATGTATGTATGTCTCTAAGACTTAAGGAAAACTTGTTTAATTGTTGGTCCATATTTGACCTTAGAAGTGAAGGGTATTATATAGTCGCGCTTGACCGACTACTATAGAAAGAGATGTGCCATATCTTTAATAAGTGAATTCAAAATATCACAAATTCAGTTTTTTACTTTACGTACAAATTATTTTAAAAATTCGCATGGATTATATTAAAAATGGCCGACAACTTTTAGATTTTTAACCCCTTTAGGAGAAATGACGAGCGTCGCCCGCAAACATTTTCTGTGCCAAATTCGAAATTGACGGACTATGCCCGCCGCATATTTAAATGTTTCAAAAGCAGTAGTAGTAAATTAAAATGTTTCTTCGAAATTAAATCGTGTCGCAAGGGTTTAAATCGGGCGTAGTTATATGGTTGATATCAAATTTTTAATCGTAACTTTAACGTCAAATTAATAATTAAACTAAACTCAAATTCAATTCATCATTTTTTCTAGACAGACAATTTATTTACAAACGAAGAAGTAGGCGTGGCAACGCCCAATCGACTTAAAATTTTTACCAATGACTTTAATGGGCCTTGTGCTCAATTCTACCAAATTTCATGCTTCTAGCTCTTCCCGGTGATTTATTGCCTCAAAAACTGGTCACTGAGCCTACTGTGGCATGTTAGAATTAATAACCGCAATTTGATTTAAAATTTAAGCCTGAAAGCATGCAATGCTTTTGTATTATAAGCGATATTCATAATTTTTTTTACTAAATATTAATTTTTCTCAAGATTGAGAAAAGTTAGTGATTTTTTTAGCTAATTCGAAAGTAAGGAAGTAAGATATGTCTGGGCTTGCCAAGTTAAGACCAATCAGAACCAATCACCCATATCACATCTGTCGCAAGGGATTAATCTAAGCAAATCTTTTCTGTTTCAACATTTGAAAATCCTAGAAAAAGATTCGTAATTTTTATGCTGGGATTTGAAAATCTATGAAGTGAAAATTTATTCCGAGAATAAATAGATGATGAATGATAATTGGAAATATTGTAGATAATTTTATAACAAAACAAACAACAGATAAACAGTTGGAAAACTAATATTGTAGATGAAAAGCATACATACAATAAAATTTCATGGTAATCCTTTACTAATACGACAAGAAATAAATTAAAATTATAAAACATTGTTTTGGTTTTTATATTTATTTGGTTTTATGGTCCCATGACTATGCAAAATTGTAATTAAATTTAAATAAATTTACCGCAAAAAAAAAGTTTTTTTAGCAACTATTCCATTTATATGAATAAAAACCCTAAACATTTAATGCTGATATAATTTGTATTTTCGCATGAACGATTTCAAAACTTTTTTAATATATATTTTTTTTTTTTTTTATTTAATTTTTTCATTTAATTTAATGTTTTTATTTGATTTATAAAACATTTTCATATACAAACTCATTTCATTATGCAAATATTTCAAAACATTTTTTTTACTATTAAATTCACTTGTTCTGTTATATTATATTCACATTTCAATATCCTTGTATAAGTCCTGTGCCCTTAAAGCTCATAAGGGAATCTAAAATAATTTTCAATTGAATTATGTTCCACTGGTGACATTTGAAGATTTATGTGACATTTTGTGCAAAATTTCATTTAACTTTTAAGCTCATTTATAAATATTCATAAATATTCATAGATATTTTATTATTTTTGGAATTTTCCCTTATTGTAGTCAAACTTTAGTTATTATTTCTAACAAACAAAGTGCAACTAGTCTCTCCGAAGAGTCTTATTAATAGAAAATGGACTTTATAATTCCAGGAATTAATTGTAATTTTAATTATTTTACTTATATCTTAAGGGCTTATAATGACTCTGCAGGATTTGCATTAATTTTTGGTAATGACAGTTTAATTAAAACAGCTTTAAATGATATCAGATTCTTCGTAATTAAAACGTAGTTAGAAGAAATATTGCCTTACAGACAACATTTTTTATATTAATTTAAATGAAGATTAAAAAATTTGACAAAATTTTTGACCACATTTGAGATTTTATGTAAATTTCAGGAATACTAAGAAAAGGTTATATAAAGAACATGCTACTTTATCCCTTAAATAACATGTTATATAACCCCTCGGCAATATGCTTCATTACCTCAACAAATACATGCTTTATTACCCCCTCCCCCCAAAACATGCTACACTACCCCCCGGCACTATGATACACTGCTCCACATACAAAATGCTATATAACCTCCCCCCACAATAAGCTTCAATAACCTCCAGACAACATGCTACAACATCCCCCGGCAGCAAGATACACCATTCCCCCTACAATATGATGTAACACCATCCAGTCAACATGCTACAATATCTCCCCGCCAACATTTTATACTACCCTCCAGACAACATTCTTCTTCAACCCACCGGTAATTTGCCACTTTATACCTCTACATTATCACCCAGACAAAACGCCGCATTACCATTAGGCAATATGCTACACTACCTTGCCGACAACATGCTACATTACCCCCCATTCAACATCCTGCATTACATTCCTACACCAATATAAGTAAACAAGGTAAGTCTACTTATACCCTTTACCACCATAGGTGGAAAGGGTATTATAAGTTTGTGCTTATGAATGTAACGCATCGAAATATTTGTCTTAGACCCTTTTAGTATACCAATAGGCTTAGAATCACTTTCTGAGTCGATTTAAAGAATTTTTCTATAGAAAAATATTTCTATCGAAAATTTTTCTATAGAAAAATATTTCTATCGAAAATTTTTCTATCGAAAAATATTTCTATCGAAAATTTTTCTATAGAAAAATATTTCTATCGAAAATTTTTCTATAGAAAAATATTTCTATCGAAAATATTTCTATAGAAAAATATTTCTATCGAAAATTTTTCTATAGAAAAATATTTCCATCGAAAATTTTTCTATAGAAAAATATTTCTATCGAAAATTTTTCTATAGAAAAATATTTCTATCGAAAATTTTTCTATAGAAAAATATTTCTATCGAAAATTTTTCTATAGAAAAATATTTCTATCGAAAATTTTTCTATAGAAAAATATTTCTATCGAAAATTTTTCTATAGAAAAATATTTCTATCGAAAATTTTTCTATAGAAAAATATTTCTATCGAAAATTTTTCTATAGAAAAATATTTCTTTAGAAAATCTTTCTAAAGAAAAATATTTCTTTGGAAAATGTTTCTATAGAAAAATATTTCTTTGGAAAATTTTTCTATAGAAAAATATTTCTAACGAAAATTTTTCTATAGAAAAATATTTCTTTGGAAAATTTTTTTATAGAAAAATATTTCTTTGGAAAATTTTTGTATAGAAAAATATTTCTTTGGAAAATTTTTGTATAGAAAAATATTTCTTTGGAAAATTTTTCTATAGAAAAATATTTCTTTGGAAAATTTTTCTATAGAAAAATATTTCTATCGAAAATTTTTCTGTAGAAAAATATTTCTATCGAAAATTTTTCTATAGAAAAATATTTCTATCGAAAATTTTTCTATACAAAAATATTTCTATCGAAAATTTTTCTATAGAAAAATATTTCTATCGAAAATTTTTCTATAGAAAAATATTTCTATCGAAAATTTTTCTATAGAAAAATATTTCTATCGAAAATTTTTCTATAGAAAAATATTTCTATCGAAAATTTTTCTATAGAAAAATATTTCTATCGAAAATTTTTATATAGAAAAATATTTCTATCGAAAATTTTTCTATAGAAAAATATTTCTATCGAAAATTTTTCTATAGAAAAATATTTCTATCGAAAATTTTTCTATAGAAAAATATTTCTATCGAAAATTTTTCTATAGAAAAATATTTCTATCGAAAATTTTTCTATAGAAAAATATTTCTATCGAAAATTTTTCTATAGAAAAATATTTCTATCGAAAATTTTTCTATAGAAAAATATTTCTATCGAAAATTTTTCTATAGAAAAATAATTCTATCGAAAATTTTTCTATAGAAAAATAATTCTATCGAAAATTTTTCTATAGAAAAATATTTCTATCGAAAATTTTTCTATAGAAAAATATTTCTATCAAAAATTTTTCTATAGAAAAATATTTCTATCGAAAATTTTTCTATAGAAAAATATTTCTATCGAAAATTTTTCTATAGAAAAATATTTCTATCGAAAATTTTTCTATAGAAAAATATTTCTATCGAAAATTTTTCTATAGAAAAATATTTCTATCGAAAATTTTTCTATAGAAAAATATTTCTATCGAAAATTTTTCTATAGAAAAATATTTCTATCGAAAATTTTTCTATAGAAAAATATTTCTATCGAAAATTTTTCTATAGAAAAATATTTCTATCGAAAATTTTTCTATAGAAAAATATTTCTATCGAGAATTTTTCTATAGAAAAATATTTCTATCGAAAATTTTTCTATAGAAAAATATTTCTATCGAAAATGTTTCTTTAGAAAAATATTTCTATCGAAAATGTTTCTATAGAAAAATATTTCTATCGAAAATTTTTCTATAGAAAAATATTTCTATCAAAAATTTTTCTATAGAAAAATATTTCTATCGAAAATTTTTCTATAGAAAAATATTTCTTTGGAAAATTTTTGTATAGAAAAATATTTCTTTGGAAAATTTTTGTATAGAAAAATATTTCTATCGAAAATTTTTCTATAGAAAAATATTTCTTTGGAAAATTTTTCTATAGAAAAATATTTCTTTGGAAAATTTTTCTATAGAAAAATATTTCTTTGGAAAATTTTTCTAAAGAAAAATATTTCTTTGGAAAATTTTTCTATAGAAAAATATTTCTTTGGAAAATTTTTCTATAGAAAAATATTTCTATCGAAAATTTTTCTATAGAAAAATATTTCTATCGAAAAATTTTTCTATCGAAAATTTTTCTATAGAAAAATATTTCTTTGGAAAATTTTTCTATAGAAAAATATTTCTTTGGAAAATTTTTCTATAGTAAAATATTTCTTTGGAAAATTTTTCTATAGAAAAATATTTCTAACGAAAATTTTTCTATAGAAAAATATTTCTATCGAAAATTTTTCTATAGAAAAATATTTCTATCAAAAATTTTTCTATAGAAAAATATTTCTATCGAAAATTTTTCTATAGAAAAATATTTCTATCGAAAATTTTTCTATAGAAAAATTTTTCTATAGAAAAATATTTCTATCGAAAATTTTTCTATAGAAAAATATTTCTATCAAAAATTTTTCTATAGAAAAATATTTCTATCGAAAATTTTTCTATAGAAAAATATTTCTATCAAAAATTTTTCTGTAGAAAAATATTTCTATCGAAAATTTTTCTATAGAAAAATATTTCTATCGAAAATTTTTCTATAGAAAAATATTTCTATCGAAAATTTTTCTATAGAAAAATATTTCTATCGAAAATTTTTCTATAGAAAAATATTTCTATCGAAAATTTTTCTATAGAAAAATATTTCTATCGAAAATTTTTCTATAGAAAAATATTTCTATCGAAAATTTTTGTATAGAAAAGTATTTCTATCGAAAATTTTTCAATAGAAAAATATTTCTATCGAAAATGTTTCTTTAGAAAAATATTTCTATCGAAAATGTTTCTATAGAAAAATATTTCTATCGAAAATTTTTCTATAGAAAAATATTTCTATCAAAAATTTTTCTATAGAAAAATATTTCTATCGAAAATTTTTCTATAGAAAAATATTTCCATAGAAAAATATTTCTTTGGAAAATTTTTCTATAGAAAAATATTTCTAACGAAAATTTTTCTATAGAAAAATATTTCTTTGGAAAATTTTTGTATAGAAAAATATTACTTTGGAAAATTTTTGTATAGAAAAATATTTCTATCGAAAATTTTTCTATAGAAAAATATTTCTTTGGAAAATTTTTCTATAGAAAAATATTTCCATAGAAAAATATTTCTTTGGAAAATTTTTCTATAGAAAAATATTTCTAACGAAAATTTTTCTATAGAAAAATATTTCTATCGAAAATTTTTCTATAGAAAAATATTTCTATCGAAAAATTTTTCTATCGAAAATTTTTCTATAGAAAAATATTTCTATCGAAAATTTTTCTATAAAAAAATATTTCTATCGAAAATTTTTCTATAGAAAAATATTTCTATCGAAAATTTTTCTATAGAAAAATATTTCTATCGAAAATTTTTCTATAGAAAAATATTTCTATCGAAAATATTTCTATAGAAAAATATTTCTATCGAAAATTTTTCTATAGAAAAATATTTCTATCGAAAATTTTTCTATAAAAAATATATTTCTATCGAAAATTTTTCTATAGAAAAATATTTCTTTGGAAAGTTTTTCTATAGAAAAATATTTCTTTGGAAAATTTTTCTATAGAAAAACATTTCTTTGGAAAATTTTTCTATAAAAAAATATTTCTTTGAAAATTTTTTTTTATAGAAAAATATTTATTTGGAAAATTTTCTATAGAAAAATATTTCTATCGAAAATTTTTCTATAGAAAAATATTTCTATTTTTCTATTTTTATTTTTCTATAGATGGAAATAAACAGACATTATGACATGTTCCTTTGATTTATTTTTCATAACAATCAAAATAAATTAAAAAAAAAAATATTTCTCTTTGAAGTTTCGTTTTCATGGAATCTTCTCAATTTTAATAAAATTTTGTTTTCTATTACATTTCCATTAATTTCACTTAAAAATTCTTTCCATGAAAACTGTTTACACAACTTCAAGTGAAGTTTTTTAAATAAAAATTTCAATCATATCCGTTTCATATCAAACCGGAAATGGAAATAGTAAAACTAAGCCGATCAAGCCCGACTATACGATACCCTTCAACACTAAGGTCAAAGCTGTTGTTTTTGCTGTACAAAGACAAATATTTGTAAAATTTTGCCAACATACAAATATTTTCTCAAAACTTGTATATTTAAGCTGTTTTTGTCATTTGGACTTATATGAGAGCTAGGGTCAAATGTGGACCGATTATCTCGAAATTTGGCAAATTAATTACAGTTGTTACAAAAATTGAAATTCTCATTATCTTTAGACTTACGAGCGTTTTAGTGATTTTTGTCTCATTTAGTGCGTTTTTAAAGAAGAATTTGTATGGGAGCTATGGTCAAATGTGAACCGATTTCAACGAAATTTGGTACATTAATTTTAGTTTACATAAGCAGTATTTGTTTTTAATGACAAAATACTTATATTTGTGGCCAATATATAAATTCCGGAAAGTGGGACCTATAGGAGGTACCATAAATAATGGACTGATTTTGACGAATTAGCCATGGACCCATTATCAAAAAAATTATCTGTGACAAATTTTATCAAATTATCTTTAGAATTGCGATCTGTAGTTTGATTACAAAGTTTACATGGGGGTCCAGCCAGCCAGACTGACGGACGGACATCTTTCCTAATTCAATTAAAACTTAAGGCAGCTTAAGTTTCTGTTTTTTTTGTATTTCCGTTTCTGTTTTTTTTGTATTTCATGTAGGTTTTAAAGCATATTTTATCAATATGTTTCCTTTAACATTTATTGAAGTTGGGATAAATATTATCGCAATACATAAGGAGCACTGCTTCCATGCCTAACACATCATCATTGTCAGCTATAGAAACCTTATCGGTAGCTGCCACAAATAGGCAACATGTTGCTGCAAAAGCCGCAACAGCAGCTACATAAGCCATTAACAACATAAAATGACATTAATTGATAAAATTGTTATTAGAAAATATTACATGGACTGTAACAGTTTCATTAGATAGCGTTCGACAAAGGACAAAGCTGTGGTTGTATAAGGGCAAAATAGAGTTGAATGTAAATACAATTGCATAATTGTTCTCGAACTTATGTTAATTAGTTTTCAAATTGTATGTAAATCCTTTGTAGTCCTTATTTCAGCTATTTAATGTTTCACTAAGTTCCTAGGAATAATGGTCTATAGCAGTGTCAACATGTCCATGTTCCGTTTGTTGTTAAAGGTTATGTTGTGGCATTTTCTGTCACTTTAAAGGACTTATAATCTTTTCAATAAGCTCAGATTAAATTTGCAGCTTTAGCAAAATGATGATAGAAAGAAATAGTTGTTGTATTGAAATGCTGAAAGCCTGAGCAGAGTAAAAACTAAGATGGGCTCTGGTGGTACAAAATCTACTGCATCTTAAAAGTTGCTTACTTTGTACAATCAGTATTGAAGTACTAAACTAGTTTCCAATGGAACTGAACTTTCCACCATAGGTGGAAAGGGTATTATAAGTTTGTGCTGATGTATGTAACGCATGGAAATATTAGTTTTAGACCCACCTTTTAGTATACCAATAGGTTTAGTATCACTTTCTGAGTAGATTTAGCGATGTCCGTCCGTCCGTCCGTCTGGCTGGCTGGACCACCATGTAAACTTTGTAATCAAACTACAGGTCGCAATTCTAAAGCTAATTTAATGAAATTTGGTACAGATAATTTTTTTGATAATTCGTCAAAATCGGTTCATTATTTATGGTACCTTCTATAGGTCCCACTTGCCGGAATTTATATATTGGCCACAAATATCAATATTTTTTTATGAAATTTAAAACAAATACTGCTTTTGTAAACTTAAATCACTGTACCAAATTTCGTTGAAATTGGTCCACATTTGACCATAGCTCCCATACAAACTTTTCTTTAAAAACGCACTAAATGAGGCAGAAATCACTAAAACGCTCGTAAAGATAAAGATAATGATAATTTTAAGTTTAAGTTTATTTTTTGCATACATAATTTTTGTAACAACTGTAATCAATTTACCAAATTTCGAGATAATCGGTCCACATTTGACCCTACCTCTCATATAAGTCCAAATGACGGAAACAGCTTAAATATATAAATTTTAAGAAAATGTTTGTAAGATGGCAAAATTTAGCAAATATTTGTCTTTATACAGGAAAAATAACACCTTTGACCTTAGTGTTGAAGGGCATCGTATGGTCGGGCTTGACCGACTATAGCACTTTCTTACTTGATTTATATAAAATCTTTCGATATTTAAAGTTTTATGTAGGAAATCAAAAGTCTTCTTTAGAAAATCTTTCGATATCGAAAGTTTGTTTTAGGAATCTTTTCGACATCGAAAGTTTTATGTAGGAAGAAATCTTTAGATATTGGCAGTTTTATATTGGAAAGCTTTCGATATGGAATGTTTAGGAAATCTGCAGATATAAAAAGATTTCTAACCAAAATATTTTGACAACAAAAGTTTTATAAATAAAAGAAATCGTTTGATATGAAAAGTTTTCTATAGGAAATCTTTCAATATCTAAAATATATATATTATAGGAAACTTTTAGGAAATCTTCTTGACTGGAAAGCTTTCGTTATGAAATGTTTTAAGTTGAATGCTTTTTATAGCAAAAGTTGCCTATAGGAGTTTATATAACAATTTTTTCTAACAAATTTTTCGACATAGAAAGTTTTATTTAAGAAAACTTTAGATAATGGCAGTTCTTTATTGAAAAATTTCGATGTTGAGTGTTTTTAGTAGAAAGCTTTAGATATTAAATATTAACTATAGGAAATCTTTTGATATTGAAAGTTAGCTATATCTAGAAAAGTTTTATATCCGAAATATTTTGTCGACAAAAGTTTTATAAAAGAAATCATTTTACATCAAATTATAAGCTTTAAGATTTGAAAGTTTTCTATATTTAACTAAGGATTTAAAAAAATATATTTTTTGTAGGAAAAAGTTGGGGCTTTTTAGAAAATTAATAAAATTAATAAAATTGCCTTAAAATTTGGTAAGGAGGTTTATTTTGCGTTAAATGTATTGGAATCATAAAAAAACATTAATTTCGAAGAAAGTGTGAGTTAGGGACTTTCTACATGAGACCAACGACATGAACTTCATTCTTTTCTGTAAACGAAATGTCATAAAATTTTAAAAAACATTAGCAGGAAATTATGACACCTTCAATTTTATTATTAGTGCATACATTTTAACAAAATACGATCATTCCTATAGTTTTAAAGTAAATTATTACGAGATTTCTAATAAAGGATATATAAACACCTTGGTTGTTTGTAGAGGAACTTAAACATAGTCTTTAAAATACATTCAGGATATTATGCCACGTGTATTTGGGGAACAGATTAAAAAGATTCTAATCAATTTTGAATTTTAATGAATAAACGATATATGAATAGCTTCATTGTTTGAAGATTAATTTAAGCAAAAATTTTTAGATTTTATTGGTGACATTATCACACGCCCTTTTTCAAGTTTTAAAGCCTTTTATATCTTTATTGTATAAAAACTTTAAATATAAGTTCCTAGTCCGGCCGGCAAAAAAAAACGGTCTATTAGATATACAAAAATGCATGAATTCTTATTCATTAGAACTGGACCCCAGTAACCAATGAACTTAGTTGGCCTCAGTGAAGCATAAAAGAAGCATGGTTCCCTTTTTTGAACAACGAAATGTTTCTTAGCCAACATTTGGCTGCTGCATCATCCATATACTCTTTTCAATACTCCAGGCAGTAATTTTAGTAAATTTCAGCTGTTAACAACAAAATAAGTTTATAGCAATAAAATCTTATAAAATTTCGATTTTTTTAACGATTTTTGAGACACCCTGTATCCAGGAAATTTTAAAATAACCATCAAAATGAATGTCTCTTAGTGTTTTTAATAGTATCCTCAAATTTAGTTTATATAGCTCCAACAACAAATCACCTGGTGGTATATCCTTTTTTGACATAGTAAGAGTTTTTTATAAAAAAAAAATATTTTTAGGCAAATTCATTAAAATTTAAACTATAAACAACAAAATAAATCATGAAATATAACAAATTGTAGCACAAAAAAATTTATAAGATTTCGATTTTTTGAAAACGATTTTTGAGACACCCTGTATCCAGGAAATTTTAAAATATCCATCAAAATGAATGTCTTTAAGTGTTTTAAAGGGTTTAAAAAAATTTAGTTTACGTAGCTCCAATAACAAACTAGATCGTCATATATCCTTTTTTGGAATATTAAAAGTTTTTTAGACAAAATTAGTGTTCAGGCATATTCATTCATATTTTAACTGTTAACAACAAAATAAATTAAATAATAATAAGATTTATGGCAAAAACAATACTTTTAAAATTTTAATTTTTTCTAATACTAATTTTGAGACACCCTGTATCAAGAAAATTATAAAATAACCTTAAAAATGAATGTCCTCTGGTGTTTCAAAGAGTATCCTAGAATTTAATTCATGTAGCTCCAATAACAAACCAGCCGGTCATATATCCTTTTTTGACATAGCAAAAGTTTTTTTTAACAAAATTTGTTTTTAGGTAAATTTACATAAAATAATTTATATTTAGTGAACTTCTTTGCTAAATAAATTATAAAAATCTTATTTTAGAATAAATTTAATCAAATTATAAAACATAATTTAATTTGTTGAAAAATGTATCTCAAGGCATTTTGTAAATTTAAAGAGAAATAAAGAATTTTATTGAAAAACTTGAAAATTAAACTAATTACTAAATAAAGAACAAAAAATAAAATAAAAAAGAAGCAAAAACTTTGTCCCAACAAATGACCATTTTAATAGTTATTAAAGAAAAAGTTTTACAACGACAAACATTTAATCATTTTAAAAGCAAAAAGAAGTCAATTAAATTAAAATTTATAGAATTCTTATAAAAATAATAAATTTTTTGAAAAATTTCTTATTAAATTAAGAAATTTTAAAAAATTTCCTATAAAAATAGGAAATTTTTGAAAATAAAAATTGGAAATTTTTTTAAAAATTTCCTATAAAAATAAAATAAATAAAAATTTCCTATAAAAATAGGAAATTTTTGAAAAATTTCGTATAAAAATAGGAAATTTTTGAAAAATTTCGTATAAAAATAGGAAAATTTTAAAAAATTTCGTATAAAAATAGGAAATTTTTAAAAAATTTCGTATAAAAATAGGAAATTTTGGAAAAATTTCCTATAAAAATAGGAAATTTTTGAAAAATTTCCTATAAAAATAGGAAATTTTTGAAAAATTTCCTATAAAAATAGGAAATTTTTGAAAAATTTCCTATAAAAATAGGAAATTTTTGAAAAATTTCCTATAAAAATAGGAAATTTTTGAAAAATTTCCTATAAAAATAGGAAATTTTTGAAAAATTTCCTATAAAAATAGGAAATTTTTGAAAAATTTCCTATAAAAATAGGAAATTTTTGAAAAATTTCCTATAAAAATAGGAAATTTTTGAAAAATTTCCTATAAAAATAGGAAATTTTTGAAAAATTTCCTATAAAAATAGGAAATTTTTGAAAAATTTCCTATAAAAATAGGAAATTTTTGAAAAATTTCCTATAAAAATAGGAAATTTTTGAAAAATTTCCTATAAAAATAGGAAATTTTTGAAAAATTTCCTATAAAAATAGGAAATTTTTGAAAAATTTCCTATAAAAATAGGAAATTTTTGAAAAATTTCCTATAAAAATAGGAAATTTTTGAAAAATTTCCTATAAAAATAGGAAATTTTTGAAAAATTTCCTATAAAAATAGGAAATTTTTGAAAAATTTCCTATAAAAATAGGAAATTTTTGAAAAATTTCCTATAAAAATAGGAAATTTTTGAAAAATTTCCTATAAAAATAGGAAATTTTTGAAAAATTTCCTATAAAAATAGGAAATTTTTGAAAAATTTCCTATAAAAATAGGAAATTTTTGAAAAATTTCCTATAAAAATAGGAAATTTTTGAAAAATGTCCTATAAAAATAGGAAATTTTTGAAAAATTTCCTATAAAAATAGGAAATTTTTGAAAAATTTCCTATAAAAATAGGAAATTTTTGAAAAATTTCCTATAAAAATAGGAAATTTTTGAAAAATTTCCTATAAAAATAGGAAATTTTTGAAAAATTTCCTATAAAAGTAGGAAATTTTTGAAAAATTTCCTATAAAAATAGGAAATTTTTGAAAAATTTCCTATAAAAATAGGAAATTTTTGAAAAATTTCCTATAAAAATAGGAAATTTTTGAAAAATTTCCTATAAAAATAGGAAATTTTTGAAAAATTTCCTATAAAAATAAGAAATTTTTGAAAAATTTCCTATAAAAATAGGAAATTTTTGAAAAATTTCCTATAAAAATAGGAAATTTTTGAAAAATTTCCTATAAAAATAGGAAATTTTTGAAAAATTTCCTATAAAAATAGGAAATTTTTGAAAAATTTCCTATAAAAATAGGAAATTTTTGAAAAATTTCCTATAAAAATAGGAAATTTTGGAAAAATTTCCTATAAAAATAGGAAATTTTTGAAAAATTTCCTATAAAAATAGGAAATTTTGGAAAAATTTCCTATAAAAATAGGAAATTTTTGAAAAATTTCCTATAAAAATAGGAAATTTTTGAAAAATTTCCTATAAAAATAGGAAATTTTTGAAAAATTTCCTATAAAAATAGGAAATTTTTGAAAAATTTCCTATAAAAATAGGAAATTTTTGAAAAATTTCCTATAAAAATAGGAAATTTTTGAAAAATTTCCTATAAAAATAGGAAATTTTTGAAAAATTTCCTATAAAAATAGGAAATTTTTGAAAAATTTCCTATAAAAATAGGAAATTTTTGAAAAATTTCCTATAAAAATAGGAAATTTTTGAAAAATTTCCTATAAAAATAGAAAATTTTTGAAAAATTTCCTATAAAAATAGGAAATTTTTGAAAAATTTCCTATAAAAATAGGAAATTTTTGAAAAATTTCCTATAAAAATAGGAAATTTTTGAAAAATTTCCTATAAAAATAGGAAATTTTTGAAAAATTTCCTATAAAAATAGGAAATTTTTGAAAAATTTCCTATAAAAATAGGAAATTTTTGAAAAATTTCCTATAAAAATAGGAAATTTTTGAAAAATTTCCTATAAAAATAGGAAATTTTTGAAAAATTTCCTATAAAAATAGGAAATTTTTGAAAAATTTCCTATAAAAATAGGAAATTTTTGAAAAATTTCCTATAAAAATAGGAAATTTTTGAAAAATTTCCTATAAAAATAGGAAATTTTTGAAAAATTTCCTATAAAAATAGGAAATTTTTGAAAAATTTCCTATAAAAATAGGAAATTTTTGAAAAATTTCCTATAAAAATAGGAAATTTTTGAAAAATTTCCTATTTTTAATGAAAAATTTCCTATAAAAATAGGAAATTTTTGAAAAATTTTTATAGGAAATTTTTCAAAAATTTCTTATAGCTCTTATAGCTAGGAAATTTTTGAAAAATATCCTATAAAAATAGGAAATTTTTGAAAAATTTCCTATAAAAATAGGAAATTTTTGAAAAATTTCCTATAAAAATAGGAAATTTTTGAAAAATTTCCTATAAAAATAGGAAATTTTTGAAAAATTTCCTATAAAAATAGGAAATTTTTGAAAAATTTCCTATAAAAATAGGAAATTTTTGAAAAATTTCCTATAAAAATAGGAAATTTTTAAAAAATTTCCTATAAAAATAGGAAATTTTTGAAAAATTTCCTATAAAAATAGGAAATTTTTGAAAAATTTCCTATAAAAATAGGAAATTTTTGAAAAATTTCCTATAAAAATAGGAAATTTTTGAAAAATATCCTATAAAAATAGGAAATTTTGAAAAATTTCCTATAAAAATAGGAAATTTTTGAAAAATTTCCTATAAAAATAGGAAATTTTTGAAAAATTTCCTATAAAAATAGGAAATTTTGGAAAAATTTCCTATAAAAATAGGAAATTTTGGAAAAATTTCCTATAAAAATAGGAAATTTTGGAAAAATTTCCTATAAAAATAGGAAATTTTGGAAAAATTTCCTATAAAAATAGGAAATTTTTGAAAAATTTCCAATAAAAATAGGAAATTTTTGAAAAATTTCCTATAAAAATAGGAAATTTTTGAAAAATTTCCTATAAAAATAGGAAATTTTTGAAAAATTTCCTATAAAAATAGGAAATTTTTTGAAAAATTTCCTATAAAAATAGGAAATTTTTGAAAAATTTCCTATAAAAATAGGAAATTTTTGAAAAATTTCCTATAAAAATAGGAAATTTTTGAAAAATTTCCTATAAAAATAGGAAATTTTGAAAAATTTCCTATAAAAATAGGAAATTTTTGAAAAATTTCCTATAAAAATAGGAAATTTTTGAAAAATTTCCTATAAAAATAGGAAATTTTTGAAAAATTTCCTATAAAAATAGGAAATTTTTGAAAAATCCTATAAAAATAGGAAATTTTTGGAAAAATTTCCTATAAAAATAGGAAATTTTTGAAAAAGTTTCCTATAAAAATAGGAAATTTTTGAAAAATTTCCTATAAAAATAGGAAATTTTTGAAAAATTTCCTATAAAAATAGGAAATTTTTGAAAAATTTCCTATAAAAATAGGAAATTTTTGAAAAATTTCCTATAAAAATAGGAAATTTTTGAAAAATTTCCTATAAAAATAGGAAATTTTTGAAAAATTTCCTATAAAAATAGGAAATTTTTGAAAAATTTCCTATAAAAATAGGAAATTTTTGAAAAATTTCCTATAAAAATAGGAAATTTTTGAAAAATTTCCTATAAAAATAGGAAATTTTTGAAAAATTTCCTATAAAAATAGGAAATTTTTGAAAAATTTCCTATAAAAATAGGAAATTTTTGAAAAATTTCCTATAAAAATAGGAAATTTTTGAAAAATTTCCTATAAAAATAGGAAATTTTTGAAAAATTTCCTATAAAAATAGGAAATTTTTGAAAAATTTCCTATAAAAATAGGAAATTTTTGAAAAATTTCCTATAAAAATAGGAAATTTTTGAAAAATTTCCTATAAAAATAGGAAATTTTTGAAAAATTTCCTATAAAAATAGGAAATTTTTGAAAAATTTCCTATAAAAATAGGAAATTTTTGAAAAATTTCCTATAAAAATAGGAAATTTTTGAAAAATTTCCTATAAAAATAGGAAATTTTTGAAAAATTTCCTATAAAAATAGGAAATTTTTGAAAAATTTCCTATAAAAATAGGAAATTTTTGAAAAATTTCCTATAAAAATAGGAAATTTTTGAAAAATTTCCTATAAAAATAGGAAATTTTTGAAAAATTTCCTATAAAAATAGGAAATTTTTGAAAAATTTCCTATAAAAATAGGAAATTTTTGAAAAATTTCCTATAAAAATAGGAAATTTTTGAAAAATTTCCTATTTTTAATGAAAAATTTCCTATAAAAATAGGAAATTTTTGAAAAATTTTTATAGGAAATTTTTCAAAAATTTCTTATAGCTCTTATAGCTAGGCAGGGGAGAGTATTGGGAAAACATTTTTAAGGTGGCTTAAAATTGACCAAACTTTTTATGTCTAAAATCTGATTTTCATTTATATAGGGATTAAACCGTCATAATATTATTACCATATGAGGAAGGTTAATTCTCTAATGTATATACAAATCAAATTTAACCAAATTCCATTGATTTTCAACAAGACCTGGACTAAAAATTATAAACTGCATTGAGGTGTTTTAAAGTTCCCTTAATATCTTTTAGAGTAAAGAATTTCTATAACCTTAAGAGTCTGGCTCGTGCGGCAAAAGCTTTTTGCAAAACGACCTTTTAGTTCATTCTAGAAGACACATAATCACACCTTTTGCAAAAATTCTAAGGTACAACACCTTTTTCTATGAAAAGGATACTTTTTCGAAATATTTTAAGAACCTAATTATTAAAATTGTTATTGTTAATTTTCTTGTTAAACAAATAAATTTTGGAAAATTTTACCTTTTTCTTTTAGCTAACACCCTTTTTTGTTTGATTTCTATTATATACGAAGGGGAGAAAAAGATGAAAAACTAAAATTGCTAACACCTTTTGAGAAACTTTTTAAACAAATATTTATTATATTAAGGATTTAATCCCTTTTACATGAGTTTGCAAAAGACAAACTCATTTAAGTTAAAATATTGGGATAGAAAAAGAATACAAAAAAATGTTGTTAAATTTTCTTAAAGTTTTTGTTTATGTTTAAAAGGCAAATGTGTATAAATATTAATTTAATTGACTTCCTTTCGCTTTTAAAATGATCAAATGTTTGTCTTTGTAAAACTTTTTCTTTGATAACTAAATACTTATTTAAATAGTCATTTGTCAGGACAAAGTTTTTAAAAAATTTCTTATTTTTATAAGAAATTTTAGGAAAATATCTTTTAAAAATAAGAAATTTTTTATATAAAAAAGCTTCGATCTTATTTAATTTAGATTTCATTTAAATTTTAAAAATCTCCCGAAGCATTTTTTAATGCAGAAAAATGCTAAGCCTAAAAATAGGCAATATTCTTATAAAATTACCTTCATCGTAAAAAAAACAGCCATAAAATATAACAAGACCAAAAGAAAATCAGAAACTGTATTAAATTTGATTAACTTTCATTTTATTTTGTAAGTTTTTCATTAAAATTCCAAAAGAGGACTTGTTAAGATTTACTACCTTTACAAAAATGTGTAACAAAAAATTACATGAAGTATCATTCAGAGGCCACTCCACAGGGAATTCTATCAGTTTATAGCTTTACCTTGAAGGTGTAATAAAGCAGATTTTACTTTTAACACTTTTTTAGCCTCTTTACTTATCTTTAGCCTTAAAGTGAAATCTTTTTTCTGGCTGTCAAATTGGTTTATATCTTAATACCCTTTTTCTTACATTCAAAGAGTTTTTGCTTATGTTTTAAAAAGGTGCTGAGATATTAAGTCAGAAGCTACATTTTTGAAGATTCTGTATAAAATCAGGAGTCACCAAAAATTGTTCTTTAAACAAAAAGCTTTAAATCTTAGTTAATATTATGTTTTTTAAAGATTCTTATCCTAATAGCTATCATTTAAATTTCATACAAAATTTCTCATTTTAAGAAAAAGCCACAAACCCTCTTACCTTAAATATAAAATTTCTTTACCAATATTAAATCTTTTTATATACAAACAGGTATTTTTGTCATTAGTATTAATATTCCCATTTGTATGTTTAGAATAAAGTGTTCCCTAATACTATCTAATATTCTCCAACACTTTGTAATGTCACTAAAATCCTCTTAGGCTTAACACTAATGAGTGATTAGTTCTTCCGTAATGTCAACTCAATGTAATTCAGGGAGTCTTAAGGGCAAATACATAAAAGTTACTGTTTTGTTTGTTATTATCAGGAAAATTCCTTTAGTTGAAACTTTCAATTCGAAAGGCAGGTGTGCTGGTGCGTATGATTAATATTAATTTTCATTTACAAAGATTTTGAGATTAGTAACCTCAGGCGTATGATTATTATTAGTATCTGAGATTCTAAATAAATATCTTCTTTTACTATTAATTGTTTCTTAGAATTAAAGCAAGTAATCGAAACTAAATTGCCTTTGTTAAATTTGTTACTAAAACTTTTAGCTTTAAAAGATGGACAAGGAATTTCCTTGTCCAACATATATCTCAGACATGGTTAGGTTAGTTTAAGGAAATGGCTTATAATCAAGTCAGCACCACCTATATATGGTCCCTTGTGATATACACAAGGGATAGAAAATAAGGACTTCTAGACTACCATTAATACCCTGTTCGATCAACACATATGCTACAATATTTCACCAACGTCAATGCTCTAAACCTTAAGTAGATCGTGTAAAGAAAGGAGTTACCAGATATCAAATCCTAACATTGTCAAGACCTACACATAGACTGAGACATTAGTCTATGTGTAGGATAAGACATAGACCAAGACATAGACTAAGACATAGACTAAGACATAGACTAAGACATAGACTAAGACATAGACTAAGACATAGATTAATACATAGACTAAGACATAGACTAAGACATAGACTAAGACATAGACTAAGACATAGACTAAGACATAGACTAAGACATAGACTAAGACATAGACTAAGACATAGACTAAGACATAGACTAAGACATAGACTAAGACATAGACTAGACATAGACTAAGACATAGACTAAGACATAGACTAAGACATAGACTAAGACATAGACTAAGACATAGACTAAGACATAGACTAAGACATAGACTAAGACATAGACTAAGACATAGACTAAGACATAGACTAAGACATAGACTAAGACATAGACTAAGACATAGACTAAGACATAGACTAAGACACAGACTAAGACATAGACTAAGGCATAGACTAAGACATAGACTAAGACATAGACTAAGACATAGACTAAGACATAGACTAAGACATAGACTAAGACATAGACTAAGACATAGACTAAGACATAGACTAAGACATAGACTAAGACATAGACTAAGACATAGACTAAGACATAGACTAAGACATAGACTAAGACATAGACTAAGACATAGACTAAGACATAGACTAAGACATAGACTAAGACATAGACTAAGACATAGACTAAGACATAGACTAAGACATAGACTAAGACATAGACTAAGACATAGACTAAGACATAGACTAAGACATAGACTAAGACATAGACTAAAACATAGACTAAGACATAGACTAAGACATAGACTAAGACATAGACTAAGACATAGACTAAGACATAGACTAAGACATAGACTAAGACATAGACTAAGACATAGACTAAGACATAGACTAAGACATAGACTAAGACATATACTAAGACATAGACTAAGACATAGACTAAGACATAGACTAAGACATAGACTAAGACATAAACTAAGACATAGACTAAGACATAGACTAAGACATAGACTAAGACATAGACTAAGACATAGACTAAGACATAGACTAAGACATAGACTAAGACATAGACTAAGACATAGACTAAGACATAGACTAAGACATAGACTAAGACATAGACTAAGACATAGACTAAGACATAGACTAAGACATAGACTAAGACATAGACTAAGACATAGACTAAGACATAGACTAAGACATAGACTAAGACATAGACTAAGACATAGACTAAGACATAGACTAAGACATAGACTAAGACATAGACTAAGACATAGACTAAGACATAGACTAAGACATAGACTAAGACATAGACTAAGACATAGACTAAGACATAGACTAAGACATAGACTAAGACATAGACTAAGACATAGACTAAGACATAGACTAAGACAAAGACTAAGACATAGACTAAGACATAGACTAAGACATAGACTAAGACATAGACTAAGACATAGACTAAGACATAGACTAAGACATAGACTAAGACATAGACTAAGACATAGACTAAGACATAGACTAAGACATAGACTAAGACATAGACTAAGACATAGACTAAGACATAGACTAAGACATAGACTAAGACATAGACTAAGACATAGACTAAGACATAGACTAAGACATAGACTAAGACATAGACTAAGACATAGACTAAGACATAGACTAAGACATAGACTAAGACATAGACTAAGACATAGACTAAGACACAGACTAAGACATAGACTAAGACATAGACTAAGACATAGACTAAGACATAGACTAAGACATAGACTAAGACATAGACTAAGACATAGACTAAGACATAGACTAAGACATAGACTAAGACATAGACTAAGACATAGACTAAGACATAGACTAAGACATAGACTAAGACATAGACTAAGACATAGACTAAGACATAGACTAAGACATAGACTAAGACATAGACTAAGACATAGACTAAGACATAGACTAAGACATAGACTAAGACATAGACTAAGACATAGACTAAGACATAGACTAAGACATAGACTAAGACATAGACTAAGACATAGACTAAGACATAGACTAAGACATAGACTAAGACATAGACTAAGACATAGACTAAGACATAGACTAAGACATAGACTAAGACATAGACTAAGACATAGACTAAGACATAGACTAAGACATAGACTAAGACATAGACTAAGACATAGACTAAGACATAGACTAAGACATAGACTAAGACATAGACTAAGACATAGACTAAGACATAGACTAAGACATAGACTAAGACATAGACTAAGACATAGACTAAGACATAGACTAAGACATAGACTAAGACATAGACTAAGACATATACTAAGACATAGACTAAGACATAGACTAAGACATAGACTAAGACATAGACTAAGACATAGACTAAGACATAAACTAAGACATAGACTAAGACATAGACTAAGACATAGACTAAGACATAGACTAAGACATAGACTAAGACATAGACTAAGACATAGACTAAGACATAGACTAAGACATAGACTAAGACATAGACTAAGACATAGACTAAGACATAGACTAAGACATAGACTAAGACATAGACTAAGACATAGACTAAGACATAGACTAAGACATAGACTAAGACATAGACTAAGACATAGACTAAGACATAGACTAAGACATAGACTAAGACATAGACTAAGACATAGACTAAGACATAGACTAAGACATAGACTAAGACATAGACTAAGACATAGACTAAGACATAGACTAAGACATAGACTAAGACATAGACTAAGACATAGACTAAGACATAGACTAAGACATAGACTAAGACATAGACTAAGACATAGACTAAGACATAGACTAAGACATAGACTAAGACATAGACTAAGACATAGACTAAGACATAGACTAAGACATAGACTAAGACATAGACTAAGACATAGACTAAGACATAGACTAAGACATAGACTAAGACATAGACTAAGACATAGACTAAGACATAGACTAAGACATAGACTAAGACATAGACCAAGACATAGACTAAGACATAGACTAAGGCATAGACTTAGACATAGACTAAGACATAGACTAAGACATAGACTAAGACATAGACTAAGACATAGACTAAGACATAGACTAAGACAAAGACTAAGACAAAGACTAAGACATAGACTAAGACATAGACTAAGACATAGACTAAGACATAGACTAAGACATAGACTAAGACATAGACTAAGACATAGACTAAGACATAGACTAAGACATAGACTAAGACATAGACTAAGACATAGACTAAGACATAGACTAAGACATAGACTAAGACATAGACTAAGACATAGACTAAGACATAGACTACGACATAGACTAAGACATAGACTAAGACATAGACTAAGACATAGACTAAGACATAGACTAAGACATAGACTAAGACATAGACTAAGACATAGACTAAGACATAGACTAAGACATAGACTAAGACATAGACTAAGACATAGACTAAGACATAGACTAAGACATAGACTAAGACATAGACTAAGACATAGACTAAGACATAGACTAAGACATAGACTAAGACATAGACTAAGACATAGACTAAGACATAGACTAAGACATAGACTAAGACATAGACTAAGACATAGACTAAGACATATACTAAGACATAGACTAAGACATAGACTAAGACATAGACTAAGACATAGACTAAGACATAGACTAAGACATATACTAAGACATAGACTAAGACATAGACTAAGACATAGACTAAGACATAGACTAAGACATAGACTAAGACATAGACTAAGACATAGACTAAGACATAGACTAAGACATAGACTAAGACATAGACTAAGACATAGACTAAGACATAGACTAAGACATAGACTAAGACATAGACTAAGACATAGACTAAGACATAGACTAAGACATAGACTAAGACATAGACTAAGACATAGACTAAGACATAGACTAAGACATAGACTAAGACATAGACTAAGACATAGACTAAGACATAGACTAAGACATAGACTAAGACATAGACTAAGACATAGACTAAGACATAGACTAAGACATAGACTAAGACATAGACTAAGACATAGACTAAGACATAGACTAAGACATAGACTAAGACATAGACTAAGACATAGACTAAGACATAGACTAAGACATAGACTAAGACATAGACTAAGACATAGACTAAGACATAGACTAAGACATAGACTAAGACATAGACTAAGACATAGACTAAGACATAGACTAAGACATAGACTAAGACATAGACTAAGACATAGACTAAGATATAGCCTAAGACATAGACTAAGACATAGACTAAGACATAGACTTAGACATAGACTAAGACATAGACTAAGACATAGACTAAGACATAGACTAAGACATAGACTAAGACATAGACTAAGACAAAGACTAAGACAAAGACTAAGACATAGACTAAGACATAGACTAAGACATAGACTAAGACATAGACTAAGACATAGACTAAGACATAGACTAAGACATAGACTAAGACATAGACTAAGACATAGACTAAGATATAGACTAAGACATAGACTAAGACATAGACTAAGACATAGACTAAGACATAGACTAAGACATAGACTAAGACATAGATTAAGACATAGACTAAGACATAGACTAAGACATAGAGTAAGACATAGACTAAGACATAGACTAAGACATAGACTAAGACATAGACTAAGACATAGACTAAGACATAGACTAAGACATAGACTAAGACATAGACTAAGACATAGACTAAGACATAAATAAATTAGAATTTACAACTTTTGTTAAATACTCAATTTATTCTATGGACTATTTTATTTGATATTTCACATTTTTTGTGCAGTTATGTTCGTTATGTAGGTCCTAGTTAATTTTTTCTAATTTCTGAAACTTTTCCAAGTCATTTGTATTTCATAAATTGTTTGGCAACTGTAGCGACAGCAAAACATTCAACTTGTTTCATTTTGTTAGTTCAGAGCAATCAGTTTTCAAGGATAAACTAACACGTAGGAAAAACAAATTTGTTTACCTGCAGACAAAATTTTATTTATTGCTTGGCTACAACAATTTAAGATACATACAATAATAAAGAAACAACCGTAGATAGACTGGTAAAATGAAGTATTGTCAAACAAATGTTAAAAGGAAAAGATGAAGGACAGAAAAGTTGTGATGACAAAACATTTCAAGGGGGCAGGTTTACGTTTATAATATAAAAGCACGTACGAATTTCTAGACTTCTTTTATTGGGGTCTTTTTTCTTTCTCTATTATTTTGAATGTATATTCATTCTCATGCTTTCTTAAATATTCATTTTAGATTTGTCATATGTTAAATTTTACCATTTCATTTCAAGATGTCAATAAATCCGTTCTGAGTTCTATTTGAAATTCAATAAAAATTTTCAACACATGTTTTCCTTGTCATGAAAAAATGTTAAATAAAATAATAAAATGTTTTCAATAAATTTGTTACCTTAAATTATACGAAAATTATACAAACGTGAACGAACAATTTATTATCAGAAATTTTTATTGGCAGTTCAAGTGCCAATACATGTAAATTTGTCGATATTAAAAATGTATATAAATAAAAATTTATGAAGAAAAAACCTCATAAATATTTTTAACATTTTTCATTTATTGGAAAATTTTCTATAGAAAATTTTTTATTTATTGAAAAATTTTCTATAGAAAATTTTTCATTTATTGGAAAATTTTTATAGAAAATTTTTCATTTATTGGAAAATTTTCTATAGAAAATTTTTCATTTATTGGATTATTTTCTATAGAAAATTTTTCATTTATTGGATTATTTTCTATAGAAAATTTTATATTTATTAGAAAATTTTCTATAGAAAATTTTTCATTTATTGGAAAATTTTTCATTAATTGGAAAATTTTCTATAGAAAATTTTTATTTATTGGAAAATTTTCTATAGAAAATTTTTCATTTATTGGAAAATTTTCTATAGAAAATTTTTCATTTATTGGAAAATTTTCTATAGAAAATTTTTCATTTATTGGAAAATTTTCTATAGAAAATTTTTCATTTATTGGAAAATTTTCTATAGAAAATTTTTCATTTATTGGAAAATTTTCTATAGAAAATTTTTCATTTATTGGAAAATTTTCTATAGAAAATTTTTCATTTATTGGAAAATTTTCTATAGAAAATTTTTCATTTATTGGAAAATTTTCTATAGAAAATTTTTCATTTATTGGAAAATTTTCTATAGAAAATTTTTCATTTATTGGAAAATTTTCTATAGAAAATTTTTCATTTATTGGAAAATTTTCTATAGAAAATTTTTCATTTATTGGAAAATTTTCTATAGAAAATTTTTCATTTATTGGAAAATTTTCTATAGAAAATTTTTCATTTATTGGAAAATTTTCTATAGAAAATTTTTCATTTATTGGAAAATTTTCTATAGAAAATTTTTCATTTATTGGAAAATTTTCTATAGAAAATTTTTCATTTATTGGAAAATTTTCTATAGAAAATTTTTCATTTATTGGAAAATTTTCTATAGAAAATTTTTCATTTATTGGAAAATTTTCTATAGAAAATTTTTCATTTATTGGAAAATTTTCTATAGAAAATTTTTCATTTATTGGAAAATTTTCTATAGAAAATTTTTCATTTATTGGAAAATTTTCTATAGAAAATTTTTCATTTATTGGAAAATTTTCTATAGAAAATTTTTCATTTATTGGAAAATTTTCTATAGAAAATTTTTCATTTATTGGAAAATTTTCTATAGAAAATTTTTCATTTATTGGAAAATTTTCTATAGAAAATTTTTCATTTATTGGAAAATTTTCTATAGAAAATTTTCATTTATTGGAAAATTTTCTATAGAAAATTTTTCATTTATTGGAAAATTTTCTATAGAAAATTTTTCATTTATTGGAAAATTTTCTATAGAAATTTTTCATTTATTGGAAAATTTTCTATAGAAAATTTTTCATTTATTGGAAAATTTTCTATAGAAAATTTTTCATTTATTGGAAAATTTTCTATAGAAAATTTTTCATTTATTGGAAAATTTTCTATAGAAAATTTTTCATTTATTGGAAAATTTTCTATAGAAAATTTTTCATTTATTGGAAAATTTTCTATAGAAAATTTTTCATTTATTGGAAAATTTTCTATAGAAAATTTTTCATTTATTGGAAAATTTTCTATAGAAAATTTTTCATTTATTGGAAAATTTTCTATAGAAAATTTTTCATTTATTGGAAAATTTTCTATAGAAAATTTTTCATTTATTGGAAAATTTTCTATAGAAAATTTTTCATTATTGGAAAATTTTCTATAGAAAATTTTTCATTTATTGGAAAATTTTCTATAGAAAATTTTTCATTTATTGGAAAATTTTCTATAGAAAATTTTTCATTTATTGGAAAATTTTCTATAGAAAAATTTTCATTTATTGGAAAATTTTCTATAGAAAATTTTTCATTTATTGGAAAATTTTCTATAGAAAATTTTTCATTTATTGGAAAATTTTCTATAGAAAATTTTTCATTTATTGGAAAATTTTCTATAGAAAATTTTTCATTTATTGGAAAATTTTCTATAGAAAATTTTTCATTTATTGGAAAATTTTCTATAGAAAATTTTTCATTTATTGGAAAATTTTCTATAGAAAATTTTTCATTTATTGGAAAATTTTCTATAGAAAATTTTTCATTTATTAGAAAATTTTCTATAGAAAATTTTTCATTTATTGGAAAATTTTCTATAGAAAATTTTTCATTTATTGGAAATTTTTCTATAGAAAATTTTTCATTTATTGGAAAATTTTCTATAGAAAATTTTTCATTTATTGGAAAATTTTCTATAGAAAATTTTTCATTTATTGGAAAATTTTCTATAGAAAATTTTTCATTTATTGGAAAATTTTCTTTAGAAAATTTTTCATTTATTGGAAAATTTTCTATAGAAAATTTTTCATTTATTGGAAAATTTTCTATAGAAAATTTTTCATTTATTGGAAAATTTTCTATAGAAAATTTTTCATTTATTGGAAAATTTTCTATAGAAAATTTTTCATTTATTGGAAAATTTTCTATAGAAAATTTTTCATTTATTGGAAAATTTTCTATAGAAAATTTTTCATTTATTGGAAAATTTTCTATAGAAAATTTTTCATTTATTGGAAAAATTTCTATAGAAAATTTTTCATTTATTGGAAAATTTTCTATAGAAAATTTTTCATTTATTGGAAAATTTTCTATAGAAAATTTTTCATTTATTGGAAAATTTTCTATAGAAAATTTTTCATTTATTGGAAAATTTTCTATAGAAAATTTTTCATTTATTGGAAAATTTCTATAGAAAATTTTTCATTTATTGGAAAATTTTCTATAGAAAATTTTTCATTTATTGGAAAATTTTTTATAGAAAATTTTTCATTTATTGGAAAATTTTCTATAGAAAATTTTTCATATATTGGAAAATTTTCTATAGAAAATTTTTCATTTATTGGAAAATTTTCTATAGAAAATTTTTCATTTATTGGAAAATTTTCTGTAGAAAATTTTTCATTTATTGGAAAATTTTCTATAGAAAATTTTTCATTTATTGGAAAATTTTCTATAGAAAATTTTTCATTTATTGGAAAATTTCTATAGAAAATTTTTCATTTATTGGAAAATTTTCTATAGAAATTTTTCATTTATTGGAAAATTTTCTATAGAAAATTTTTCATTTATTGGAAAATTTTCTATAGAAAATTTTTCATTTATTGGAAAATTTTCTATAGAAATTTTTCATTTATTGGAAAATTTTCTATAGAAAATTTTTCATTTATTGGAAAATTTTCTATAGAAAATTTTTCATTTATTGGAAAATTTTCTATAGAAAATTTTTCATTTATTCGAAAATTTTCTATAGAAAATTTTTCATTTATTCGAAAATTTTCTATAGAAAATTTTTCATTTATTGGAAAATTTTCTATAGAAAATTTTTCATTTATTGGAAAATTTTCTATAGAAAATTTTTCATTTATTGGAAAATTTTCTATAGAAAATTTTTCATTTATTGGAAAATTTTCTATAGAAAATTTTTCATTTATTGGAAAATTTTCTATAGAAAATTTTTCATTTATTGGAAAATTTTCTATAGAAAATTTTTCATTTATTGGAAAATTTTCTATAGAAAATTTTTCATTTATTGGAAAATTTTCTATAGAAAATTTTTCATTTATTGGAAAATTTTCTATAGAAAATTTTTCATTTATTGGAAAATTTTCTATAGAAAATTTTTCATTTATTGGAAAATTTTCTATAGAAAATTTTTCATTTATTGGAAATTTTCTATAGAAAATTTTTCATTTATTGGAAAATTTTCTATAGAAAATTTTTCATTTATTGGAAAATTTTCTATAGAAAATTTTTCATTTATTGGAAAATTTTCTATAGAAAATTTTTCATTTATTGGAAAATTTTCTATAGAAAATTTTTCATTTATTGGAAAATTTTCTATAGAAAATTTTTCATTTATTGGAAAATTTTCTATAGAAAATTTTTCATTTATTGGAAAATTTTCTATAGAAAATTTTTCATTTATTGGAAAATTTTCTATAGAAAATTTTTCATTTATTGGAAAATTTTCTATAGAAAATTTTTCATTTATTGGAAAATTTTCTATAGAAAATTTTTCATTTATTGGAAAATTTTCTATAGAAAATTTTTCATTTATGGAAAATTTTCTATAGAAAATTTTTCATTTATTGGAAAATTTTCTATAGAAAATTTTTCATTTATTGGAAAATTTTCTATAGAAAATTTTTCATTTATTGGAAAATTTTCTATAGAAAATTTTTCATTTATTGGAAAATTTTCTATAGAAAATTTTTCATTTATTGGAAAATTTTCTATTGAAAATTTTTCATTTATTGGAAAATTTTCTATAAAAAATTTTTCATTTATTGGAAAATTTTCTATAGAAAATTTTTCATTTATTGGAAAATTTTATATAGAAAATCGTTTACTTATTCTACAATTTTCTATAGAAAATTTTTCATTTATTGGAAAATTTTATATAGAAAATCGTTTACTTATTCTACAATTTTCTATAGAAATTTTTTCATGTATTCTGAAATTTTCTATAGAAAATTTTTTATTTATTCTAAAATTTTTAGTAAAAAATTTTTAATTTATTCTAAATTTTCTAAGAAAATTTTTTATTTTTTCTATAGAAATTTTTTTATTATTTTTAAAATTCCATTATTTTATTTATTCAAAAATTGTCTATAGAAAATTTATTATCATAAATTTGTTTTCAAAATTTTTTTTTCTTAGAAAAATTTTTTTATTTTTTTAATTCTTTTTTTACTTTGTTTTGTGGCCTGACAACCAGAATCTGAAACGTTTTAACTATAACACACACTTTAGACCTCTTTCACATCTAAACACTTTTCTTTGCACTTTCTAAGTATTGGTTTTCATTTCTATTATCCTTCGGGGCACAATACTTTTCTAAGGAATCAGGTTATTGATAACAGGACTACATGCTCTGGTGTCACAAGATGTCAGGAGAAGGAAAATGTTTTGTAATTTTCGAACAAAAAAACCCAGCAATATGTGTCATGAATTAAAGAAAGCTCAACAAGAAAGAGGTGGCAA
>OW121744.1:90706684-91239184 GCA_933228675.1 Stomorhina lunata | reverse complement strand
TCAGTATATCAAATTTTATAGGAATCGGTCCATATTTGACTATAGCTTTCATATAAAAAACACTCCCGAAAACCAAAAAAAAAAATGTTGCAAAGGCCAGTTAAAAGCTATTAAATTAAAAACTATGACAGCTATGACCACTAAATTTGGCAAGAATAAGCTTTATATAAATAATAGCCAGTATGTAAAACTGTGTGACAATCGGTCGATATTTGGCTATAGTTCTTATATATATGTAACATCCCCTTTGTATATCTATAATCAAAAAGATTTGTTTCATTATATTAAGATTTCACCAAAGAAATTAGATAGCTATCAATCAATCTCCAGACTCTATATACGATAGATGCATTAGGAACTCCTAACAAAATATATGGACCTGGCGTATTACTATCAAAAATAAATATATCCTAAAATTTGCCCCGTTATGAGACTAAATTTTAAACAAAGTAAATACTAGAAAAACCATTTAGATTCTTTTAATATTGAACTATAAAGCTACTGCAACCGAATGTAATTCAAATATTTTACCAAAAATACCAACTAGCTTAACAAATTTTTTCGAATTTGGTCCACATTTTGAATTAACTGCACCCTTGTAGATATATGAGATATGTTTCTAAACTTAACACAATTGGATGGTGGGTATATAAGATTCGGCACAGCCGAATGTAACATTCTTACTTGTTAAATTATTAAAACAAAATTTTATGACTTTAAAAAATAAATTTGTGTGATGGATTTTCATATCATTTACTTTAAAGTCTTTCCAAAAAAAAAAACAGATATATCGATTTGTAGTATAAGATCTCTTATATTTAGAATTTCTGTACCATTACTTTCCTGTCATACCCTTATCAAATCTTCAATTTTACAAAACAAACATATGCCATTGTTATGTCTTCTATTGTAGTCTAAGACAATCTAAATATTACAGAGTCATATTTAACGAAATAGCTCCATTATCCTTCCATAATGGACACTTCATTGTCTTTATAACACCAAAACGCCAAAGTAGGATATAACAATAGAAAACAAACCAAAATTCAATTTTCATATGTCTCATATTTATACTAGATTAAGAAAACAGACGATAAAGATAATGGCTTGTAAAATCTCTGAAGACAACTTAAGAAAATGAACTTTAGGAAGTCTAATAAAGGTCATGTAAAAGAGGAATGAATAATAGCTTAGACAAGTATTTAATTATACGATAGTTTTATGGGTTAACTAGACTAAGTTTCTGTAGTAGGAGGAGCTAAATTGGTAATCTCTTGTTTAAAATATTTAAAATTTCTATAAAAATTTAATTTTTTTAAATACTTTTATACTAGCATATGTATTTAAGGATATACTTTTAAGAGTATTATCATGCTATTCTTCAAAACACTCCTTAGAAACTCATCCATCTTATTCCAGTAATCGAAGTTTAATTCTGTCAACATCACTTGGGTTCCCTGGCTCTAAATCAAACAGACTTTGTTTAAAATGTTTTATTTAAATATTTACTGTTTTTGTTTTGCAAACAATATTTTACGCATTAACAGAAAAAAAAAATGTTCATAGGACACGTGTAAAGGAATAAACAAATAAATACCAAGACAAAAAATGTATTTGGTTTAAAAGAAATATAAAGAAAGGAAACTTATACATACTAATGTCTTAGTCTATGTCTTTGTCTATGTCTCAGTCTATGTATTAATCTATGTCTTAGTCTATGTCTTAGTCTATGTCTTAGTCTATGTCTTAGTCTATGTCTTAGTCTATGTCTTAGTCTATGTCTTAGTCTATGTCTTAGTCTATGTCTTAGTCTATGTCTTAGTCTATGTCTTAGTCTATGTCTTAGTCTATGTCTTAGTCTATGTCTTAGTCTATGTCTTAGTCTATGTCTTAGTCTATGTCTTAGTCTATGTCTTAGTTTATATCTTAGTCTATGTCTTAGTCTATGTCTTAGTCTATGTCTTAGTCTATGTCTTAGTCTATGTCTTAGTCTATGTCTTAGTCTATGTCTTAGTCTATGTCTTAGTCTATGTCTTAGTCTATGTCTTAGTCTATGTCTTAGTCTATGTCTTAGTCTATGTCTTAGTCTATGTCTTAGTCTATGTCTTAGTCTATGTCTTAGTCTATGTCTTAGTCTATGTCTTAGTCTATGTCTTAGTCTATGTCTTAGTCTATGTCTTAGTCTATGTCTTAGTATATGTCTTAGTCTATGTCTTAGTCTATGTCTTAGTATATGTCTTAGTCTATGTCTTAGTCTATGTCTTAGTCTATGTCTTAGTCTATGTCTTAGTCTATGTCTTAGTCTATGTCTTAGTCTATGTCTTAGTCTATGTCTTAGTCTATGTCTTAGTCTATGTCTTAGTCTATGTCTTAGTCTATGTCTTAGTCTATGTCTTAGTCTATGACTTAGTCTATGACTTAGTCTATGTCTTAGTCTATGTCTTAGTCTATGTCTTAGTCTATGTCTTAGTCTATGTCTTTGTCTATGTCTTGGTCTATGTCTTAGTTTATGTCTTAGTCTATGTCTTAGTCTATGTCTTAGTCTATGTCTTAGTCTATGTCTTAGTCTATGTCTTAGTCTATGTCTTAGTCTATGTCTTAGTCTATGTCTTAGTCTATGACTTAGTCTATGTCTTAGTCTATGTCTTAGTCTATGTCTTAGTCTATGTCTTAGTCTATGTCTTAGTCTATGTCTTAGTCTATGTCTTAGTCTATGTCTTTGTCTATGTCTTGGTCTATGTCTTAGTCTATGTCTTAGTCTATGTCTTTGTCTATGTCTTAGTCTATGTCTTAGTCTATGTCTTAGTCTATGTCTTAGTCTATGTCTTAGTCTATGTCTTAGTCTATGTCTTAGTCTATGTCTTAGTCTATGTCTTAGTCTATGTCTTAGTCTATGTCTTAGTCTATGTCTTAGTCTATGTCTTAGTCTATGTCTTAGTCTATGTCTTAGTCTATGTCTTAGTCTATGTCTTAGTATATGTCTTAGTCTATGTCTTAGTCTATGTCTTAGTCTATGTCTTAGTCTATGTCTTAGTCTATGTCTTAGTCTATGTCTTAGTCTATGTCTTAGTCTATGTCTTAGTCTATGTCTTAGTCTATGTCTTAGTCTATGTCTTAGTCTATGTCTTAGTCTATGTCTTAGTCTATGTCTTAGTCTATGTCTTAGTCTATGTCTTAGTCTATGTCTTAGTCTATGTCTTAGTCTATGTCTTAGTCTATGTCTTAGTCTATGTCTTAGTCTATGTCTTAGTCTATGTCTTAGTCTATGTCTTAGTCTATGTCTTAGTCTATGTCTTAGTCTATGTCTTAGTCTATGTCTTAGTCTATGTCTTAGTCTATGTCTTAGTCTATGTCTTAGTCTATGTCTTAGTCTATGTCTTAGTCTATGTCTTAGTCTATGTCTTAGTCTATGTCTTAGTCTATGTCTTAGTCTATGTCTTAGTCTATGTCTTAGTCTATGTCTTAGTCTATGTCTTAGTCTATGTCTTAGTCTATGTCTTAGTCTATGTCTTAGTCTATGTCTTAGTCTATGTCTTAGTCTATGTCTTAGTCTATGTCTTAGTCTATGTCTTAGTCTATGTCTTAGTCTATGTCTTAGTCTATGTCTTAGTCTATGTCTTAGTCTATGTCTTAGTCTATGTCTTAGTCTATGTCTTAGTCTATGTCTTAGTCTATGTCTTAGTCTATGTCTTAGTCTATGTCTTAGTCTATGTCTTAGTCTATGTCTTAGTCTATGTCTTAGTCTATGTCTTAGTCTATGTCTTAGTCTATGTCTTAGTCTATGTCTTAGTCTATGTCTTAGTCTATGTCTTAGTCTATGTCTTAGTCTATGTCTTAGTCTATGTCTTAGTCTATGTCTTAGTCTATGTCTTAGTCTATGTCTTAGTCTATGTCTTAGTCTATGTCTTAGTCTATGTCTTAGTCTATGTCTTAGTCTATGTCTTAGTCTATGTCTTAGTCTATGTCTTAGTCTATGTCTTAGTCTATGTCTTAGTCTATGTCTTAGTCTATGTCTTAGTCTATGTCTTAGTCTATGTCTTAGTATATGTCTTAGTCTATGTCTTAGTCTATGTCTTAGTATATGTCTTAGTCTATGTCTTAGTCTATGTCTTAGTCTATGTCTTAGTCTATGTCTTAGTCTATGTCTTAGTCTATGTCTTAGTCTATGTCTTAGTCTATGTCTTAGTCTATGTCTTAGTCTATGTCTTAGTCTATGTCTTAGTCTATGTCTTAGTCTATGTCTTAGTATATGTCTTAGTCTATGTCTTAGTCTATGTCTTAGTCTATGTCTTAGTCTATGTCTTAGTCTATGTCTTAGTCTATGTCTTAGTCTATGTCTTAGTCTATGTCTTAGTCTATGTCTTAGTCTATGTCTTAGTCTATGTCTTAGTCTATGTCTTAGTCTATGTCTTAGTCTATGTCTTAGTCTATGTCTTAGTCCATATCTTAATCTATGTCTTAGTCTATGTGTTAGTCTTTATCTATATAGACTATGTCATAGTCTATGTCTTAGTCTTAGTCTATATCTTAATCTATGTCTTAGTCTATGTCTTAGTCTATATTTTAGTCTTTATCTAGTCTATGTCATAGTCTATGTCTTAGTCTATGTCTTTGTGTATGTCTCAGTATATATCTTAATCAAGGTCTTAGTCTATGTCTTAGTCTATGTTTTAGTCTTCATCTAGTCTATGTCTTAATCTATGTCTTAGTCTATGTCTTAGTCTATATCTTAATCTATTTCTTAGTCTGTGTTTTATTCTATGTCTTAGTCTTTGTCTTAGTCTATGTCTTAGTCTATGTCTTAGTCTATGTCTTAGTCTATGTCTTAGTCTATGCCTTAGTCTATGTCTTAGTCTATGTCTTAGTCTATGTCTTAGTCTATGTCTTAGTCTATGTCTTAGTCTATGTCTTAGTCTATGTCTTAGTCTATGTCTTAGTCTATGTCTTAGTCTATGTCTTAGTCTATGTCTTAGTCTATGTCTTAGTCTATGTCTTAGTCTATGTCTTAGTCTATGCCTTAGTCTATGTCTTAGTCTATGTCTTAGTCTATGTCTTAGTCTATGTCTTAGTCTATGTCTTAGTCTATGTCTTAGTCTATGTCTTAGTCTATGTCTTAGTCTATGTCTTAGTCTATGTCTTAGTATATGTCTTAGTCTATGTCTTAGTCTATGTCTTAGTCTATGTCTTAGTCTATGTCTTAGTCTATGTCTTAGTCTATGTCTTAGTCTATGTCTTAGTCTATGTCTTAGTCTATGTCTTAGTCTATGTCTTAGTCTATGTCTTAGTCTATGTCTTAGTCTATGTCTTAGTCTATGTCTTAGTCTATGTCTTAGTCTATGTCTTAGTCTATGTCTTAGTCTATGTCTTAGTATATGTCTTAGTCTATGTCTATGTCTTAGTCTATGTCTTAGTCTATGTCTTAGTCTATGTCTTAGTCTTTGTCTTAGTCTATGTCTTAGTCTATGTCTTAGTCTATGTCTTAGTCTATGTCTTAGTCTATGTCTTAGTCTATGTCTTAGTCTATGTCTTAGTCCATATCTTAATCTATGTCTTAGTCTATGTGTTAGTCTTTATCTATATATACTATGTCATAGTCTATGTCTTAGTCTTAGTCTATATCTTAATCTATGTCTTAGTCTATGTCTTAGTCTATATTTTAGTCTTTATCTAGTCTATGTCATAGTCTATGTCTTAGTCTATGTCTTTGTGTATGTCTCAGTATATATCTTAATCAAGGTCTTAGTCTATGTCTTAGTCTATGTTTTAGTCTTCATCTAGTCTATGTCTTAATCTATGTCTTAGTCTATGTCTTAGTCTATATCTTAATCTATTTCTTAGTCTGTGTTTTATTCTATGTCTTAGTCTTTGTCTTAGTCTATGTCTTAGTCTATGTCTTAGTCTATGTCTTAGTCTATGTCTTAGTCTATGTCTTAGTCTATGTCTTAGTCTATGCCTTAGTCTATGCCTTAGTCTATGTCTTAGTCTATGTCTTAGTCTATGTCTTAGTCTATGTCTTAGTCTATGTCTTAGTCTATGTCTTAGTCTATGTCTTAGTCTATGTCTTAGTCTATGTCTTAGTCTATGTCTTAGTCTATGTCTTAGTCTATGTCTTAGTCTATGTCTTAGTCTATGTCTTAGTCTATGTCTTAGTCTATGTCTTAGTCTTAGTCTATGTCTTAGTCTATGTCTTAGTCTATGTCTTAGTCTATGTCTTAGTCTATGTCTTAGTCTATGTCTTAGTCTATGTCTTAGTCTATGCCTTAGTCTATGTCTTAGTCTATGTCTTAGTCTATGTCTTAGTCTATGCCTTAGTCTATGTCTTAGTCTATGTCTTAGTCTATGTCTTAGTCTATGTCTTAGTCTATGTCTTAGTCTATGTCTTAGTCTATGTCTTAGTCTATGTCTTAGTCTATGTCTTAGTCTATGTCTTAGTCTATGCCTTAGTCTATGTCTTAGTCTATGTCTTAGTCTATGTCTTAGTCTATGTCTTAGTCTATGTCTTAGTCTATGTCTTAGTCTATGTCTTAGTCTATGTCTTAGTCTATGTCTTAGTCTATGTCTTAGTCTATGTCTTAGTCTATGTCTCAGTATATATCTTAATCAAGGTCTTAGTCTATGTCTTAGTCTATGTTTTAGTCTTCATCTAGTCTATGTCTTAATCTATGTCTTAGTCTATGTCTTAGTCTATATCTTAATCTATTTCTTAGTCTGTGTTTTATTCTATGTCTTAGTCTTTGTCTTAGTCTATGTCTTAGTCTATGTCTTAGTCTATGTCTTAGTCTATGTCTTAGTCTATGTCTTAGTCTATGTCTTAGTCTATGTCTTAGTCTATGCCTTAGTCTATGTCTTAGTCTATGTCTTAGTCTATGTCTTAGTCTATGTCTTAGTCTATGTCTTAGTCTATGTCTCAGTATATATCTTAATCAAGGTCTTAGTCTATGTCTTAGTCTATGTTTTAGTCTTCATCTAGTCTATGTCTTAATCTATGTCTTAGTCTATGTCTTAGTCTATATCTTAATCTATTTCTTAGTCTGTGTTTTATTCTATGTCTTAGTCTTTGTCTTAGTCTATGTCTTAGTCTATGTCTTAGTCTATGTCTTAGTCTATGTCTTAGTCTATGTCTTAGTCTATGTCTTAGTCTATGTCTTAGTCTATGTCTTAGTCTATGTCTTAGTCTATGTCTTAGTCTATGTCTTAGTCTATGTCTTAGTCTATGTCTTAGTCTATGTCTCAGTATATATCTTTATCAAGGTCTTAGTCTATGTCTTAGTCTATGTTTTAGTCTTCATCTAGTCTATGTCTTAATCTATGTCTTAGTCTATGTCTTAGTCTACATCTTAATCTATTTCTTAGTCTGTGTTTTATTCTATGTCTTAGTCTTTGTCTTAGTCTATGTCTTAGTCTATGTCTTAGTCTATGTCTTAGTCTATGTCTTAGTCTATGTCTTAGTCTATGCCTTAGTCTATGTCTTAGTCTATGTCTTAGTCTATGTCTTAGTCTATGTCTTAGTCTATGTCTTAGTCTATGTCTTAGTCTATGCCTTAGTCTATGTCTTAGTCTATGTCTTAGTCTATGTCTTAGTCTATGTCTTAGTCTATGTCTTAGTCTATGTCTTAGTCTATGTCTTAGTCTATGTCTTAGTCTATGTCTTAGTCTATGTCTTAGTCTATGTCTTAGTCTATGTCTTAGTCTATGCCTTAGTCTATGTCTTAGTCTATGTCTTAGTCTATGTCTTAGTCTATGTCTTAGTCTATGTCTTTGTCTATGTCTTAGTCTATGTCTTAGTCTATGTCTTAGTCTATGTCTTAGTATATGTCTTAGTCTATGTCTTAGTCTATGTCTTAGTCTATGTCTTAGTCTATGTCTTAGTCTATGTCTTAGTCTATGTCTTAGTCTATGTCTTAGTCTATGTCTTAGTCTATGTCTTAGTCTATGTCTTAGTCTATGTCTTAGTCTATGTCTTAGTCTATGTCTTAGTCTATGTCTTAGTCTATGTCTTAGTCTATGTCTTAGTATATGTCTTAGTCTATGTCTATGTCTTAGTCTATGTCTTAGTCTATGTCTTAGTCTATGTCTTAGTCTATGTCTTAGTCTATGTCTTAGTCTATGTCTTAGTCTATGTCTTAGTCTATGTCTTAGTCTATGTCTTAGTCTATGTCTTAGTCTATGTCTTAGTCCATATCTTAATCTATGTCTTAGTCTATGTGTTAGTCTTTATCTATATAGACTATGTCATAGTCTATGTCTTAGTCTTAGTCTATATCTTAATCTATGTCTTAGTCTATGTCTTAGTCTATATTTTAGTCTTTATCTAGTCTATGTCATAGTCTATGTCTTAGTCTATGTCTTTGTGTATGTCTCAGTATATATCTTAATCAAGGTCTTAGTCTATGTCTTAGTCTATGTTTTAGTCTTCATCTAGTCTATGTCTTAATCTATGTCTTAGTCTATGTCTTAGTCTATATCTTAATCTATTTCTTAGTCTGTGTTTTATTCTATGTCTTAGTCTTTGTCTTAGTCTATGTCTTAGTCTATGTCTTAGTCTATGTCTTAGTCTATGTCTTAGTCTATGTCTTAGTCTATGTCTTAGTCTATGCCTTAGTCTATGTCTTAGTCTATGTCTTAGTCTATGTCTTAGTCTATGTCTTAGTCTATGTCTTAGTCTATGTCTTAGTCTATGTCTTAGTCTATGTCTTAGTCTATGTCTTAGTCTATGTCTTAGTCTATGTCTTAGTCTATGTCTTAGTCTATGTCTTAGTCTATGTCTTAGTCTATGTCTTAGTCTATGTCTTAGTCTATGTCTTAGTCTATGTCTTAGTCTATGTCTTAGTCTATGTCTTAGTCTATGTCTTAGTCTATGCCTTAGTCTATGTCTTAGTCTATGTCTTAGTCTATGTCTTAGTCTATGTCTTAGTCTATGTCTTAGTCTATGTCTTAGTCTATGTCTTAGTCTATGTTTTAGTCTATGTCTTAGTCTATGTCTTAGTCTATGTCTTAGTCTATGTCTTAGTCTTAGTCTATGTCTTAGTCTATGTCTTAGTCTATATCTTATTCTATGTCTTAGTCTATGTCTTATTCTATGTCTTAGTCTATGTTTTAGTCTATGTCTTAGTCTATGTCTTAGTCTATGTCTTAGTCTATGTCTTAGTCTATGTCTTAGTCTATGTCTTAGTCTATGTCTTAGTCTATGTCTTAGTCTATATCTTAGTCTATGTCTTAGTCTATGTATTATTCTATGGATTAGTCTATGTTTTAGACTATGTCTTAGTCTATGTCTTAGTCTATGTCTTAGTCTATGTCTTAGTCTATGTCTTAGTCTATGTCTTAGTCTATGTCTTAGTCTATGTCTTAGTCTATGTCTTAGTCTATGTCTTAGTCTATGTCTTAGTCTATGTCTTAGTCTATGTCTTAGTCTATGTCTTAGTCTATGTCTTAGTCTATGTCTTAGTCTATGTCTTAGTCTATGTCTTAGTCTATGTCTGAGTCTATGTCTTAGTCTATGTCTTAGTCTATGTCTTAGTCTATGTCTTAGTCTATGTCTTAGTCTATGTCTTAGTCTATGTCTTAGTCTATGTCTTAGTCTATGTCTAAGTCTATGTCTTTGTCAATGTCTTAGTCTATGTCTTAGTCTATGTCTTAGTCTATGTCTTAGTCTATGTCTTAGTCTATATTTTAGTCTATGTGTTAGACGATGTCTTAGTCTATGTCTTAGTCTATGCCTTAGTCTATTTCTTAGTACATGTCTTAGTTTATGTCTAAGTCTATATTTTTGTTTATGTCTTAGTCTATGTCTTAGTTTATGTCTTAGTCTATTTCTTAGTCTATTTCTTAGTCTATGTCTTAGTCTATGTCTTATTCTATGTCTTAATCTATATCTTAGTCTATGTCTTAGTCTATGTCTTAGTCTATGTCTTAGTCTATGTCTTAGTCTATGTCTTAGTCTATGTCTTAGTCTATGTCTTAGTCTATGTCTTAGTCTATGTCTTAGTCTATGTCTTAGTCTATGTCTTAGTCTATGTCTTAGTCTATGTCTTAGTCTATGTCTTAGTCTATGTCTTAGTCTATGTCTTAGTCTATGTCTTAGTCTATGTCTTAGTCTATGTCTTAGTCTATGTCTTAGTCTATGTCTTAGTCTATGTCTTAGTCTATGTCTTAGTCTATGTCTTAGTCTATGTCTTAGTCTATGTCTTAGTCTATGTCTTAGTCTATGTCTTAGTCTATGTCTTAGTCTATGTCTTAGTCTATGTCTTAGTCTATGTCTTAGTCTATGTCTTAGTCTTTGTCTTAGTCTATGTCTTAGTCTATGTCTTAGTCTATGTCTTAGTCTATGTCTTAGTCTATGTCTTAGTCTATGTCTTAGTCTATGTCTTAGTCTATGTCTTAGTCTATGTCTTAGTCTATGTCTTAGTCTATGTCTTAGTCTATGTCTTAGTCTATGTCTTAGTCTATGTCTTAGTCTATGTCTTAGTCTATGTCTTAGTCTATGTCTTAGTCTATGTCTTAGTCTATGTCTTAGTCTATTTCTTAGTCTATGTCTTAGTCTATGTCTTAGTCTATGTCTTAGTCTATGCCTTAGTCTATGTCTTAGTCTATGTCTTATTCTATGTCTTAATCTATATCTTAGTCTATATCTAAGTCTATGTCTTAGTCTATGTCTTAAGCTACGGTCACATTGATTAAACATTTAATCGAAATTATCAAATATTTGATCCTCGTAGTCTGACCACAAAATATTTTTGAGGTTCAAACAAGAAACATGTTGATTTGAACAAAACAAAATCATTTGCCAGCAAATAAAAATTTTCCTAATGTGACCACGCAAGAGCAAATATTTTATTAAATTTTGATCAAATAATTATTTAATCTTACAAAATTTTTGTAACATCAAACAGGGGCAAATAACAGCTGAGCATTTGTATTATTTACTATTCAAACAGAAACAACAACATCAAATTTGAGAAACAACAACATCAATTTTGAGAAACAACAACATCAAATTTGAGAAACAACAACTGAAATATGAGAAACAAATTGCTAGATACACAATTTTGTTTTGAAAAAATTTGATCAAATATTTTTTGGGAAAATATTTAATCTTCAGTGTGACCATAAATAAAACTTGTTTTTTTGTTTATACTTTGAACGTATTTTTTCTGTATTTTATCAAATAAAAATCGTCAAATAAATGTGCAAGTGTGACCACAAATTTTTTATTATATTGTTTTGACAATATTTTACTCAAAATATTTGATTTAAATGTTTAATGAGTCTGACCGTACCTTTAGTCTATGTCTTAGTCTATGTCTTTGTATATCTTAGTCAATATATAAGTCTATGACTTAGTCTATGTCTTAGTCTATATTGAGTCTATGTTCTAGTCTATGTGTTACTCTGTGTCTTATTTAATGTCTTAGTCTATGTAAGTTATCATTATTTGTTACTTTCCTTGTGCGAACCTTAAAACATCTAGTGTCAATATTGAAACTTTATTATTTTTCAAGGACATATTCTTAAGAAAGGAATGCATGCGTGCTCGTGTGCTTGTGTGGTATTAGTAACTTTCAGGTTTCCTAAGCCTATTTACGTGCGTAAAATTGTATCAGTATAGATGCCATAATTGCCCCAATACACCGAGAGTTTGTGTTTAACAATTCCAAAAATTGTTAAATATTTTTGTAAAGAAGCTCTTATTATTAAAGGTAAGTAAGTGGGTTAATAAAGTTATTTTGGTAACAATAGTATTTGGAACTTTATAAAAAGTTATTTTCTTTTGAAGTACAATAACAATAATCGTAGTCAAAAATAGTGTAAATGACTTGAACATTGAGAAAAATACTATATAGTTAGTACAACATAAACTCATTTCATTTTATGAATAAAACTAAAAACTGTTTCGTTAACAAATGAATATTTTAATATAACCACAAGCCAAATTTAGCAACAGAGCCTACGTATATATAGAAGATCTAAGCAAATTCCTGCCATGAATTTGAAATGATAGTAACAAAAATTATACGATGATGTTGGCTGAACTTAATGTGGGTAATTTATGTATGTATTCACGCTATTTGTTGTTTTAGTATCAACAATAAATAAAATTTTATAGTTATTTCCTTCGTCACGAACAGAATATATTTATCTAAATAAATTAAACTATCTACAAAAATTGTAATTTATTGACAAATGCAAAAAAATACTACTAAAGATTTTATTCATTTTCCCACTTAAGGAACATGTTTTATAAAAATAAATTTAAAATCCGAGAAAAAAAGAAAAAGTTACACAAAAATATCTAAACATTAAAGTATCTTTAGTGCCAGAGTCATGTCATAAATAAATTTCCCTTTAAAGTTAAGCCAAAAAATGATATGACAAGGGAAATTGTTCCAACAAATGTTTATGACAGTAAAATTGTCATAATAAATTGTAGAAAGAATTAAAATATTAAAAGTATGCTAATGCTTTTAAGTAAAGGTCAGCATTTTCTAAATATCCTTTTTGTTAAACTTGAAATCCCTTGGACAATTAAATCAATGTACCTACAATAAATCCATTTAATTCTTTGAATTAAAACATAAATATTTAAATAAATAGGGAATAAGAGAAAGTGATATTTGTATTTGTATTAGTTTTGACATTTTTACAATTTTTATGAAATATTAAATGAAATATGATTCAGGCATATGTTAAACTTAGAATTAAATGAAAACATAGTCTAAATATAATATAAACATACTTCAAGACCTCACATATAAACTACACATACTATTACAGTTCCTACAACTACCTTTGAAGATAGTCGACAAACACTAACAAGACTTAAACTAAGACATAGACTATGACATAGACTAAGACATAAACTAAGACATAGACTAAGACATAGACTAAGACATAGACTAAGACATAGACTAAGACATAGACTAAGACATAGACTAAGACATAGACTAAGACATAGACTAAGACATAGACTAAGACATAGACTAAGACATAGACTAAGACATAGACTAAGACATAGACTAAGACATAGACTAAGACATAGACTAAGACATAAACTAAGACATAGACTAAGACATAGACTAAGACATAGACTAAGACATAGACTAAGACATAGACTAAGACATAGACTAAGACATAGACTAAGACATAGACTAAGACATAGACTAAGACATAGACTAAGACATAGACTAAGACATAGACTAAGACATAGACTAAGACATAGACTAAGACATAGACTAAGACATAGACTAAGACATAGACTTAGGCATAGACAAAGACATAGACTAAGACATAGACTAAGACATAGACTAAGACATAGACTAAGACATAGACTAAGACATAGACTAAGACATAGACTAAGACATAGACTAAGACATAGACAAAGACATAGACTAAGACATAGACTATGACATACACTAAAACATAGACCAAAACATAAACTAAGACGAACATTAAAACATAGACTAAGACATAGACTAAAACATAGACTAAAACATAGACTAAGACATAGACTAAGACATAGACTAAGACATAGACTAAGACATAGACTATGACATACACTAAAACATAGACCAAAACATAAACTAAGACGAACATTAAAACATTGTTACAAAAAATTTTTCTATGGAAAATTTTTCGTTACAAAAAATGTTTCTATGGAAAATTTTTCGTTACAAAAAATGTTTCTATGGAAAATTTTTCGTTACAAAAAATTTTTCTATAGAAAATTTTTTGTTACAAAAAATTTTTCTATAGAAAATTTTTTGTTACAAAAATTTTTCTATAGAAAATTTTTTGTTACAAAAAATTTTTCTATAGAAAATTTTTTGTAACAAAAAATTTTTCTATAGAAAATTTTTTGTTACAAAAAATTTTTCTATAGAAAATTTTTTGTTACAAAAAATTTTTCTATAGAAAATTTTTTGTTACAAAAAATGTTTCTAAGAAAATTTTTTGTTACAAAAAATTTTTCTATAGAAAATTTTTTGTTACAAAAAATTTTTCTATAGAAAATTTTTTGTTACAAAAAATTTTTCTATAGAAAATTTTTTGTTACAAAAAATTTTTCTATAGACATTTTTTTGTTACAAAAAATGTTTCTATAGAAAATTTTTTGTTACAAAAAATGTTTCTATAGAAAATTTTTTGTTACAAAAAATGTTTCTAAGAAAATTTTTTGTTACAAAAAATTTTTCTATAAAAAATTTTTTGTTACAAAAAATTTTTCTCTAGAAAATTTTTTGTTACAAAAAATTTTTCTATAGAAGATATTTCGTTACAAAAAATGTTTCTATGGAAAATTTTTCGTTACAAAAAATGTTTCTATGGAAAATTTTTCGTTACAAAAAATGTTTCTATGGAAAATTTTTCGTTACAAAAAATTTTTCTATGGAAAATTTTTCGTTACCAAAAATTTTTCTATAGAAAATTTTTCGTTAACAAATTTCACTAAATATTGACCACATATGTAGATTCTTATTATGTAATAAAATAATGGCGTACATCCTTATACACTATTTTTTTACTAAGGGGACGATATAGGTTAGTACGATGATGAACTTCCCAAAATGATTCGAAGTTCATATGTCCCTATTGGTAGACCCTTTATCAATTTAACAGCGTAAACAAGTTAACAAAAACTGCAAAGCAAATAAACTGTCTGAAAATCCATTTAAAGTTAAACGATTTTAACAGCGCCTTTTCCCACACTTGCACACTTATACATATTTTGTGCAGTGGTATCAAAGAGGGATAAAATTAAGAAACTTAATGAAACACCTTAGTTTTCTTCTCTAGTTAAATGAAAAACCACTTGTACCACTGTACCTCAAAATAAATGAACCAACAACTTAAAAGTACATAAAAATTGCTGTGAGAAAAATTTGCTTTTAGTGATTAAGTGGGCTATGGTGTACAAAAAAGGCTGCTTGTGGCCTAAGTAGAGCAAAATTAAAGTAAAACCGTGAACAAAGTTTTAACAATTTTATGAACAGCAAGAAATAAATGAATAGATGCTTAAGACCTGCTGGGTAGTGCTGTTGGCATAAATTTGCTATTTCTCATATTTATGTAGTAATAAAAAATGCATTATTACTTTAAACATTTTTCATTAATACACCTGTGATTTATTAAAAGCTGAGGCAATAGGTTGGCATAGGATTTCTGCATATAATTTCTATAATATATAAAATATACAAATTATTGTAGGGGATATAGTTGATTTTATGGCATTTTTTCTCCTTATTAAAACGCTCCCCTATTGCTTTTTTATGTTGTTAAATTTTTATTTAGAACTGTATAAAATAAATAAAACTATTTATGGAATGGCAATACTCATAAAAAATTATTATAATAAAACATTTATTATAATCGTAAAAGACCTCAATGGTTTCTGAAAGTATAAAGCGCAAGATATTTTAAATGAATATCGTATTAAATAGAAATTTAATATGTATTTAAAAAATTACTTAGTTTTTTTAAATACAAAAGATTAACTCGAATAATAATTCTATTCCTTTGAAAATCCCTGAGCGTATGAGTACTATATACTGGGCGTATTAGTATTAAACATTGGATGTATTTAAAAATAAATGCTCATACGCACCGTCTCACTATTTTTCTATTTATATTGAAGAAGAAACAAAATTGTAATTTATCTGTATCTTTTAAACTGTAAGTCTGGTTGCATCATTATGCATTAGAGAATTATTAAGGAGGTCTCAAGCTTTCTAAATTTTGGATCTACGATTACCCTGTCTTTACACAAGGTGAAATATTGGGCGTCAAATTGGACCGCCTCAGAAGTAAAAAAAAGCGTTTGGACAATGTAGTCCTTTCAATTATCAACTTTTCTATAGAAATGTCTTCCTGTAGTCAACTTTTCTATAGATTTGTCTTCCTGTGGTCAACTTTTCTATAGAAAGGTCTTCCTGTCGTCAATTTTTCTATATAATTGCCTTCCTATCGTCATAACCATATTCCAATATGGTTATGACAATAGGAAGACAATTCTATAGAAAAATTGACGATAGGAAGACATTTCTATAGAAAAGTTGACCACAGGAAGACATTTCTATAGAAAAGTTAACTACAGGAAGGCATTTCTTTGGAAAAGTTGACGATAGGAAGACATTTCTATAGAAAAGTTGACGATAGGAAGACATTTCTATAGAAAAGTTGACGATAGGAAGACATTTCTATAGAAAAGTTGACGATAGGAAGACATTTCTATAGAAAACTTGACGATAAGAAGACATTTCTATAGAAAAGTTGACGATAGGAAAACATTTTTATAGAAAAGTTGACGATAGGAAGACATTTCTATAGAAAAGTTGACGATAGGAAGACATTTCTATAGAAAAGTTGACGATAGGAAGACATTTCTATAGAAAAGTTGAAGAAAGGAAGACATTTCTATAGAAAAGTTGAAGAAAGGAAGACATTTCTATAGAAAACTTGACGATAGGTAGACATTTCTATAGAAAAGTTGACGATAGGAAGACATTTCTTTAGAAAAGTTGACGATAGGAAGACATAGGAAGACATTTCTATAGAAAAGTTGACGACAGGAAGACATTTCTATAGAAAAGTTGACGATAGGAAGACATTTCTATAGAAAAGTTGACGATAGGAAGACATTTCTATAGAAAAGTTGACGATAGGAAGACATTTCTATAGAAAAGTTGACGATAGGAAGACATTTCTATAGAAAAGTTGACGATAGGAAGACATTTCTATAGAAAAGTTGACGATAGGAAGACATTTCTATAGAAAAGTTGACGATAGGAAGACATTTCTATAGAAAAGTTGACGATAGGAAGACATTTCTATAGAAAAGTTGACGATAGGAAGACATTTCTATAGAAAAGTTGACGATAGGAAGACATTTCTATAGAAAAGTTGACGATAGGAAGACATTTCTATAGAAAAGTTGACGATAGGAAGACATTTCTATAGAAAACTTGACGATAAGAAGACATTTCTATAGAAAAGTTGACGATAGGAAGACATTTTTATAGAAAAGTTGACGATAGGAAGACATTTCTATAGAAAAGTTGACGATAGGAAGACATTTCTATAGAAAAGTTGACGATAGGAAGACATTTCTATAGAAAAGTTGACGATAGGAAGACATTTCTATAGAAAAGTTGAAGAAAGGAAGACATTTCTATAGAAAAATTGACGATAGGAAGACATTTCTATGGAAAAGTTGACGATAGGAAGACATTTCTATAGAAAAGTTGACGATAGGAAGACATTTCTATAGAAAAGTTGACGATAGGAAGACATTTCTATAGAAAAGTTGACGATAGGAAGACATTTCTTTAGAAAAGTTGACGATAGGAAGACACAGGAAGACATTTCTATAGAAAAGTTGCCGATAGAAAGACATTTCTAAAGAAAAGTTGACGATAGGAAGACATTTCTATAGCAAAGTTGACGATAGGAAGACATTTCTTAAGAAAAGTTGAAGTTAGGAAGACATAGGAAGACATTTCTATAGAAAAGTTGACGATTTTGAAGACTTTTCTATAGAAAAGTTGACGATAGGAAGACATTTCTTTAGAAAAGTTGACGATAGGAAGACATTTCTATAGAAAAGTTGACGATAGGAAAACATTTCTGTAGAAAAGTTGACGATAGGAAGACATTTCTATAGAAAAGTTGACGATAGAAAGACATTTCTATAGAAAAGTTGACGATAGCAAGACATTTCCATAGAAAAAATGACGATAGAAAGACACTTCTATAGAAAAAATGACGATAGGAAGACATTTCTATAGAAAAGTTGACGTTAGGAAGACATTTCTATAGAAAAGTTGACGATAGGAAGACATTTTTGTAGAAAAGTTGACGATAGGAAGACATTTCTATAGAAAAGTTGACGATAGGAAGACATTTCTATAGAAACGTTAACGATAGGAAGATATTTCAATTGAAAAGTTTAAGATAGGAAGACGTGTCTATAGAAAAGTTGACGATAGGAAGACATTTCTATAGAAAAGTTGACGATAGGTAGATCTTTCTATAGAAAAGTTGACGATACTTTTAGACTTATTACCGTTTTAACTCCAGCTCCAAATGCATTAGTTAGGGAAGTTTTACATAGCCGAATACTCAATAACCAGTGGCTTGGTGAGTTATGAGGTCAACCGCTTGTTTTTGAACAATTATTGTTTCATGTGTGTCTGACCGGGAATCGAACTTTGGACCTCTGGTATGCTAGATATCTTATGGTTGGACTTTATTTATTATACTTATTTACTTATTATATTTACCCAAATACTTAAACCTACCAATTTTTCCCATTCTACAACTGAGTTTATATGATCAAAAAATGTGACAAAACAAATAACCCCTTAGTCCTAAAATAAAACACCCTCATATGTAAATATTGTACTTACACATATGACAACCTGCATTTATGTGATTACTTTTAAACTTTTTATATTTTTTTCGATTTTTGTAACAATCGACTGAAATGCCAACAAAATTTGTGCAAAGTTTTTTATACAAACATTCACTAAATGTGTGTTAAAGGCAAACTTGAAGATAAACCTGGTGCAACAATATTTGGGGGATTCATGGTGGGGTTATTTTATCATAAAGTTTAAGTATTCTTAACGGTTTTGAGGTTTAGACAAAAACAAAACTTACAATTTATATATATATATATATATATATATATATATATATAATAATATGATACTATATATTGTGAACGCCCCAAATATATGTCCAACATTTTGAAAATCTGTATTACTATTTGTATGGTTATAATTTGACAACTTTATCATACAATAGAATAAATAAAAATTTCATGGCATATAAATACCATTAAGGGTATTCATAAGGTAATTTATGTTTAAACTCACTATGAAACAAATTAAATATTAAAAAGATTTTCAACTTTTGTAAAATTGTTATAGGAAGACATTTGTATAGAAAAGCTGATGATAGGAAGACATTTCTATAGAAAAGTTGACGATAGTAAGGCATTTTTATAGAAAAGTTGACGATAGGAAGACATTTCTGTAGAAAACTTGGCGATAGGAAGACATTTCTATCACAAAGTTGATGATAGGAAGACTTTTCTATAGAAAAGTTGACGATAGAAAGACATTTCCATAGAAAAATTGAAGACATTTCTATAGAAAAGTTGACGATAGGAAGACGTTTCTATAGACAACTTGACGATAGGAAGACATTTCTATAGAAAAGTTGGCAATAGGAAGACATTTCTATAGAAGAGTTGACGATATGAAGACATTTCTATAAAAAAAATGACGATAGAAAGACTTTTCTATAGAAAAGTTGACGATATTAAGACTTTTCTATAGAAAAGTTGACGATATTAAGACTTTTCTATAGAAAAGTTGACGATAGGAAGACTTTTCTATAGAAAAGTTGACGATAGGAAGACTTTTCTATAGAAAAGCTGACGATAGGAAGACTTTTCTATAGAAAAGCTGACGATAGGAAGACTTTTCTATAAAAAAGTTGACGTTAGGAAGATATTTCTATAGAAAAGTTGACGATAGGAAGACATTTTTATAGAAAAGTTGACGATAGGTAGACTTTTCTATAGAAAAGTTGACGATAGGAAGACTTTTCTATAGAAAAGTTGACGATAGGAAGACTTTTCTATAGAAAAGTTGACGATACGAAGACTTTTCTATAGAAAAGTTGACGATAGGAAGACTTTTCTATAGAAAAGTTGACGATAGGAAGACTTTTCTATAGAAATAGAAAAGTTGACGATAGGAAGACGTTTCTATAGACAACTTGACGATAGGAAGACATTTCTATAGAAAAGTTGGCAATAGGAAGACATTTCTATAGAAGAGTTGACGATATGAAGACATTTCTATAAAAAAAATGACGATAGAAAGACTTTTCTATAGAAAAGTTGACGATATTAAGACTTTTCTATAGAAAAGTTGACGATATTAAGACTTTTCTATAGAAAAGTTGACGATAGGAAGACTTTTCTATAGAAAAGTTGACGATAGGAAGACTTTTCTATAGAAAAGCTGACGATAGGAAGACTTTTCTATAGAAAAGCTGACGATAGGAAGACTTTTCTATAAAAAAGTTGACGTTAGGAAGATATTTCTATAGAAAAGTTGACGATAGGAAGACATTTTTATAGAAAAGTTGACGATAGGAAGACTTTTCTATAGAAAAGTTGACGATAGGAAGACTTTTCTATAGAAAAGTTGACGATACGAAGACTTTTCTATAGAAAAGTTGACGATAGGAAGACTTTTCTATAGAAAAGTTGACGATAGGAAGACTTTTCTATAGAAAAGTTGACGATACGAAGACTTTTCTATAGAAAAGTTGACGATACGAAGACTTTTCTATAGAAAAGTTGACGATACGAAGACTTTTCTATAGAAAAGTTGACGATAGGAAGACTTTTCTATAGAAAAGTTGACGATAGGAAGACTTTTCTATAGAAAAGTTGACGATAGGAAGACTTTCCTATAGAAAAGTTGACGATAGGAAGACTTTTCTATAGAAAAGTTGACGATAGGAAGACTTTTCTATAGAAAAGTTGACGATAGGAAGACTTTTCTATAGAAAAGTTGACGATAGGAAGACTTTTCTATAGAAAAGTTGACGATAGGAAGACTTTTCTATAGAAAAGTTGACGATAGGAAGACTTTTCTATAGAAAAGTTGACGATAGGAAGACTTTTCTATAGAAAAGTTGACGATAGGAAGACTTTTCTATAGAAAAGTTGACGATAGGAAGACTTTTCTATAGAAAAGTTGACGATAGGAAGACTTTTCTATAGAAAAGTTGACGATAGGAAGACTTTTCTATAGAAAAGTTGACGATAGGAAGACTTTTCTATAGAAAAGTTGACGATAGGAAGACTTTTCTATAGAAAAGTTGACGATAGGAAGACTTTTCTATAGAAAAGTTGACGATAGGAAGACTTTTCTATAGAAAAGTTGACGATAGGAAGACTTTTCTATAGAAAAGTTGACGATAGGAAGACTTTTCTATAGAAAAGTTGACGATAGGAAGACTTTTCTATAGAAAAGTTGACGATAGGAAGACTTTTCTATAGAAAAGTTGACGATAGGAAGACTTAACAACTTATGACATCTTGTACATACCATTAAGTATGTTCGTACGTTATATAATCCTTTTAATTCATTCTATGATAAACTTGTCATATTACAAACTTGTGACTCCCCTCAATAGTAAAGTACTTAAATACAAATATAAACGAACACTTTTGTATTTGCTAAATATTTATGACAATATGACATAATCAAATTAACATGCTCCAACTGTCTGGGTCAGGCTTCTCTGTCTGCCTGTCCGACTGTCTATTCATGCTTGTTACACACAATAAATATTTATATTAGTATTTAAGTATTATAAAGAAATAACATGACACAAATTGTATTTTACCAGGGATTTCAAAGTATTTTGTACTCCTTCAGAACACACACACTCACATGTGAGTGTCTGTTTGACTCTTATCTGAAATAAGTTTACAATTGGACAATTTTGTTGTGGGAAGAGATAAAAGTATTCTAGCATTTAGTAATTTAGAAATAAATTTTTTATTTTAAAAATACCAATTTCTAGGAAGACTTTGAGGTTTTAAAAAATTTTAGATCTTAGATAAAATTGTTTAAATAAAAATAACTTTTATACAAAATACTTTAACAAGTATTTAACAAGTAAGAATGCTAAATTTGTGTGTGATGTATCTCATATATAGCCTATATCAACTGCATTCTGGTGATAATAACTAATAACATTTATTTTAGACCAATAATTTCTTTGAAACTACACTCGTTGACAAAATTCTACTTTTTGTGATACATTTATTAGCCGCTATATATTTGTTATTTATTATGGTCTTGTGATTATAAAAACCGCCGAAACCGTCTAAAAAGAAATTATGAAATTTATAACTGGAATTAATTTAATCATATTATAATAACATTGTAAAATAGTAAAATCAAATATAACAAAGAAAATGAACGCCCCAAAATATGCAATAAATTATAGTTTGCTTGCAAAAACAAAACAACATGAGGTACATTATTAACAGTTTGTTTTGTTTGATGTTTATGTGCAAGAGTTTGTTTGGCTGTGTTAGTAAGGAATTTTTCCAGTAAGAACAAGTAAGAGTATTAACTTCGGCTGTGTCGAATTAAGTTGTGTTAAATTTAGGAACATATTTCAAATATCTACGAGGGTTCAGCTAATTCAAAATGTGCAACAAATTCGAAAAAAAAAATTGTTAATCTAGTTGATATTGTTGTTAAAATCTTTGGACTAAATTCGGTTGCAGTAGCTTTATGGTTCAACATTTAAAAGTATCTTAGTGGTTTCTCTGGTATGTACTTTGCACAAAATTTGGTCTCATAACCGGGTATAGTTTTACATTAATAAGCTGTTAAATACTTTTCGTTGTACTTAATATATAGTTAGGCCAAAAATGTTGATAGTTACACGGCAGGTCCATATATTTTGTTAGGAGTACCTAATGCCTCCACCACATATAAAATCTGGACTGAACATTGATTGATAGCTATCTAATTTCGTAGATATAATCGTAATATACTGAAAGTACCTCTAAATTTTTTTGATTGTCGATATAAAAAGGGGATGTTATATATATAAGAACTAAAGCCAAATGTTGACCGATTGTCACAAAATTTTATATACCGGCTGGTATTTATATAAAGTTTATTTGCGCAAAATTTAGTGGCCATAGCTGTCATATTTTCTAATTTAATAGCTTTTAATTGGCGTTTGTGGCATTTTAGTGGCTTGCGGTAGTGGTTTTTATATGAAAGCTATAGTCAAATATGGACCGATTCCTATAAAATTTGATATACAGATCAATAGTTGCAAAAAAAATTTAAAAAAATGTCTAAATTTAGTCATTATAGCTAATACAATTGTATTCTATATATCATCATTAATGTGATTCCCGGGGCGGGGTTATATAGGAGCTCTAACTAAATGTGAACCGATTTTTGACATTTTCAGTACACAACTTCTAAAACATATCGAAAATACTTTTGTAAAATTGTGTCTTGTTAGCTCTTGTAGTAAAGGAGCTATCGCGCTTTTATCTGACGGACAGACGGACATAAGCCCCCTTTTTTGTATTTTTATATTTCAGTAAGTTTTTTATATGGGAGCTATGGTCAAATGGTGACCGATTGTAACAAAATTTTTCACACTGGCTGGTATTTATATAAGTCTTTCTTGTGCTAAATTTAGTGGCCATAGGTATTATAGTTTATCATTAATTGGCATTCAAGTGTATTTATAGTGGAATTTAGGCTGTTTCCGTAAGTGTTTTGTATGAGAGCTATGGTTAAATGTGAACCGACTTCGATGAAATTTTATATGCTGCCTAGTGCTTATGTAAAACATTTATGTACCAAATTCTGTTATCATAGCTGTTATAATTTTGCATTTATTAGCAAATAAGTGAATAGCCTAGATGAGGTTATACGAGAGCTATAGTCAAATGTGAACCGATTTTGCTCAAATTCAATACCAAAAGAAATAAATTAAGAATATTTTTGCCAAGATAAAGTAACCTAGCTCCTTTTGTTTAGGCCCTATCGTACCTTCAACAGACAGATAGACAGACAGACGGACAAAATCGTCTTAGATTTTCATAAGGATTCAGAATATATCGGGTTATCCATTTTGCGGTTTCAAATGTGAACGTAAATAAAACACATATATAATATTTTTGTTTCATGATATTTCTATTTTATTATAAAGTTTGGACGTCGACATTACGTGTGAAACTCTGCATCATTTAAATTACCACCACGCGAAATGTTGCAAGTATTGATTCTTTTGATTTTTCGACCACTTTTTGACACATATTGGGCGGTATTTCGTCATAACTTGACGAAAATTGGTTTTTATGTGCTCGAAAGTTAAAGGTTAATCTGCATAAACACGATCTTTTGTGTAGCCCCACAAAAAAAGTCCAATGGTGTCAATTCGCATGATCTTGATGGCCAGTTGATATCGCCACGACGAGAAATTATCGCTCTAGTGGTGTGGCATTTGGATCCATTTTGGAGAATATTTTTCAATAGCAGACAAAAAAACATCGGTTTTCATATGATCATAACGCTCCGAATTCATAGAATCGACACATTCGGGTCTTCGGCAACACTTTCACTTCCATCAGCGATATTTTCAGCGGAACGAGCGAAACGATGATGCACAGGCCTTACAATATTTGTAACCGCTCCAGTCTCTTAAAATTGCTAGTTGGACGATTATGTAAACCATAATCTCCACTTAATGCACGATATGTGGCTGTTGCAGAATCACCATTTTTGTAGTATGTTTTGATAATTTTTATACGTTGTGTTTTAATTAAACGATGTCGTCAATGTCAGACTTTTGAAAAGAAAAAAAATTTTTAACAACTTAGTTTGGCAGATGTCGAATTCCAGTCCTATACCTTTAAAACCACGAAATGGATAACCCTTTACATCAATTTTAGTTTTTAAGCCAATATTAAGAAAATTACAAACGGAATGACAATCTCAATATACCCCCATTCTTTTTAATGGCGGTTATAATTAAATTAAAAACTTTCTTAGTTATGATGAAATCGTTACATGGCTCGTATGAGTAATAAATTGTTATTAATGCATTCAAAATTGAATACTCATACGCTACGTACTCCTTATATTTCAATTGATGTGGGTAGTTTAGTACTTTCTTAGTGCACAATTCTAATGAAAATATAACTTTAATGTGTATAAAAGTTTCTTAAGATTTTTCATTGCCTCAAATTCATAATTTAATTTGTATTAAATAGCCCATAAATCATTTAGATCTTTTATGACAATAATAAATTTAATATTTTACTCGTGTTAGAATTTTTATATGTGAAACCACTTAATAAATAATTCTTTTTTAAAAGTGTGATTGGAAATCCAACAAGATAAATGAAAATGTAGTAGGCTAGTGGTTGAAATTTTGTAACAATTCAATTCAAATATATAAATTAAATCACTAAACCTTACTCTTTATAAAGCAAATATTTTTTCCTTTTCAAATTGAACACCAGCCTATTACTGCCTTTTTTATATAAATAATACCAGCATTATATAAATTACAGGTGTCTTAATGAAAAATGTTATATATAAAATAATGCAATTTTTATTATACAAATACGAGAAATATCACATTCACTCTAACACATAATCTAAATGCCACGGGCGTCTCTTACATAACTTTTAAGTTGTTAAATTTATTTTCTTGTTTAGGGTATTCTTTCTTTCCTCTTATTGCCAGCTGTTAACCAACATCACTTGTACTCACTAAAAGGGCTTTTTTCTGGCAGCAAATTCTGTGACATTTTAAGATGATGGTTCATTAATTGTGACATGCAGTGGAAAAACTGATGAATGTATTTTTATGCATATAAATACTTTTGTAAGAAGGCATTCGGCATTGGTAGAGCTTTGACATAAAAACGAGCGTTTAAAAATATTGGGAGTATACGACAACTACTAACACGAGTTTGAAACTGCACAATCATTTAAGGAGTTCAAAAACTAGAGAATACAACAAAAATGACATAATTTCCATCAGTAGAAAATGTTGCCTTAGAGTAGGCAATGGATATCTTACAGTTAATCGTGCTTATTTTCTATCTAGGTTTATATACATCTATTAAGATTCCACAACTCATTGTCTATATGTCTTAGTCTATCTCTTAGTCGATGTCTTAATCTATCTTAATCTCTGTCTTAGTCGATGTCTTAATCTATCTCTTAGTCTCTGTCTTAGTCTATGTCTTAGTCTATGTCTTAGTCGATGTCTTAATCTATGTCTTACTCTATGTCTTAGTCTATGTCTTAGTCTATGTCTTAGTCTATGTCTTAGTCTATGTCTTATGTGGGGTTTATATAACTCAAGCGGCTGACGATTGAGTGAAATTTACATGAATTTTGTTTTTGTTACAATAACAAAACACATGTAAGTTTCACTCAATCGTCAGGAACTTGAGTTATATAAACCCCACATTAGTCTATGTATTAGTCTATGTCTTAATCTATGTCTTAGTCTATGTCTTAGTCTATGTCTTAGTCTATGTCTTAGTCTATGTCTTAGTCTATGTCTTAGTCTATGTCTTAGTCTATGTCTTAGTCTATGTCTTAGTCTATGTCTTAGTCTATGTCTTAGTCTATGTCTTAGTCTATGTCTTAGTCTATGTCTTAGTCTATGTCTTAGTCTATGTCTTAGTCTATGTCTTAGTCTATGTCTTAGTCTATGTCTTAGTCTATGTCTTAGTCTATGTCTTAGTCTATGTCTTAGTCTATGTCTTAGTCTATGTCTTAGTCTATGTCTTAGTCTATGTCTTAGTCTATGTCTTAGTCTATGTCTTAGTCTATGTCTTAGTCTATGTCTTAGTCTATGTCTTAGTCTATGTCTTAGTCTATGTCTTAGTCTATGTCTTAGTCTATGTCTTAGTCTATGTATTAGTCTATGTATTAGTCTATGTCTTAATCTATGTCTTAGTCTATGTCTTAGTCTATGTCTTAGTCTATGTCTTAGTCTATGTCTTAGTCTATGTCTTAGTCTATGTCTTAGTCTATGTCTTAGTCTATGTCTTAGTCTATGTCTTAGTCTATGTCTTAGTCTATGTCTTAGTCTATGTCTTAGTCTATGTCTTAGTCTATGTCTTAGTCTATGTCTTAGTCTATGTCTTAGTCTATGTCTTAGTCTATGTCTTAGTCTATGTCTTAGTCTATGTCTTAGTCTATGTCTTAGTCTATGTCTTAGTCTATGTCTTAGTCTATGTCTTAGTCTATGTCTTAGTCTATGTCTTAGTCTATGTCTTAGTCTATGTCTTAGTCTATGTCTTAGTCTATGTCTTAGTCTATGTCTTAGTCTATGTCTTAGTCTATGTCTTAGTCTATGTCTTAGTCTATGTCTTAGTCTATGTCTTAGTCTATGTCTTAGTCTATGTCTTAGTCTATGTCTTAGTCTATGTCTTAGTCTATGTCTTAGTCTATGTCTTAGTCTATGTCTTAGTCTATGTCTTAGTCTATGTCTTAGTCTATGTCTTAGTCTATGTCTTAGTCTATGTCTTAGTCTATGTCTTTGTCTATGTCTTAGTCTATGTCTTAGTTTATGTCTTAGTCTATGTCTTAGTTTATGTCTTAGTCTATATCTTAGTCTATGGCTTAGTCTATATCTTAGTTTATGTCTTAGTCTATATCTTAGTCTATGTCTTAGTCTATGTCTTAGTCTAAGTCTTAGTTTATGTCTTAGTCTATGTCTTAGTCTATGTCTTAGTCTATGTCTTAGTCTATGTCTTAGTCTATGTCTTAGTCTATGTCTTAGTCTATGTCTTAGTCTATGTCTTAGTCTATGTCTTAGTCTATGTCTTAGTTTATGTCTTAGTCTATGTCTTAGTCTATGTCTTAGTCTATGTCTTAGTCTATGTCTTAGTCTATGTCTTAGTCTATGTCTTAGTCTATGTCTTAGTCTATGTCTTAGTCTATGTCTTAGTCTATGTCTTAGTCTATGTCTTAGTCTATGTCTTAGTCTATGTCTTAGTCTATGTCTTAGTCTATGTCTTAGTCTATGTCTTAGTCTATGTCTTAGTCTATGTCTTAGTCTATGTCTTAGTCTATGTCTTAGTCTATGTCTTAGTCTATGTCTTAGTCTATGTCTTAGTCTATGTCTTAGTCTATGTCTTTGTCTATGTCTTAGTCTATGTCTTAGTTTATGTCTTAGTCTATGTCTTAGTCTATGGCTTAGTCTATATCTTAGTTTATGTCTTAGTCTATGTCTTAGTCTATGTCTTAGTCTATGTCTTAGTCTAAGTCTTAGTTTATGTCTTAGTCTATGTCTTAGTCTATGTCTTAGTCTATGTCTTAGTCTATGTCTTAGTTTATGTCTTAGTCTATGTCTTAGTCTATGTCTTAGTCTATGTCTTAGTCTATGTCTTAGTCTATGTCTTAGTCTATGTCTTAGTCTATGTCTTAGTCTATGTCTTAGTCTATGTCTTAGTCTATGTCTTAGTCTATGTCTTAGTCTATGTCTTAGTCTATGTCTTAGTCTATGTCTTAGTCTATGTCTTAGTCTATGTCTTAGTTTATGTCTTAGTTTATGTCTTAGTCTATGTCTTAGTCTATGTCTTAGTCTATGTCTTAGTCTATGTCTTAGTCTATGTCTTAGTCTATGTCTTAGTCTATGTCTTAGTCTATGTCTTAGTCTATGTCTTAGTCTATGTCTTAGTCTATGTCTTAGTCTATGTCTTAGTCTATGTCTTAGTCTATGTCTTAGTCTATGTCTTAGTCTATGTCTTAGTCTATGTCTTAGTCTATGTCTTAGTCTATGTCTTAGTCTATGTCTTAGTCTATGTCTTAGTCTATGTCTTAGTTTATGTTTTAGTCTATGTCTTAGTCTATGTCTTAGTCTATGTCTTAGTCTATGTCTTAGTCTGTGTCTTAGTCTATGTCTTAGTCTATGTCTTAGTCTATGTCTTAGTCTATGTCTTAGTCTATGTCTTAGTCTATGTCTTAGTCTATGTCTTAGTCTATGTCTTAGTCTATGTCTTAGTCTATGTCTTAGTCTATGTCTTAGTCTATGTCTTAGTCTATGTCTTAGTCTATGTCTTAGTTTATGTCTTAGTCTATGTCTTAGTCTATGTCTTAGTCTATGTCTTAGTCTATGTCTTAGTCTATGTCTTAGTCTATGTCTTAGTCTATGTCTTAGTCTATGTCTTAGTCTATGTCTTAGTCTATGTCTTAGTCTATGTCTTAGTCTATGTCTTAGTCTATGTCTTAGTCTATGTCTTAGTCTATGTCTTAGTCTATGTCTTAGTCTATGTCTTAGTCTATGTCTTAGTTTATGTCTTAGTCTATGTCTTAGTCTATGTCATAGTCTATGTCTTAGTCTATGTCTTAGTCTATGTCTTAGTCTATGTCTTAGTCTATGTCTTAGTCTATGTCTTAGTCTATGTCTTAGTCTATGTCTTAGTCTATGTCTTAGTCTATGTCTTAGTCTATGTCTTAGTCTATGTCTTAGTCTATGTCTTAGTTTATGTCTTAGTCTATGTCTTAGTCTATGTCTTAGTCTATGTCTTAGTCTATGTCTTAGTCTATATCTTAGCCTATGTCTTAGTCTATGTCTTAGTCTATGTCTTAGTCTATGTCTTAGTCTATGTCATAGTCTATGTCTAAGTCTATGTCTTAGTCTATGTCTTAGTCTATGTCTTAGTCTATGTCTTAGTCTATGTCTTAGTCTATGTCTTAGTCTATGTCTTAGTCTATGTCTTAGTTTATGTCTTAGTCTATGTCTTAGTCTATGTCTTAGTCTATGTCTTAGTCTATGTCTTATTCTATGTCTTAGTCTATGTCTTAGTCTATGTTTTAGTCTATGTCTTAGTCTATGTCTTAGTCTATGTCTTAGTCTATGTCTTACTCTATGTCTTAGTCTATGTCTTAGTCTATGTCTTAGTCTATATCTTAGTCTATGTCTTAGTCTATGTCTTAGTCTATGTCTTAGTCTATGTCTTAGTCTATGTCTTAGTCTATGTCTTAGTCTATGTCTTAGTCTATGTCTTAGTCTATGTCTTAGTCTATGTCTTAGTCTATGTCTTAGTCTATGTCTTAGTCTATGTCTTAGTCTATGTCTTAGTCTATGTCTTAGTCTATGTCTTAGTCTATGTCTTAGTCTATGTCTTAGTCTATGTTTTAGTCTATGTCTTAGTCTATGTCTTAGTCTATGTCTTAGTCTATGTCTTAGTCTTTATCTTAGTCTATATCTTAGTCTATGCCTTAGTCTATGTCTTAGTCTATATCTTAGTCTATGTCTTTGTCTATGTCTTAGTCTATGTCTTAGTCCATGTCTTAGTCTATGTCTTAGTCTATGTCTTAGTCTATGTCTTAGTCTATGTCTTAGTCTATGTCTTAGTCTATGTCTTAGTCTATGTCTTAGTCTATGTCTTAGTCTATGTCTTAGTCTATGTCTTAGTCTATGTCTTAGTCTATGTCTTAGTCTATGTCTTAGTCTATGTCTTAGTCTATGTCTTAGTCTATGTCTTAGTCTATGTCTTAGTCTATGTCTTAGTCTATGTCTTAGTCTATGTCTTAGTCTATGTCTTAGTCTATGTCTTAGTCTATGTCTTAGTCTATGTCTTAGTCTATGTCTTAGTCTATGTCTTAGTCTATGTCTTAGTCTATGTCTTAGTCTATGTCTTAGTCTATGTCTTAGTCTATGTCTTAGTCTATGTCTTAGTCTATGTCTTAGTCTATGTCTTAGTCTATGTCTAGTCTATGTCTGAGTTTATTCCACGTTTAAGTCTATGTCTTAGTATATGTGAATTTTGAAGTTTATTACTTATCCTATTTACCAAAAATCTGTCCTTCCAATAAATTAAATTAATTTCAAATTAACTTCTTCCCCTTACAAAATTTTGCTGTTTTTTTGATTGAAGTCTTTAATATTTTTGAGCATTATTTAATATAATTATTTGTGGTTCGTTAATTTCAACTTCTTCTACATTCACATAACAGCACAAAAATGTCCTTACAGGACCAAGGTATTGTTTTTATGTCGTTATTGTTTTCGCTTCTGTAGTTTTTTTTTCATTATTTCCTTAATTCATTTAAAACAAACCAACCGATAACATTGTTCCAGTTTAACATAGTTTTAAATTTGTTGAGCTTTTGATTTCTTCGTCCCTGTACCATTGCAATATTAAAAATGAAAACCTTTATATTTATTCATAGTTTTCTTTGTTTTATTTTGCTGCTTTTTCTGGTTGTAAATTTTTGCAAGAAAGTGGATTTAGCCAAAAGCTATGCTACCAAAATTTTCGATTAAAACAGGAAAACTTATTTTTATTGGAAAAATATTCGTATTTTTAAATTTTAATACGAGTAGTTTTATTTCTTTATTTTTAACCAGTTAATGTGAATATAAAATTGCTATCGTAATTTTTTGGTTAAAATAAATATTTATTTGTCATATTATATTCATATGTAATTTTTATTTAACTCTATTGCCTGAAAAAACCTTGAGAAAAAATTAACCACAGGGTTTTATTAAAAAGTATTTTATTTAAAATAGTAAATTTTCAAAAAATTTCCGATAAATAGTCAATTTTCGAAAAATTTTCTTTCAAGAGTCAATTTTCGAAAAAATTTAAAAAGTTAATTTTCTAAAAATTTCCTTGATAGAAGACAAAATTTCTTAAAAAAGTTGATTTTTAGAAAATTTCTTTTGAAACGTCAATTTTTCTTTAAAAAAGACAATTTTCGAAAAACTTCCTTTAAATAGTAAATTTTCGAAAAATTTCCTATAAATAATAAAATTTTAATATTTGCTTAAAATAGACAATTTTCGAAAAATGTCCTTTAAAAAGTAAATTTTCGAAAAACTTTTTTCGACAGTCAATTTTTGAAAAAATTCCTCTAAATAGTCAATAAATAAATTTAAATTCTCAATTTTCGAAAATTTTCCTTTAAATATTCAATTTTTGAAAAATTTCCTATAAATATTCAATTTTCAAAAAATTTCCTTTAAAAGAAAACAATTTTTGAAAAATTTCCTATAATATTCAATTTTCGAAAAATTTCCTTGAATATTAAATTTTCGAAAAATTTCCTTAAATATTAAATTTTCGAAAAATTTCCCATAAATAGTCAGTTTTACAAAAAATATCTTTAAATATTCAATTATCGAAAAATTTCCTATAGATAGTCAATTTTGAAAAAAAAATCCTATTAATAGTCAATGTACGAAAAATTTCTTATAATATTAGATTTTTGAAAATTTTTCTATAAAAAGTCAGTTTTTGATAAATTTCCCATAAGTAGTCAATTTTCGAAAAATTTCCTATAAATATTAATTTACGAAAAAATTCCTATAAATAGTCAATTTTCAAAAAATTTCCTTTAAATATTCAATTTTCGAAAAATTTCCTATAAATATTAAATTTTCGAAAAATTTTGCTATTAATATTAAATTTTCGAAAAATTTCCTTTCAAAAGTCAATTTTCGAAAAAATTCAAAAAGTTAATTTCTAAAAATTTTCCTGATAGAAGACAAAATTTCTTTAAAAAGTTGATTTTTAAAATATTTCTTTTGAAACGTCAATTTTTCTTTAAAAAAGACAATTTTCGAAAAACTTCCTTTAAATAGTAAATTTTCGAAAAATTTCCTATAAATAATAAATTTTTAATATTTGCTTCAAATAGACAATTTTCGTAAAATGTCCTTTAAAAAGTAAATTTTCGAAAAATTATTTTCAACAGTCAATTTTTGAAAAATTTCCTCTAAATAGTCAATAAATAAATTTAAACTCTCAATTTTCGAAAATGTTCCTTTAAATATTCAATTTTCGAAAAATTTCCTATAAATATTCAATTTTCAAAAAATTTCCCAAAAAAAAAAACAATTTTCGAAAAATTTCCTATAATATTCAATTTTCGAAAAATTTCCTTGAATATTCAATTTTCGAAAAATGTCCTCGAATATAAAATTTTAGAAAAATTTCCTTATATATTAAATTTTCGAAAAATTTCCTATAAAAATTCAGTTTTTGAAAAAATTTCTTTAAATATTCAATTATCGAAAAATTTCCTATAGATAGTCAATTTTCCAAAAAAATTCTTATTAATAGTCAATTTTCGAAAAATTTCCTATGATATTCGATTTTTGAAAAATTTTCTATAAAAAGTCAGTTTTTGAAAAATTTCCTATAAGTAGTCAATTTTCGAAAAATTTCCTATAAATATTAATTTACGAAAAAATTCCTATAAATAGTCATTTTTCAAAAAATTTCCTTTAAATATTCAATTTTCGAAAAATTTCCTATAAATAGTAAATTTTTGAAAAATTTTGTTATTAATATTAAATTTTCGAAAAATTTCCTAATATTATAAAATTTTCTAAAAAAATCTTTTAAATAATTAATTATCGAAAATTTTCCTATAAAAAGTCAATGTTGGAAAAATTTCTTTTAAAAAGTAAATTTTCGATTTTATTTTTTTTTTTTGAGATTGTGATGTAAATAACTTTAAAACCGTTAATCACAGAAAAATCTTGTGTTAACAAGTCTTAAAAGCTATTTTCTTCCTAATCTATTGATGTATTTTTAAATAAAATTGAAAATAGTTTTCAAGATATGGTGAACTAACTTAGACAACCTCCTCGAAAATTCCAAATTTAAAAAAAATATTTTTTTCATTTCGATGTCAATGACTCTAAAACCATTTATCACAGAAAAATCTTGTGTTACCAAGTCTTCAAAGCAATTTTGTTCTTAATCCATTGATTTACCTTTTAATCAAATTTGAAAAATAGTTTTCAAGATATGGTTAACTAACTTAGACAACCTCCTCGAAAATCCTAAATTAAAAAAAACTCGATTTTGCACAAAAATTTATTTTTTTCACATTGTGATGTAAATAACTTAAAAACCGTTTATCACAGAAAAATCTTGAGTTGCCAAGTCTGAAAATCCATTTTGCTCCTAATCTATTGATGTATTTTTAAATAAAATTGAACAAATAGCTTTCAAGATATGGTGAACTAACTTAGACAACCTCATCGAAAATTCCAAATTAAAAAAAAAATATATTTTTTACATTTCGATGTCAATAACTCTAAAACCGTTTATCACAGAAAAATCTTGTGTTACCAAGTCTTCAAAACAATTTTGTTTTTAATTCATTGATTTATCTTTCAATCAAATTTGAAAAATAGTTTTCAAGATATGGTTAACTAACTAAGACAACCTCCTCAAAAATCCTTAATTAAAAAAAAAATCGATTTTGCACAAAAATTTATTTTTTTCACATTGTGATGTAAATAACTTAAAAACCGTTTATCACAGAAAAATCTTGTGTTACCATGTCTTAAAAGCTATTTTGTTCTCAATCTATTGATGTATTTTTAAATAAAATTGAACAAATAGTTTTCAAGATATAGTTAACTTACTAGGATAACCTCTTCAAAAATACCAAATTTAAAAAAATTTATTTTTTTACATTGTGATGTAAATTACTTTAAAACCGTTTGCAACAGAAAAATTTAGTGTCACTAAATCTTAAAAGCAAAATAAAAAAAGTAAATAAAATTGGACAATACGTTTTCGAGATATGGTAAAATAACTAGGATAACCTCTTTAAAAATCCGAAATTTAAGAGAAAAAAATCTGTGAAAAACCTTGAAATTTCACGTGTTTTTGTACTAAGGGGACTATAACGCATTAAAAACTAGTTTAACTTGGATGTACAGATACAAAATTTAGAACGAGGACTAAGACAAAGAATAAGACATAGACTATTACATAGATAGACTAGACATAATCTAAGACATACACTGACACATAATAAAATATATATCATGACATATTTTTTTGAATTAAATTTCTAGTTGCCTTCAAAAATTAACAAACCTCCAGTAATGATTTATCATTAAAAGTGTCTTGTAGCAATTAAGAAAAATAATAAGATCAAATGAATCTATCCAAATTATTTATAATGTTTTTATGATGATATCAATATAATTTGTAATTAAAACTACAAAATTTATTGTGTAGCAATTAATAAATAAATAAGCTTTAATTTATGTCCAACCACGACAAACACTTGATATTTAAGGCTCTTAAGGGAATTGCTTTTAAAAAAAAGTAACTTTAGTCCTACAAGGATACCACAAACAAAGTGTTGGCTTTTCACAGCGAAAACAAAAAAAAAAGAAAACTCAAGAAAATGACTATTAATCAGAAACTAAAAAAACTTAATGATAAAAAGTTTTTTAAATGGTGGCCATGCTTAAAGGCAGCCATCGCAGATACATTCTGGGAGTATACCAGATACACTAGAGTAAGTGGCATTTGGATGTTAAGGCGTCATCGTAGTCATGGTGTAACGAGGTGGGCCGGAAGGAGTATTTGAATTGGGAAAGTTTTTGTTTAATAATATTATGATTGCTAATGATTTCAGATGGTGTTGGTCTTTGGTGATAATTACCCTTTTTCTTTGTGGTGTCTTTTTGTCTTTGAAATTATGGCAGAAATTCTATTCGTATCCGATTTTGAATACAATTTCCAATGATTTACTTATAACAGATGTGGCCTTTCCTGGGATAACCATTTGTAGTCCCAAAGTGGTGAATGTCGAAAAAGTTAGGCGTTTTATTAAGACGCTGTAAGTAGCGTCTATGTTGATGTCTATGTCTATGTATATGTCTATGTGTATGTGTATGTGTATGTCTATGTGTATGTCTATGTCTATGTCATTATCATTGTCATTGTCATTGTCTATGTCCATGTCTATGTATATGTCTATGACTAAGTCTATGTCTATGGCTATGTCTATATCTATGTCTATGTCTTTGTCTATGTCTAAGTCTAAGTCTATGTCTTAGTCTATTTCTTGGTCTATGGTTTGTCTTTGTCATAGTCTATGTCTTAGTCTATGTCTTAGTCTATGTCTTAGTCTATGTCTTAGTCTGTGTCTTAGTCTATGTCTTAGTCTATGTCTTAGTCTATGTCTTAGTCTATGTCTTAGTCTATGTCTTAGTCTATGTCTTAGTCTGTGTCTTAGTCTATGTCTTAGTCTATGTCTTAGTCTATGTCTTAGTCTATGTCTTAGTCTATGTCTTAGTCTATGTCTTAGTCTATGTCTTAGTCTATGTCTTAGTCTATGTCTTAGTCTATGTCTTAGTCTATGTCTTAGTCTATGTCTTAGTCTATGTCTTAGTCTATGTCTTAGTCTATGTCTTAGTCTATGTCTTAGTCTATGTCTTAGTCTATGTCTTAGTCTATGTCTTAGTCTATGTCTTAGTCTATGTCTTAGTCTATGTCTTAGTCTATGTCTTAGTCTATGTCTTAGTCTATGTCTTAGTCTATGTCTTAGTCTATATCTTAGTCTATGTCTTAGTCTATGTCTTAGTCTATGTCTTAGTCTATGTCTTAGTCTATGTCTTAGTCTATGTCTTAGTCTATGTCTTAGTCTATGTCTTAGTCTATGTCTTAGTCTATGTCTTAGTCTGTGTCTTAGTCTATGTCTTAGTCTATGTCTTAGTCTATGTCTTAGTCTATGTCTTAGTCTATGTCTTAGTCTATGTCTTAGTCTATGTCTTAGTCTATGTCTTAGTCTATGTCTTAGTCTATGTCTTAGTCTATGTCTTAGTCTATGTCTTAGTCTATGTCTTAGTCTATGTCTTAGTCTATGTCTTAGTCTATGTCTTAGTCTATGTCTTAGTCTATGTCTTAGTCTATGTCTTAGTCTATGTCTTAGTCTGTGTCTTAGTCTATGTCTTAGTCTATGTCTTAGTCTATGTCTTAGTCTATGTCTTAGTCTATGTCTTAGTCTATGTCTTAGTCTATGTCTTAGTCTATGTCTTAGTCTATGTCTTAGTCTATGTCTTAGTCTATGTCTTAGTCTATGTCTTAGTCTATGTCTTAGTCTATGTCTTAGTCTATGTCTTAGTCTATGTCTTAGTCTATGTCTTAGTCTATGTCTTAGTCTATGTCTTAGTCTATGTCTTAGTCTATGTCTTAGTCTATGTCTTAGTCTATGTCTTAGTCTATGTCTTAGTCTATGTCTTAGTCTATGTCTTAGTCTATGTCTTAGTCTTTGTCTTAGTCTATGTCTTAGTCTATGTCTTAGTCTATGTCTTAGTCTATGTCTTAGTCTATGTCTTAGTCTATGTCTTAGTCTATGTCTTAGTCTATGTCTTAGTCTATGTCTTAGTCTATGTCTTAGTCTATGTCTTAGTCTATGACTTAGTCTATGTCTTAGTCTATGTCTTAGTCTATGTCTTAGTCTATGTCTTAGTCTATGTCTTAGTCTATGTCTTAGTCTATGTCTTAGTCTATGTCTTAGTCTATGTCTTAGTCTATGTCTTAGTCTATGTCTTAGTCTATGTCTTAGTCTATGTCTTAGTCTATGTCTTAGTCTATATCTTAGTCTATGTCTTAGTCTATGTCTTAGTCTATGTCTTAGTCTATGTCTTAGTCTAAGTCTTAGTCTATGTCTTAGTCTATGTCTTAATCTATGACTTAGTCTATGTCTTAGTCTATGTCTTAGTCTATGTCTTAGTCTATGTCTTAGTCCATGTCTTAGTCTATGTCTTAGTCTATGTCTTAGTCTATGTCTTAGTCTATATCTTAGTCTATGTTTAAAATTTCCAGTTTTTTTTTTTCATTTAAGAGACATTCCCGAGAAATATGATATCGAAGAAGTTATAGCCGGTTTCGAATACATCAATGCCTTTACCGCCCAGAACTGGTCCCCACCCAAGAATGATCATAAATCCTACAAAGCAACCGATGCTGTTTTACGACTTAATAACGTCACTATATATGAAGCCGCTATGCAAGTCTGCGCCACCTGTGATGATTTTGTCAAACGTTGTTTTTGGGGAGGTTTGGAATTTCCCTGTCGCCACAACACCGAACATCCATCATTCATACGCACTACCTCGTTTTTGGGGCCCTGCTGTTCTTTTAACTATAATCCTCGCAATCTATCATACATACCCTATTCCTCCGATGTATTTGGCATATATGGTGGACTCACCTTTATAGGAGTAGAGGGTTCAGAGAGTAATATTTCTACTGGTCTCATAGTTTTAATACATCATCCCATGGATTATGTGACAGAATCTACAACCTCTGTAACCATTACCCCGAATTCGGAAAGTTTTGTTGAAATCACGCCCACAGTACAAAGTTCTGCTAAAGAAGTTCTCGAGTTTTCGGAACGTAAGCGGGATTGTTTGATCTCTGACGATTTGGCTTTGATTCGTTATCGTCAGGCTTCCTGTTTGGTGGCCTGTCACAGTCAATTGATTATGGAGAAATGTAAATGTCATCCGTATCATTTGCCCTATCTCGAGGCCCAGCATGAGTGTAAACTGAGCAATTCCCAGTGCTATACGAATGAGTTTGGTGAGTTAAGATTTTTGTTATAAAAATAGGTTGGTTGGTTTAAACTTTTTCATTGGCAGGTTCTTTTAACAGCATCAAATGCGATCAATGTTTACCCAATTGTTATGATGTCACCTATTCGACTATGTCCTATAAAACGGATTTGTTGTTACACAACTATTCCTTTAGTCCTCTCTAGTGAGTATTATTTACTTTTTGGAATCATATTGTGGTTAAATCTCCATTTAAATTTCAGTTCTATGACCAACTATACCAATGATACTTTCATAGTCCGAGCCTATTTAGCGAAACAGGTTGTAGCTGTCATACACAAGGTCACCGTTATGTCCTGGATTGGTTTGTTGTGTAAGTTTTGGGGGACTCGCTTAATTTGGGGGACTAACAAAATTTTCTCTTTAAAAAATTTTGTGGAACATAATTTTCTTTATAGAAAATTGCTTGGAACGTAATTTTTTACACAGAAAATTATGTAGAACATAATTTTCTATGTAGAAAACTGTGTGGAACATAAATTACTCTAAAGAAAAATGTGTGGAACATAATTTTCTTTAAAGAAAATTGTGTGGAACATAATTTTTTCCATAGAAAATTGTGTGGAACATAATTTTCTCTAAATTGGGTGGAACATAATTTTCTCTAAATTGTGTGGAACATAATTTTTTCTATAGAAAATTGTGTGGAACATAATTTTTTCTATAGAAAATTGTGTGGAACATAATTTTCTCTATAGAAAATTGTGTGGAACATAATTTTCTCTATAGAAAATTATGTGGAACATAATTTTATCTATGGAAAATTGTGTGGAACATAATCTTATCTAAAGAAAATTGTGTGGAACATAATTTTTTCTATAGAAAATTGTGTGGAACATAATTTTCCCTATAGAAAATTGTGTGAAACATAATTTTTTTTATAGAAAACTGTGTGGAACATAATTTTTTGTATAGAAAATTGTGTAAAATTTCACACAAATTTATGTGGAACACAAATTTCTTTTTGTGCAAAATAATTTGCTCATGGAAAATTGTGTGGAACATAATTTCCTATATTGAAAATGTTGTGGAACCTAATTTGCTCTATAGAAAATTGTGTGGAACATAATTTTCTCTATAGAAAATTTTGTGGAAATTAGATTACTCTACAGAAAATTGTGTGGAATAAAATTTTCTCTATAGAAAAATACGTGAAACATAATCTTCTCTACAGAAAATTGTGTGGAACATAATTTTCTCTGTAGAAAATTACATGGAACATAATTTGCTCCATAGAAAATTGTGTGGAACATAATTTTCTCTATAGAAAATTCTGTGGAACATAATATTCTCTATAGAAAATTGTGTAGAACATAATTTTCTCTATAGAAAATTGCGTGGAACATAATTTTCTCTATAGAAAATTGTATGGAACAAAAGATATAAAATTGTGTCTATAGAAAATTGCGTGGAACATAATTTTCTCTGTAGAAAATTGTGTGGAACATAATTTTCTCAATAGAAAATTGTGTGGAACATAACTTTCTCTATGGAAAATTGTGTGGAATATAAGATTTTCTACAAAAATTGTGTGGCACATAAGCGAAGATCCACATAGAATATTCTTCATAGAATTATAGAATGAAATTTTTCAAACCTTTTATCCTTTTTTTTTGAAGCTGACTTGGGTGGCGTTTTCAATCTCTGTCTGGGTCTCAGCATAATATCTGTGGTCGAATTTTTCTACTACATCATTTATCGCTTGAGTGTCAATTATAGAGCCCGCCAAGTTTTAATGCAATAAGAATAAAATCTATAATAATTAAACAATAAAGAAATATATTATTAAAGAAATAATTACTTTTCTTTTAATGAATATCCCAAAAACTTTAATCATCAAGAGTTTTTAAGGAAACTAGAATTCAAAATAAAGTTCAGTCCTTTATGGGTACCACGTCTAAGTAGTTGTTTCTTTTAATAACAACAAAATGTATTCAAACTGGAAAATAAATAAAACATCGGCTGAGAAACACTCCAATTGGAAGAAATGTTTATATAGAGCCATTAGGGATACATTCTGGGAATATACTCGGAGGACTCGAGTGGGAGGTATTTGGTTGTTGAGACGCAATCGCACGCAGGGAGTATCAAGGTGGATTCTAACAGAGGCTTTTTATAAAACCCTTGAGTTTTGAGTTCAATTGGATTTATTTTCAGATGGTGTTGGTCCTCGGTGACAATTGCTTTATTCCTAGGTGGCATCTTTTTGTCGCTGCAATTATGGTTGAAATTCTATTCGTATCCAATTTTGAATACAATTTCAAATGATTTGCTAATTACAAATGTGGCTTTTCCGGGTGTCACCGTTTGTAGTCCCAAAGTGGTGAATATGGAACGTGTCAGAAAGTATATAAATACGCTGTAAGCAAATCTTTTAACTGTTTAAAACGCCTTAACTTATGTTTTTGCATTTTGAAGCTACATTCCCGAGAAATACGATATCGATGATGTAATAACCGGTTTCGATTACTTAAATGCCTTTACCGATCAGGGTTGGACTCCGCCCGCCAATAGCAACAATTCGTCCTACGAAATAACTGACGATGTACTGCGCCTGAACAATGTCAGCATCTATGAGGCCGCCATGCAAGTTGGGGCCAATTGTGAAGATTTTGTTAAACGCTGCTTTTGGGGTAATTCAGAATTTCCCTGTCGCCAAAAGCATAAATATCTTTCATTCATACCCACCACCTCGTATTTGGGACCCTGCTGTTCCTTTAACTATAACCCACGCAATCAATCCTATGAACCTTTTTCCGCCGATATTTTCGGCATAGATGGCGGCCTGATGATCATCGGTGAAGAAGGTTCCGAACGTAATCTTTCCACGGGTCTCATTGTCCTGGTACATCATCCCATGGATTTTGTTACAGAAACCTCAACTTCGGTGACTATTACCTCAAATTCGGAAAGTTTTGTTGAAATATCTCCTACGGTTAAGAGTTCTTCAAAGGAGGTTCTTGAGCTGTCGCAACGTAAACGTGATTGCTTGATATCCGATGATTTAGCCTTGAGTAATTACCGGCAGGCTTCGTGTTTGGTGGCCTGCCAGAGTAAATTGATTATGGAGAAATGTAAGTGTCAGCCGTATCATTTGCCCAATGCCGATTTGGAGCATGAGTGCAAGCTAAATGATTCCATTTGCTATTCCCATGATTATGGTAAGTTTAAAATAGTAAATTTTTTTCAACTTTTTTTTCTAAAATTTTCTTTTCTAGACACTTTTAAGGGCGTTAAATGCAGTGAATGTTTACCCAGTTGCTATGATGTCACCTATTCGACTTTGTCCTATAAAACGGATCTACTAGTACATAATCATTCTATTAGTTCTCTATAGTAAGTAATAATCAAAAAGCTCCAAATTGCATAGTATTATAATGTAGCGTTTTAATGGAAGGGCCCTTTTTTAGTCAGAATTGTCCCTGGGGAACATATTGCCCCTATAAGATGATATCAAAGCCGCTATTTTTTCAGTTATGGAGACGAAACTTTAATTTGAAACTAATACTGATAATTTTTTGGAATAAGAATGTAATTCCCTCGTTTTTTTCAGTTCCTCGACCAACATTACCAATGACACTTTCATAGTTCGGATATATCTGGCGAAACAGGTTGTGCCCGCCATCCACAAAGTTACCGTTATGTCCTGGATTGGGTTGTTGTGTAAGTTTGGGTGACAAAATCATTTTGGGAATGACTTCCTTTAAAAAAAATAGGTGAAACGTAATTGTCTCTATAGAAAATGGAGTGGAACATGATTTTCTGTACAGAAAATTATGTGAAACATGGTTTTCTCTATAGAAAATTGTGTGGAACATAATTTTCTCTATAGAAAATTAAGTGGAACATAATTTTCTCTTGAGAAAATTGTGTAAAACATAATTTTAATTGTGTGGAACATAATTTTCTCTTGAAAAAATTGTGTGGAACATAATTTTCTCTAAAGAAAAATGTGTGATACATAATTTTATCAATAAAAAATTGTATGGAACATAATTTTCTCTTTAGAAAATTGTGTAGAACATGATTTTCTCTAGAGAAAATTATTTGAAACATAGAAAATTGTGGAGAACATAATTTTTTCTAATTTTCTATATAAAAAATTGTGTTGAACATAATTTTTTCTATTAAATATTATTCAAAATCTACTTTTTAGCTGACTTGGGTGGTGTCTTCAATCTCTGTCTGGGTCTCAGCATGATTTCTGTTGTGGAATTCTTCTACTACGTTGCATATCGCCTAAGAATCAATTATAAGATGCGTAGGGTTCTAATGCAGTAAGAAATGTAATACAAAAGATGATGTTAAGTTGAGAAAAAAAAATAAAAATATTGTTTAACTAAATCACTTGAAGAAACTTAATTCTTTTTCTTTTTATTCTTAACAATTTTGTTGGAAGTTTTTCTTTTTAAAGCTGTTTTTGACTTAACATTAGCTTTACTATCCTCTGTGGACTGCTCTTCATCACTAGCTGAATCTGTCTGTTGGTCCTCCTGGTCCTGGTCTTCCTCCTCCTGGTTTTCGTTGTCACTAAATTGTAAGGATCACCTTTTTAGCTGTTGTTCTTTTAAAATTTATTGTTTAATAAGTACTCACCATATCGTTTGCATGTTCTCAAACATATCCTCATATTCCTCGTCTTCTGATACTTCATCCTTGGCTTTGTTTTTCTTTTTTTTGGCTTTAGTTTGTCTTTCATCCTCTTCAACTTCTTGATCTTTTTCTGTATTATTGGGATCTTCCAAAGTTTCACGCAATATAACACGTGTAGCTTTGGACTTGACATAACATTGATACATGAGCACACATGTATCGGTATGATGGACACGTACATAACGATCCAAACAGGCGGTGGCTAAATACTTGCCTGAAGCATCAACGTAGACATCACTAAGGCCACCAGTGAAACCTTTGTAGGTGTGAACGAAATTCTTCATGCGACGTATATCAAAGGCCTGTTATTAATGATTGAAAAGAAGGGTTTAGATTAAATATATTAAAATCATTTATTTAAACATCTTACCTTCATTGCTCCCATGGTGGTGCCAGTGTAAATATAATTTCCCTTGGCCGCCAAAGCAGTAAAACTCATTTGCTCTTCTGTACTATACAACTGAACGGGCCTTCTCTGTTTACGTGTATCATACATTCGCACATAACCATGACGTGAACATGTTGCCAAGACATGAGGAGAATCAATGAAACCCACATCACTATCCCATACCGGTACCTCCAATTGCAAATAGTCATTGGGTAAATTTTTAGAAGAAAACAATTGTTTACCCTCGGCGGCTATATCCAAAACTTTGATATTATTCTGTCTACCCTTGCCTCCAATTGCCACTAAATTAGGCTCTACGGGACACTGTCTCAAATGAGACATATCATCACCAACTTTATCCAGCAAAAAGCCGGGTACAGAAGTATCAACACCCTCTTCATTCACAGACAAGCACTGCAACTGGCCATTGGCAAAGCCGGCTACCAGGGAGTTGTCATAACGTGCCAAACCCACAACTGGAGCATGTTGGAAGTCCACTGTATATTGTTCTTGTTCTGTGCGCACAGAGTGCACTTGTACCCGATTTTGATGACGTCCTATTAAAATCTCGGATTTGTCTTCATTGCCAAAAGCCAAAGCACTAATGCGCGACTCCTTGGTTAGCTCTGTCAAGTTTTGTAGATTCTTTTGCTGAAAAGGATTCTCCGTATAGACGGGAGTTAGTTCTGAAACGATTAAATTTAATATTTGACCTTAAGCAACTTTGGAAAAGTAAAAACTTACTTTTAAAGGAACCCGTTTGTGTGCCCACATAAATTTCATGATTATCTATATAATTGGGATTCTTTACATTCGCTGTTGTCCACTTCATTTTGTTTAAAATTAAATTTCTTATTAATTTTTGAAAACTTCACTAAAATTCCTCCAAAAAACAATTTAATTTCTTACGAGTATAAACAGAGAAATAACAACACGTGCTAAATGAAGAGAACAAATATAAAACAGCTGCTCTCTGAAAACAAATACTTAAGTCAACTAAACACAGCCGTGTCGGCAACATAGTGCTTTTAAAGGTATTTTCAGCGCTTTTTCAGTTTTGTCTTGTTGTAATGTAAGGCTGCCAGTACGTTATTTTTGAATAAAATAGTATAAAATATGGCAACTTCTACAGGCTACAGCTGTTCATTATAATCAAAACAAACGTTTTTTTTGCTAAATTGGTAAACAAATCTTTTTTGTATAAAATTAATGTGATTTATTAACTAAAAACTTGTAACAAAAATGTCTTTAACCAAAGTTCAAGATGCCTCCTTGGTATTTAAATACTTGAATGGAATAATAAATGTCTACAAGCCGGCTGGCATGAAAGTAAAACATGTTAAGGCGGCTATTTTACATAACATTTGTAGAGGTAAGACCAAAAAGTGTGGAAATATACCACAAATTTCTAACATACCGTATAAATTGCCTAGATCTTAATGAGTTGGACTCCAATAAAGAACGTCAGAAGCCACAAACACCCTTATTAGAGTCTGGTGGTGAAGCTGATCCGATTTTGCGTAAAGTACATGAACTAAATTTGGCCGAAAGTGTATTAAGCACGGGTCCGCGTTATGAAATCGAGGATATAAGATGCAGTCAGGTGGCTGCCTTAGGACAACATACCAGTGGTGTTCTCTGTAAGTTATTCAAAAACTATCATATAAAAACAAAATTCTTCAAAACAGTTTTCTCTTGCTTAAAGTATTTGGCCTCAACAAAGGCCTGCGACAATCCATGTACATACAACGTAATCGTCCCTTGAGAGCTTATCAAATTACCGGACGCCTAGGAGTGGCCACCGAAAATCACTTACCCGACTCTCATATCACACTTAAAGCCAGCTATAACCATGTAAAGCCCGATCGTCTCAGTGCTCTGGCCTCCTCCCTGCAAGCCTCGCATCAGCGCAAAATGTTTGAATTGTGCGGTGTGGATATGCAATCACAAGCCGCCTACGAAATAGCCTGCAAAGGTCTGATAAGGCCTGCCAATAATAGCCAGCCCGTTATATATGGCATTAAACTGATAGACTTTCAGAAGCCTCACTTTACCTTGGAAATACATGGCATCAATGAGTCGGAGGAGTATTTAGCCACATTAATACATGAAATCGGTATAGAAATGAAAACTGTGGCTCATTGCACGGCCCTAAGATGTATCAGACATGGAAAATTTAGTGTAGAAAGTGCCTTATTGCGTCATGGCTGGAATTTACCGGGTGTTATTAAGAATATGAGGGAACAAAAGGAGGTTTTGCAACAATATCCTTTCCTGCTGAAGCAGGATAAAATAGAGTTAAGGAATTCATAAAGTGTAATAAAGAATATTGTTGATTTTATTGAAATAATTTTTATTTTCGAGCTAAAAAGTTTTTTTTTGGCCTTTGCCTTTATTTGCTTTGCTATAGAAAAGTTTACTATAGGAAGAAATTTCTATAGAAAAAATGACTATAGGAAGACATTTCTATATAAAAGATGACGATAGGAAGACATTTTCATAGAAAAGTTGACGATAAGAACACATTTCTATAGAAAAGTTGAAGATAGGAAGACATTTTCATAGAAAAGTTGACGATAAGAACACATTTCTATAGAAAAGTTGAAGATAGGAAGACATTTCTATAGAAAAGTTGACGATAGGAAGACATTTCTATAGAAAAGTTGACGATAGGAAGACATTTCTATAGAAAAGTTGACGATAGGAAGACATTTCTATAGAAAAGTTGACGATAGGAAGACATTTCTATAGAAAAGTTGACGATAGGAAGACATTTCTATAGAAAAGTTGACGATAGAAAGACATTTCTATAGAAAAGTTTATGATAGGAAGACATTTCTATAGAAAAGTTGACGATAGGAAGACATTTCTATAGAAAAGTTGACGATAGGAAGACATTTCTATAGAAAAGTTGACGATAGGAAGACATTTCTATAGAAAAGTTGACGATAGGAAGACATTTCTATAGAAAAGTTGACGATAGGAAGACATTTCTATAGAAAAGTTGACGATAGGAAGACATTTCTATAGAAAAGTTGACGATAGGAAGACATTTCTATAGAAAAGTTGACGATAGGAAGACATTTCTATAGAAAAGTTGACGATAGGAAGACATTTCTATAGAAAAGTTGACGATAGGAAGACATTTCTATAGAAAAGTTGACGATAGGAAGACATTTCTATAGAAAAGTTGACGATAGGAAGACATTTCTATAGAAAAGTTGACGATAGGAAGACATTTCTATAGAAAAGTTGACGATAGGAAGAAATTTTTATAGAAAAGTTGACGATAGGAAGACATTTCTATAGAAAAGTTGACGATAGGAAGACATTTCTATAGAAAAGTTGACGATAGGAAGACATTTCTATAGAAAAGTTGACGATAGGAAGACATATCTATAGAAAAGTTGACGATAGGAAGACATTTCTATAGAAAAGTTGACGATAGGAAGACATTTCTATAGAAAAGTTGACGATAGGAAGACATTTCTATAGAAAAGTTGATGATAGGAAGGCCATTATTATTTTAGAAAAACTAAAAGTGTTACGAGTCTATTTCGGATACTGAGCGGCCATCGATTAGCTCAGAAGCATGCAACCATTCGGGCGTAGATTTTGTTGTGACCCTCGCTCAAATCCCAAGACCGTACCAAAAATTGAACTATAGTCAAAACAAACATACAGAACTTAAACACAACAACAACGACACCAACATAATGAGAGAAAGATGGTATTCTCCTACCGCCCATTCCCCAACCATGGTCACTTTCATCCATGAATACAATAATAGTGACCCCATAAACCGATTTACCTCACCACTTTCAGTCTTTTCCTACCCCTTAGGAATGATTCTTACTCGATTTTTTTCATATTAGGATAATTATAACATTATTTATTTAAATAGCTTAAAACTAGTTAGAAATACTAAGAAATATAAAATACAAACAAAAGGAAATGAAGATATTAAAGAAAACAGAAAAAAAAAACGCAAAGTTAATTAGAGATAGTTAAAAGAAATCAAATTACTCCTTTTTTTTTTTACTGAGTGTTTTTGCACCCAACTCGTGTTACTTAAAGAAAAACTACTCACTGTTGTTTTAGCTCTTCACTCCGAGCCTTTATTACCAAATTTTAAAACAACCTGACCTGAGAGAGCTCTCTAAAATCGGATATATATATTAGGCTAATTTCCCCAAACAAAATAACTATACGGTGAGCAAATTTTCTATATAAGACTTCTTTTTCCTTTTTTTTTAAACCGCAATTTGATTACTTTCCTTTTTTTTTTTTAAGAACAAATAACTTAGACTATAACATTTAACCTACAACTTACGAATAACTTAATACTAGTTTTCTCTATGTATTTCGCTTCCCTTTTCTTTACTTGTGATTAGAATTTAAGTTTAGCAAACGATTTCAAATTTAGCACACAGAGACCTTATTTTTTTAAGATTTCCTTATTTTTACAGGCTTTACTTCGTTATATTTTTTTTATATGGCTCTTTTAAGAAAATGCACGTTACAATTTTGGTTACCTGGTGAATACTTCTCAAGGTTCTCTTAGCACGGATATTTATTCTTCTATACCCATAAGACCAGGATACTCATAAAAGTTTTCAGGAGAACTTAATGGAAGCTTCTCTAAGGTATAATATTTTAGTCCTGCTCCAGAGATAGATCTTCCAAGTTCTCCTGTTTCCTTATTAAAATTTCGTGCAACAAGAATAATTTTTTGCTTTAAATTTAGCCTTGTAATTATTTGTAGTATCATAAAAATAACTCTAGGCAATCTAGAAATTAAAAAAAAATGTATTATTCGACGAGAATCTAAACCATTTTTCCAAAATCTTACTTATTTTCTCCGATACAAAAGTTATTTAAACTGGTTAAACGAAATAATTATCTTTACTTTTAATTCAAAAGGTCTATTTTTAAACAAATTCCGCAATACTATTTTAAAACAACTTTCTTTATTTTATCAAAATTAAATTTTATTTCTCTTTGTAACTTGCACTGACACTGCTGTTTCGTCACAAATCTACTTTTTTAATGGTTCCCTCATTAGTACTAGGCCTTTATATAGCCCCCATGACTTTGTACTTAGCTTCCAATGAGCCATTTCTTTTTTATTTATTTTTGCGCCCACTTTTATGTATATAACTTATCTCTTTCAAAGAAACTATTTGTCCCTCTTTCATCGAACCATATCATACCCCGCCTAAAATTCAAAAAAAAAACTTTTCAAACTAAACCGAAAATTCATTCAGAAAAACCCATTACTACATACCGCCTTATTATTCCATACAACTCATACACCAGTAAAAACCAAACACTTCCCAACACCTTAACAAACCTAATATTGCACATGTTAAGTGATTCTATTGACAGCCAAACAAGAAGAACGTGTTTAGAATCCACATTTTAAAAGAAATCGCAATTTCGCATAAATAAAAATAGTACTTGCATTAATTGCAATATTTTTTTGGCTTCGGCCAATATACAGCGTGAACATTACAAAACAGACTGGCATCGTTCCAATCTCAAGCGACGTGTGGCTGAATTGCCTCCGGTCACTGCCGAGGAGTTCCACGCTCGTGTTATACACAGGCGTTGTGCCGAGACCACAGCTAAAGAGGAGAGTCAAATGAGCTTGTATTGCAATGCGTGTCACAAACAATTTGGTAACCAAAAGGCTCATGATAATCATTTATATAGCAAGAAACACAAGGATATTTTGGTCAAGTTTGAAAAAGGAAAATCAAGGTGAATAAAAAGAGATTCCACTAAATCTCTAATACAACAAAGACCACTTCCTGCCATAGCAGCTGCCGTCCAGGGCAAGGGCAAATTTGCCTTAAAACAAGTAGCACAGGCAGGTGAAATGGGAGAGGACAATGATGATGACTATGAGGATGTTGAAGATGATGAGGATGGGCTCATTGAACCGGGACACTCGTGAAGCCCAAGAAACTATTGCCGAAACTGAATACATTCGCGCTATAAAATTTACATTTGATGGTGACATTGATTTATGTTTACGTTTGTTTATGGAACTTCTTCCAAACCCTAACATACAAAACAAGTAAGAAAGTGCTATAGTCGGTCGAGGCCGACCACACGATACCCTTCATACAAACATTTTGTAAAAAAAAATTATATATTTCAGATACTTCCGTCACTTGGACTTACATGAGAGCTACTGTCGAATGTGGATCCATTTTCTTGAAATTCGGCAAATTGATTACAGTTGTTACAAAAATGATGTATACAAAAAAAAAAAAATACACTTAAAATTCCCATTATCTTCAGATTTACGAGCGTTTTAGTGAATTTTGTCTCAGTTAGTGCGTTTTGACAGTAGAGTTTGTATGGGAGCTATGGTCAAATGTGGACCGATTTCATCAAAATTCTATACACTGATTTTAGTTTACGTAAGCAGTATTTGTTGTGAATTTCATGAAAAAAATATTGATATTTGTGGTTAATATATCAATTCCGGGAAGTGTATATTAGTAAGTACTAAATTTCATCAAATTATCTTTGAAGTTACGTTATATGATAACGAGCTTACAGCCAGTATCATTTCGTTATCGGAGGCCAACGCAACAAAAGTTGTTTTTGAATAAGAAATGTTTGTTTTGATTTCAACTGCGCCTGCGTTATTTTCAAAAAATCTCTGTGGGAGCGATCTTTTATGATCAGACGAATAAATTCAATATTTAGTGTGTCACTAGTAGTTCAAGTGTGTATATAGCGATCATTTTGAAATCTAAAAATATACTCCCTCAACTTTTTTAAAACAACAAAATTTGGTGGAAATTTCTTAAAATTATTAAATTTTTGTTAAAATTATTATAAACTTTTATTTCTTTATCCAGTTAAAACATTTCAAAAATGTCCTCGTCTACTACCGATGGCTGTGCCGTGTGTCAGACACCGGCTAAACTATTTTGTTCCGCCTGTAAAATTGTCAAATACTGCGGGGCTGAACATCAGCGCCAGCATTGGAAGCAGCACAAAAAAGAGTGTCGCTCTTTTCGCATAGACAATGATGCAACTTTGGGACGTTATTTATTGGCTACAAAGGATATAAAAGCGGGTACAGCTATATTTGGAGAAGCTCCCTTGGTTGTGGGACCCAAATGGTATTTAACGGAAAAAGAACAAGAGGTGCCGGTTATGCCCTGTGTAGGCTGTTATACTCCCTGTCGCATGGGTGCCTACCAGTGTCCAAAGTAAGTAAAATTAAAATTAAATAACTTACTAGTTTATTTTTTTAATATTGCCTAAATCAAATTAGATGCCAATGGCCCTGTTGCTCTCCCACCTGTGAGGGTTTGGAAAATCCCAATTTACATGCTTTGGAATGTAATATTCTAATGTTGGGTTCGGGACCCGCCTCTACTGTGGATGTAAATGCTTTGTTAGACTATTATCGTTCGGATGCTTTGTTGGTCTTGAAATGTTTGATGTTACAAAGGCAAAATCCCAAGAAATGGCAGGAACTAATGGACATGCAAAGTCATGAAGAGGACAGACAAGGCACCGAATTACATGAGTAGGTATCAAATATTCAAATTTTAGGTTTCAATGGATGTATTTTTCTCCTTTTTTCAAGGGATGCCGAACAACGCATAGTCACCTATTTGCAGCGTAACTTTTTCCAGCGCTTGAAAAGCGTCGAGCAAAAGTCCAAAGAAAAATTTCTACCCGAATATGATAGCTCCATTTTGCATCGCATCTGCGGCATTATTGAAACCAACTATATGTGCATAAGTCTAGCCTCTGGCCTGGAGCTCAGTGGCGTCTTCTGTACAGCCTGCATGATGGAACACTCGTGTCTGCCCAATTGTTATTTCCAATTTGATCAGCGTAATGGTTTCCGTATTACAGTTATAGCGGGCCGCGACATCAAGAAGGGGGAACACTTGAAAATCATGTACTCCAACATGTTGTGGGCCACTCAAATGCGTCACGAACACTTGATGATTACCAAACATTTTCTGTGCGGCTGTGAACGTTGTCAGGATCCCACTGAGATGGGTACAAATTTCAATGCTTTACGTTGTGTAGGCGATGTGAATGTTGTGTGTGAGGGGGTTCAGTTGCCCAAGGAACCTTTGAATAGCAAAACCGATTGGGTGTGCAATAAATGTCCCATGATTATAAGTGGAGAAGAGGTGAGTTCTTAGAAATTCTTTTTTTTTAATATTGGTTCAAAAAAGAACTAAAGTCCAAATCTAACCTAAGATTAGGGGACTAAACAAGTATTATTTAGAATAGATTTCGGGCCCTAACAAATTTAAATAAGTCTTCGGGTACCAAAAATAATTCTTTAGGCAAGTTTTCGGGCCCCAAAAAGAGTTATTTAGATTTATTTATTTATTTATTTTTGGATCCCGAAAAAGTATTCTTTAGATTAGTATTATTTAGATTAGTTTTTGAAACCCGAAAAAAGGTTTATTTAGATTAGTTTTTGGATCCCGAAAAAGTATTATTTTTTGGGGCGCTAAACTGATTCTTTAGAATTATTTTTGTGTTCTAAGAAGTATTCCTTAAATAATTTTTAGCCAACAAAATGATATGGGTTTGTTTATATGTCCCAAAAAGTATTTTTTTAAATAGCTGGGTCTCAAAACGAAAGATACTCTAATGATCCAATCCATCTTCTATATACACTGGAACCCGTCTTTATGAGGTATTTTTATACATTTGAGGTAGACCTTTTTATCTTATTAATCGAAAAAGTGCCAAACCGGAGACGTTTATATAGTAATTGCGGTGTCTTACCTTATTGGTGCCAAAGATAAACATGAGTAAAAACGTACCAAAAAAGCTTTTTCTATGTTTGCCCCCAATTTGGCTCAATTTCAAAAAAGTACCAAACGCAATTTTATTAAATGTTCTATCTCGTTTAGTTTAGGAGATATAACATTATCGGTTGTTTTCCCTCTTATTTAATAAAAGAACCGAATTTCCAAAAAATGCATGCTTTTATTTATGGGGTAAGAAAGGGTAAAAACCCCTATTTTGCCGAATTAAAAAATATCAAACGCGTTTTCATTTAGTTTTTTTTCAAACTTAGTTTAACGATTTTCCCCCTTTTTATTTCCTAAACTGCCATATTTCCAAAAAAAAATAGGTACATTAAATTTGGGGTAAGAAACGGTAAAAAAGGTAAACAATGTTTTTTGATACTTTTTTTAATTCATATGCATTTGATTAATACGACAAGATTAAAAATTGTATCAATTACGTTTTCGGTACTTTTTAATTTTGGGGTAAAAAGGGTAAAAGGGAAATAATTTCAAGGTTTGATAGTTTTTCTGAATACATATATATCGTTTAAACTTCGTAACCAAATTTATACCTCAATCAATTAACATAAAAACGAATGAAATACGTTTTTGGTACCTTTCTAATTTATGGGGTAAAAAGGGCAAACACGATGACTTTTTTTCCTATAATAAGTTTAAATCTAAAAACAAAGATATGTAAGGTTAGGTTGGGCAGGCAACCTATGCTAAGTCAGCGTTACTTGGGTCCTAGAAACGGTCCCTTTGTGGTACCTATAAGGGATAGACTGGAAAAGAAATACACAGAGAACTTATTCCAGGCCACCGGGGAGAGGCTTATTATTCAAACCAGCCTGATAGCCCTGATAAATGAGTCTATTTTACGTATGTCAATACTGGCTCGATCAGAAAAATTATGCAGAAAAAACGCCTCCAGATTTAGAGTCTTCAAAATTGAAATAGCGGGTCAGTGGCAGAGAAGATGTGTTACTGTCTCCTCCTCTTTGATGTTGTGAGAACTACTACAGTATTCATAGTTTTGAAGGTTAAGTCTTCTGGCATGCAACCCAAAACGCAGAGACCTGTTAAGGTTGAGATTAGGGTGTGGAGTCTGTAGTGAGGTAGACCAAGTGTTCTGCGCTGACCTGTAGAGAAATTGCCTAATTACTGATTTACAGGATAGCGGTAAACTCGTAAATTAGTTGATGTTATACTGACCGGACTTAGCAAGTTTTTCCGCAGTGGAGTTACCAGGTATAGCAATGTCTCGCCATCTCGTTAAGAGATGCCCGGCATTCGCGAACAGATGTCGTGTGGACATTAGATGTTGATTTTATGGCAGCCTGACTGTCGATACAGAAACGAATATCCCTGTAGTATATTCTGTGGTATCTTAACATTTGACTGATTTGGCCGATATCTCAGATTGAAGAATACTACATTGATCATTAAGCCTTAAACAAATTTCCTTCTCTGATAGTGAGATAAAGAAGCCCCCCCTCTCATCAAGGGATGAGAGGTCTCCAGAGATAGTTACAGTAAAGGATTTAGCAACTAGAGGTTTGGATATGCAGTAGTAATTGTTGTCAGGGATATTAATGATTTTATCCAGTTTGTGAGTGGGACCAGGTTCCAATAGGGTTAAGTCGGACAGCCGAGTCAAGGGCAATTTGTTGTGCCATTAGTTTAACAGTTAAGCATGACAAAGAGATACTGTAGATGGTGTAGTTCTAAAGGCACCAGTAATCATTATAGCGGACGATCTTAAAATTTTAGTAAAAGAATCCCAATGGTTTGACTTGGTTAGTGCAGGCCACGAAACAAGCGCGCCATACATTAGTATAGGCTTGACAACCATGTCGGAAAACCAGGCATTTACGAAAATATGGAACGTTTTAGATACTTTTCATTTTGTGGGACAAAAAGGGAAAAAGAAGTAACATAATCCGAAATAAAACGTATGTTGCGTAGAGATCATCTACGCAACTAAGAAAACACATATTAATAGCCTGTTCCACGATTTCGAAAAAGTGCTTTCTTATCCTTTTTTTGTTTTTCGTTTCACTAACTTTATTTTATGCGAAAGATAAGTCGAAAGAAAACGTAAGTATTTTCATACAAATTTCTGTTCCATACCAAAATGAGTCACTTGATATTTTGCTTTCGAATACAAACAAACGAAAGGCTCCGAAATAGTGGAATCAAAATTAATTCGAATTCGAGTTACTCACTTTCTTTCGTGTAGATTTTCTTTTGAAATCGTGGAACAGGCTATAAGTGTTTCATTTAAAATGGGTCGATTGCGATGTAAAATATATATTTATGTTTCAGATTTTTTGTCACAATTAATATTCTAAAGAAAGTTGATTGTTCTAATCGATATTCCAAATATATATTAATGGCCTGTTCCACGATCTCGAAAGAATGCTTTCTTTCTTATCCTATACGAAAGAAATTTGTTTTTCGTTTCACTAATTTTTTTTTATGCGAAAGATAAGTCGAAAAACAAGTCGAAAGAAAACGTAAGTATTTTCATACAAATTTCTGTTTCACTATTTCGAACAAGTTACCAGCAATACGAAAGCAAATGTCAAAATGAGTCACTTGATATTTTGCTTTCGAATAGAAATGAACGAAAGGCTTCGAAATAGTGAAACCAAAATTAATTCGAATTCGAGTTACTCACTTTCTTTCGAGATTTTCTTTCGAAAACGTGAAACAGGCTATAATGATAAATTTATCAAAAAATTACCATATTTTTTCTTTTCTATATTTTAGGTCCGCTACCTTTTAACCCAAATGACCGAAGAAGTTGAATCTCTGTTGGCCCGCAAACCCACCATCAAACAGGTCGAAGGTCTTATCGATAAGTTGTCTACATTTTTGCATCCAAATCATTATCATATGTTCAGTCTCAAGCACTCACTCATTCAACTCTATGGCAATGAGTTGGGCTATAAAATGCAACAACTATCGGAAGAACAATTGACCAAAAAGCTGACCATGTGTCAAGATCTCCATGAAGTTTGCCAAAAATTAGATCCTTTTACCATAAGGCTATCGATTTATGTGGGTATAATATTATATGAAAAGCATACTGTCTTGGTGGAGCAGGCGAGTCGCTTAAAGGATAACAAAGAGCAGGAAATGAATTTGTATAGAGAGGCCAAGGATTGTTTAGCAAAGGCTTCCAAGTTTTTGGAAAAGGAATTGGATAATGTGGCGGGTAGTAAACTAAGTGAACGTGTTAAAAAGGCTTTGGAATTTGTGGATATGCTGTTGATTAAAGTCTAAAACTAAATAAAATTTTAAATTTGTTAATGAAATAATAAAATATTTAAAACTTGTTTTGATCTGATGGAAGAAATTAAAAAGTATTGTATATAATTTATTATAAACAGAGTCAATATTTTTTAAAGATAAAATAGAATACATAAAATAAGTTTTTTGTTTGTTGCACAAAATGTTGTAGTTGTTATGATTTAAAGTTTAATTTAATTGAACATATCAATGGGATCTTGTGGAGCATCCAAGTCTCTGTATTGAATAATTTGGCGATATTCATTACCGGGTCTAAAATAAATGGAAAAAAGATAAGACATTTTTGATGTATTAAAAGAATAAAAGCATTAAACAGAGAGTGATAAAGTCAAAGATAAATTAATTTTTGAAATTAAAATAAAGTGAGGTTTGTTATGAAAACTAACCTTACTTTTCTTAAGTATTTCTCTACTTTTTCACTTGCTGTTTAACTTTAGAGGAAATTTTAGTTTTTTACTGTTTGGTTTTATTTATTATTAAAAGAAAAAATAATAATAATAGTATTATTAAATAGAATGATTTGTTTGTTTGTTTGCTAAACTATTGTTATTAATATATTAAATACTATTTATTAATAATATAAAAATTTTGAAAATTATTACATTTTTTTAATATAAATTGTCTGTAATTATATTAAAACAATTAATATAAATATTACCATGTATTACTAGAAACCAATCATAAAATTTTAAAGAAAAACATGTATTATAAACGAATTTACAGAAAATCTACTTGAAGAACACACAGACTTAAGAATGTTGATAAAATTGTTATTTTTGTAGTTTGGTTTTTTAGCTTAAAGAGGTGCGAGTTTTATTTTAAAGTTTAAATTCTATATAGGTATAGTAGAGTCACACACCACCAAGTATTATAAAAATTTAGTCAAAGATATCAAAATTGGCTGGAGCATCCAAATCATGATAACCAATAATACGACGTTGATGTTCTATTGGCAATTCTCTGTAAAAAAGTTTACACACAAAATATAATAACAATAGTGAAAATGAAAAAAAGTAACAGATTTTAAAAAGAAAATGCAAAGCTGTGATTAAATGGTTAATTTTTTGAGGGATTTTGACTTGATTGCTTTAAGGTATAAACACAATTGGGACAATCGACTAATTTCGTACACCACGACGAATTCAACTTCAAAATCCCGTTATCTACATTCGTCGATTAAACACATTTGGGACGAATAAACGTTGTTGACAACATGTATTTAATTTTATTTTATCTACCTCTATCTATAAAACCCCAGTAAGAAAAAAGGTTTATTCTCAAATTGGGGATGATTTGAAAATAAATCTTTTTTCAAAGGTCAAACGTTTGATACTGATTTGAGAATAATAGCGTTCTCAACAAAAAGGGAACTTTATTCTCAAATTGAGAAATGCCTTTATTCTCAAATCATTAACAAACCTCATTCTCAAAGGTTTTTCAAATGTGGATATCATCTACATGTGGAACATAAATAAAATGGCGTTGTATTTTTGATATTGTTGAGTTTGTTTTTAAAATCGGTGCATGTTAATGTTAGGTAAAAAAAAAAATTAAGAAAAATTGAAAATTTACTTATGCATATGAATATTATTGTATTTTTAATCAAAATAATTTGATGAAATTTAGTAAAGGGACAACACAATTAAAATTGGTCATTGTTCCATAATTTCAAATATGGATCAATTTAAAAAAACGCAATGCCATTCCATTAAAATATCTTCAACATTACATTTTTTCTTTTAAGTTTGAAAAAACTTTAAAATAAGGTTTGATATCAAATTTATATAACACCATTTTTCAAATTACTCTTAAATCATCTTAGGGTTTGATAATGATTTGAGAATAACCTTTATTCTCAATTTGAGAAACTATCATTTTTCAAACGTTTATTCTCAAATGAACCTTCATTTGAAAATAAATGTGAATCTCAAGCATCTGTTTAGGTTTGAGAAAAGTTTGAAAAAAAACGTTTGATATCAAATGTAAAAGTCATCATATTTCAAACTTTTGACACTGTTCTTACTGGGACAGGATGTCTGTAAGTATGTATGTAACTAGGGTTGCCAGTCAGGCTGGATTCGACTGGATTGTCCAGCTTTTTTAGTGCTTGTCCAGTGTCAAGCTAAAATTGAATTTGTCCAGCTAAAAGGTGAAGAATTGAATTTTTTATATTTTTAAAGAAAAACTATCTTTATGATAATGAACTCAAAAGTGTATTTTTATCTTTTTTACTAAGTGATTTATTCGTTGATTAATTGATTACTTGATCATGTTAATTTTGAAACAAAATTACCCTCTATTAAATTTCCCCATTGTATTTACTTTACTTAAATGACCTATATTTACAACCTGTTAAAGCCAAAGGTCGAGCATATTTAAAAGATTTTCCTCTACTTCTACTTGGCCTTTGCATCGAATTTTCGTACGTCCTCTTTTACGAGTTCATTCTGGATCGTTTTGGAATACTTTTCTTGCAGGAGTATTTTTTTCCACTCGCACAACATGTCCTAGCCAACGCAGCCGTTGCTGTTTGATGCGTTTTACTACGTCGATATTCATGGTTTATTCGATGTCGATATTCATTGTTGATATAAACTGGTCCAACGATTTTTCGTAGAATCTTTCTCTCAAAAACTCAAAGCTTCATCTGCTTTCAGCACCATATAATAACACAGGTAGTAAAAGCGTTTTATAAAGCGTGTCTTTAGTTCTAACAGAAAGAGCTTTATTTCTTAACTGCCTACTTAGGCATCTGTTGGCAAGCATGATTTTACGTTTGATTTTGAAACTTATATCGTTGTTTATGTTCGCGGTTGTACAAAGGTAAACAAATTCTTTTACAACTTCGAGGTTTTAGTTCTCAACGAAACCATTAATTTTATTTTTGATTCATTGACAACTAGACCCATTTTATTAGATTTATTCTCGATACGTGAAATGCGGCAGTTGCCTCGTGCACTGTGCGAGGTACGATTTCAGGTAACACAATATTGAAGAGATCGCATGACAAACTATCGCCTTGTCTGAATCCCCGTTTTAGAAGGACTCCGAGAGGCTCTTACTTATTTTAAATTTTGAGGTTGTATCCGTTTATGTTATTATGAATGTCTGCCAAACTCAGACATTGCATTAAACACCTTCGTTCGTATCGGGCTGTCAAAAGCAACTTTGTAGTAAACAAAGAGATTATATATATCAATTCGTTTCTCTTGTGTTTTCTCCAGGATTTGATATAGCGTAAAGATCTGGCCAGTGGTAGATTTACCCGGTCTAAAGCCACATTATTAGGTTCCAATTATTTAGTTAACTTTGGCCTTTTACCTTTCACACAATATGGTCGATATTATCTTATATGCAATTGAAAGAAGACTTATACCTCTATAATTGGCACATACATATCTAATTTGTTTGTAGACTGAACAAGGAACACAGAGGCTCCAATCGTCCGGCATACGTTCTTCTAACTATATGGTTTTTATAAGCTGGGACATAAATGATTATCAATTCCCACCTCCTGCCTTAAAAAGCTCTGCCATCTGCATCCGCAGATTTATTACTTTTCAGTTATTTTAAATCTAACCTCATTTTGATTTGTTCGGACATGTCATCTTGTCCACTTTCATTTGATACTTACAATTTGCAAAATTTACTAATGTCCAGCTAATTTTTGGGTTGTCAAGCTTTTTTTGCCTTATGTCCAGCTTTTTCCGGGTTTGTGTCTGGCAACCCTATATGTAACGTATGGACTCCAAAACGGCCGGACCGATTTTGATGAAATTTTCAGGGAATCTTCAGAATATCAAGGCGGGTGACATTGTTAAGTCTGATTCTTGATTTTCGGTTTGCGAGCGTAGAGGCGTGGCAAAATCCAATTTTCATATTGCACCTCTAATGACTCTATATCTAATGTTTGCTTAGGGCCAGTAACGCGGACGGGGTCAGCTAGTTTAAAATAAATTGATCTTAAGAAAAGTTGTTGCCCATGAGCCGACGAACGCTACTAAATTGGTATAAACAAGTTCCGACAGATGGCGCCACTGAAAATTGCTTAAAATGAATTAAATCGTAAACTGTGCATTTGATGATGCTATAATCTTTAGCAAATTTGTTGCGCATGAGCCGTCGAAGGTTTCTTAGTTGGTATGACCAATTTCCGACAGGTGGCGCCATTGAAAATTACTAAAAATGAATTAAATCGTATGATTTAAATGGTATGATCTTTAGCAAAGTTGTTACGCATAGACCGACGAAGGTTTCTAAATTGGTACCAATTTCCAACAGGTGGCACCTTTATTCCGACAGGTGGCGCTACTGAAAAAAAAAAACTCAAAATGAATTAAATCGTAGACTATGCATTTGATCATGGTATGATCTTAAGCAAAGTTGTGACGCATAGACCGGCGAAGGTTTCTAAATTGGTATGACCAATTTCCAGCAGATGCCACTACTAAAAATTACTCAAAATGAATTAAATCGTAAACAGTGCATTTGATCATGGTATGATCTTTAGCAAAGTTGTGACGGATAAGCCGACGAAGGTTTCTAAATTGGTATGACCAATTTCCGAAAAATTACTCAAAATTAATTAAATCGTAAACTTGTTGCGCATAAGTCGATGAAAATTGTTAAAAATGAATCGAAAACTATGCAAATGCTTTTGATTATGTAATAATCTTGAGCAAGTTGTCGTGCATGAGATGACGAAGGTTGGTACGACTTATTTTCGTCAGATGGCACCAATGAAATTTAATAAAAATAAATTGAATCGTTAACTATCTTGTGTTGATTTATTAAAACTTTGGTGATACAAGCGACGAGCACGGAGTGCGACTACACCAAGATTTGGCGAAAATAAAAAAAACGATACCAAGGATTTTGGGACGAGGTTATGATGAGCAACTACTGTTGGATTTTAATGCGTGAAACAGATCAACGGTACAAGCGACTCAGACTGCTTTTCATTTCTAATTTAAAACTTTTTTATGAATAAAATGGAGTTTTATTGCCAAAAATGTTAAAAATGTGTTTATTTAATATCTCGAAAACTAGAACCAATATCAAAAATTCGGATTCAGCACACCAAGAAACAGCTTTTAGTTGCATAGATCAAAAACCGTGTAAACTTGTGTAATTAGATTACTACTATAGTAAGAATAGGTAGATATAAATTTTGTAAATAAACCTATTCCGAAAGATGTAACTTTATGTCACATTCTATTTAATGTTTTGTTAATATCTATTCGAAATCTAAGCTAAGCGACACATTTGTCGGGTGATTGGTTTCATATAAACAAGGTGGTGGTTTAACATACTTTTCGAATCCTTGGAAAGTGTAGAACTTAAGGAAGTTGTGGAAATAAGTTGTGCGTTTTCATTCCGGACTGGTATGAAATGTAAAAAAATCTACTGAAAATAAACATTTTTTTGAACTATTGAAGGCATACAGCCTGGGCTTGGTAATTTGTTTAAATTTATTTCGGACAGAAACTTTTTAAATGTGCGTTCGAAAAAATACATTCCGCACTAGTATGTATGGAAGTTAGTATGACATTCTTATGTAGTGAAGGAATTGAATTGTCGAAACTATTTTGAATGTTTTCGCAGTAGATCTGTTTCATTACTTTTATTTGACACCCAGTTTCTAAAAGTTTAATTTTTTAAATTTTAACAGTTTCACGATATACAATTTTATTCCCCACAGGATGACATTAACCACCATTTATGCTTCTTTCAAGGAAATATATTTTCCAGCTGAACTTATTGTAAAATTTTTAAAGTGCGAACTAATTGGAGCTCAATAATTGTGCAATGAGTTTACTTTCTTATGGATGTAGAGTATGTTGAAAAGCAGTTAATATAGAACTTAGATGAGGTTCTGGTATCGGTATAAACGAGGTCTTTAGAAGCACTTTAAATACAGCGCATTACGACTATTTAGAATATTTTATAAAAGGGATTACAGCTTAAGGTTTTCTTAAGATTCAACAAGTCGGATATATTAAAGTCAAATTATGTCATGAGCTATTATAAACTTCCCCAAATTAAAGTCAACAGAAATTATATATTAACTGTATAGCTATTGATAACAAAATGGCTATTAATGCCAAAAATTAGGCAGAACTAGTATCAAAGCTACTTAAGAAATATAGGGTAGCTCTAATGAACCTATCAAATATAGGGTTAAACTGCTGGAATCCAAATAATTTCAACATGGATGGCGCTTAATTAGCAGTTTTCAGACCTAAACCTGAGGCATACGATAACAAAATCCAAACTATACATGGAAGCCACTGAATGATTTGCATAATTATCTGAAGAAAAAAATCATTAGTTTACAGCTCTGGAATATATATTTATGGATAATGCGTTTTTAAAAAAAGAAGGCGATGGATTCAGAAATGAAAAATATAAAAAAAAATGTAAAACAAATTTCTAAATATTAAAGTAAATTTAATCTAATTCCCAAACACATTACAAAAAAACTACTTAAATATAAAATAATAAAAAAGCAATTACTCAAATATTTACCTGCGTCCTGGTCCACCGAAACCCCGAGCGCCACGTCCTGGTATCATTAGAGGTGGTGCATAAGCAGCAAAGGGTGGTGCGTAAGCAGGTGGATATACAGGTGCCCTGTAAGCTCCACTAGACTCTGATGTTGTACGTTTATTATTACCAGGATGTTCTGGTAGTTGTGGTCTTTTTGGATCCTTAAGATAATTATTAAAGAATTCAACTTCTTTGCGCACCTCTTCAACTTTTTCCCCGTGCTTATTGAAAATATGTTTGCGTATAAATTCGGGACCTTTGAATTTCTTACCCGACAACGGGCATAACCATTTATCCTTGGCCAATTCTTGAGTATTGGCTTGAATAAATTTCTCGACCTCAGCTTCGGCATCTTTGCTGCCAAGATTTTTCAAATCTTCCTGCTCAATAGGGGTGATCTTGGCCAAGAAAGTTTGCATTTTATTTTCGAAATTCTTAATATAATCTTGCATATCATTTTGTGAAACTTTTGCTGGTGGAGGTCCGCGGGCGTGTATTATGCCACAACGATTGGGCATTTCATCTTCATAAGGATATTCACAGTGATTGTAAAAATCCACAGAGTGTACGATGCGTAAATATAGAATAAGATTGTCTAGCACTGAGAGCAATTGGGGATCTCTTTCAATGGCTTCTCCATCGCTGTCCTTGTTATCGCCGCTAATGCCCAAAAGTTCTTCCTCTTCGGCAGAGGCTTCTTCAATAAGAAAATCGGTGATATTTTGTAAAACGGGATTGTTGGTTTTGAAACCATACGATGAAGCAGAGTTGTTAAGATCGGTATTTTTATCCGATGCCGACGTTGCGGAACCGTTTTCTTCTTTTTTCTCTTCATTCTGAACCTTTAAATTTATGGTTATTATTTATATAAGAATAATTAAAATTATTTTAGAATTTGACTTACCCATAACTTAAACTTTTCATCCAAGTTCATGGCTATTTTGGCACACAATTTAATATCAGCCCTGACTATATTCTTATGAGCTGTCATGCCATTGACCGGGCGTACTCTACGACTTAGATCACGATTAACAATAGCTCCCATTTCACAATCACGCAGGCGAGTATTATTTAGATTCCAGCAGATTTCTTTAATATTGACATCACGCTTGAAGGTTACCCAGCCACGACGATACCAACGTCTTTCAACTAAGGGATCGGCAATAGCCACTCTTAGGTAACCATCAAACTTTTGACAAACTGACTCAATTTCTGCCTTAGTAATAGAAGGTGCCAAATTACGCAAAAATATTGAAGAGGTGCGATGCAAAGCTCTTGGTTGTGGACCATCTTTAACTTTGTCCAAATCAATAGTTTCTGGCTGATCATCGGCCGGCTTTTCTTCTGATTTAGCTTCATCTTTTTGTGTTTCGCCTTCTTCTTTTTCTTTTTTTTCCTCTTCTAAAGAATTATCTTTTTCTTCTGCTTTTTCTTCAGCCTGATTTTCAGTTTTTTCTTCTGCATCATTGCTTTCTTTACTTTCATTATTTTCGCTGTTATCATCACCATTTTCTTTAGTAACTTCTTTTTCCTTAATTTCTTCGGATTCTAACTTTTCTTCTTCCACTTCCTTAACAGGTTCTTCTTCAATTTTATCTTTGTCAGTTTCCTCTTTAGCTTCTTCTTGGATTTCTTCTTTCTTTTCTGGCATTTCTTCATCATCTTCTTTTTTGACTGCTTCCAAGTCATATTTATTCTTAACCTTTTCATCGTCTTCATCTTCGCTACTAGATGACGAACTGCTCGAATCTGAATCTGATGATGAAGAAGATGAAGAATCTGAACTAGTTCTCTTACGTTTAATGGATTTCTTCTTTTTCTCTTCTGATTTAGCCTTTGTTTTAAGACTTTCTTTATCTTCATCATCATCCCAATTTTCTTCGTCATCGGAGGCCTTTTTATGGCGATTAGTTGGTCGCGGAGATACACAGACTGGTTCATCATCACGCTTCTTTCCCACTGCGGTAATAATAACATCATCGTCATCATGTTTCTTTTCAAAAACTCGCTCTGGATACGAAGCTTCTTTGGGCTTCTCATCTAGAATCTTAAGATCATCATCGGTACCACCTTCGAGCTTGATGACTACTGTATCCAACACACGTAGCAAAGGTTCAGTTTGTGTTGTATCCACAGAGACCGTTTTAAGCATACCACTCTTCAAAAGATCGTCGAATACACTAACGCGTCTCTAAAAAGAAAATATAAACATGTTGAAACTTAAAGAAAATTTAAGGAAAAGTTTTTTTCTCAAATTACCTTAAGGAAATTCAATTGTTCTTCTTTGCGCTTGACACTGTCCAAAGGATGATATTTATTTTTGAACCTATAGAATGATAAGAACATAAAAAAAGAAACAAGTGAGTATGTTTTTAAAAGATCTTAACAAAATTATATAGGTATATATTTTTTTTAATATTAAAAGACTTTTGTAAATCTCGAAACCAACGTTGTTTGAATCTTTATAAATATGTGCTCTCAGACGCCAGCATTTCCAAACATTAACTCAAAGCTAAAAATTTCTATACATTTTATTTATAGGATTTTTTCATGTAAATTATTTTTACACAAATAACCAAAGCTTACCTTCACTTTATTATTTTTTCAAGTTAATAGGCGTAATAATTTATTTTTAATTAAACGATTTTAATAAAAACGCGGCTCAAAAATAATTTAAACACACTATAGCATTGCTCGCCAAGTGCAAAATCAAAAAAAATAATTGGAAATGAAATATCAGTATGCTAGAGATAATAAGTCAGCAGCACATAGATTCTAAAAACAACAATCTTTGGGCAGTTGATTGGTAGTAGTAGTAGTAGGTAGAATGTTGTATAGAATCTTTGTTAAGGGATATGTGCGCTTTTTCAAACAACCATCCTATGTGTGGCTGAGTTGGCAGATCCCTTAAGGACGCCATTCTTAAATAGCTGTAGAAAAGAACTTATTTTTTATATAAAAACACAAACAAATTTGCTAAAACAAATAAGTTTATACATGTTTAAGAAAAATATAAAATATTTTATGATCAAATAAAGAAATTGTTTAGAAGGAAAAGTAAAGAAAACTATTTAAACATCATTTTAAAGAAAACATGGAACAGGCTTTAACAGGAAATTGTGTTGCATTATACATATAAAGTTGAATTGTTATTGTAAATAAATAACAACTTCAACTGCCCGTAAATTCCACCTGTTCTAGGTTTTAATGATGTATTATGTTTTTATATAAATAAATGAAAAAATTTCTTATGTTTTCCAAATTTGAAGCTATAGAAAATTCTCTTTATAACTTACCACTCCTCATCCTTGTGGGCTACAAAGAACTCATTCAATTGTTGGCGTTTAAATTCTAGTTTATATTCATTATATTTGCGTAAGACTTCAGTATCTGAAATACCATCATCTTGAGTATCTAAAAATTGTTTCAAAGTCATCATGGCAGGTTGTGTCTGCATGTCAGTATTAGCAGCCTGTTCTCGAGAGTGGACATTATGTGACAAAGCGGCAGTGTAGGCACCATGGAGGCCATGGGCGGCGTAGTGTTCATTCCAGGCATGCATAAGATAGGGATCATAAGCTGTTTTAAAGAGATATTACATATTAAAAGAGAAGCTTGCGTAATTACATAAAAACTTACGTCCAAATCTAGGATTTGCCCTTAAATCATCACCCCAATCCTGGCGCATTCTTTTTGCCGGTGGCATTTCTCTGCCCGGCGAGCCGTAACGATCACGGGGGCCTCTAAAGTCTCTATAATCAGAGCGTGGTCTACTGCTGGCTCCACCTCTAAAGGGATTACCCCTAAAATAAGGAAACACAAATATTATTATAACATACCTTTTTTAGTAAGTCAAGAAATATTCCATTACCTTTCCGACCAATCATCACGACCTCCACCGCTACCGCCGCCACGCCTATCATCACGACGCTCTGAACGATAACTATCACCTGAGCTACGTTCACCACGGAATTTATCGCGGCGCTTGCGGTCGTACTCATCATCAGAATCGGCCATTGTCTAAAAAATAAACAACATATTCCTTAATTTAACCACAATTACAAGAATAAAACGCCACGCATTATAAAGGTGAAAGTGTTGCAAGGAAATCTTTAGAACAAACATAACCTCAAAAAATGTTTATGGTAAAAAATTCCAATAACGAAAACCTTTAATAGCAAAAGCTTAAAAATTCACGAAAATATTAAATTATTTCTATAAATTAATACACATTTATCATTTTATTCATTATTTTCACAAGCAAAAGTGAAGTAAAAATTTTCTTCTCTTTTATCCGCAGCCATTTTTGTTTCACAACACTGGAAGGGTTGATTGACAACCCGTTAATATTTTAAAAGATAAACAAATTATTTATCTTTAGAAAACCTGGATTTTGTTTATGAAATAATTATTTCATTAAATTTCTTTTAATACCTTTTTAATTTATTAGAAAAAACAAATGAAAATTGTGTAGTTGACGCGCGTTATGCGTGATGCAGTTCACAAGTAGAAGTGTTTATTTGAAGAGTACTCAACACTAGCTGTCCTTTTGTGGGTACTCGCCACCAAAAAGAGTAACCACGCAAACAACAGAGTTGTATTTTTATACAGATAAAGAAAAAATTTTTTTTTCTTTACATATTAAAATATATTTAAATAGATTTTGCAGGATCGACAATGATCCTGAGGAACTCGTAAAGGAGGACGTCGAAAACTTCTAAACGTGGTTACGAAATTGGAGAATATGCACAAAAGATTTATGAGCATGAAATTCTAAAATATGCTCGGCATTTGACTTAAACAGGTTGCAACTAACGGCCATTTAAGTAAGTTATACATAGTCGCATAGTGAATGCAACTTATTTGCAGTGTTTTCAGAACAAATGACGACGGGCTATAAATTTCCCACGGCAGTCGGTTCTTCGCACTGAAACGACTCGAAAATCGTAGTATTCCGACCAAGGACTATTACTTCTACGATATTACCAATAATATCACAGTTACAACAACGGATTATAAATTAATTAAGTCTAAAATCTTTAGTACATGCATAATGATTTGGGTGAACATGCAGCTTATATGTAAATGTATTTACTACAGAACCTTCTAATCTCTTCTTAGATACGGGGAACATTTAAATCTCTATAAAGGGCAGTTATCTCTTTTTAGAGTAAATGTTAATATCAGCGTATAACTCATACAGCTAATGGTTCATTCTATTTCGATACTTGTTGTTGATGCAGACTGGTCCAAAAATTTTTCGGTAGAATTTTCCTTTCGCACATCATTTCGTTAAAAACGCGATTTTCCATTTGTTTCCTTTTCCTTCGAAATATGCGTTTTTATTCCGCCTTTTTTTCGCTGTAGAGTTGTCATGTACTGCATTTTTTCGGCTGTAGCATTACGGTATTCTTAATCATACCAAGAGTTTTTGGGAAGTGGGAACTTTTCGTTAATATCATTGAAACAGGAAGCATTTCCTCTGAGATATAAATTGCTCTTTTCGAAAATTTTGAGGAGATTTTCGCTACGCAACGCCCAATTTTTTTTTGCGCTTCCGACTGTATGTTTTAAGACATAGTCAAGCATGTTCTGACCTTGGCTGCGACAAGGTAATAATAGGAGTCCATATTAGCTCCGAGTATAGAACTCATATCCATTACACTTGATGCGAGTTTCGCGTCAATCAAAACATGGTCTATCTGATTTTTTGTTATTTGGTCAGCTTTGTGAATGTCAAAGTGTTTGAACCTAGTACTGCTCCCTAGTATATTTCGAGCCGCCGCAAAGGAGATTAACCTCATATCAATGTCGGTAGTTACATTATGGAGACTGAACTTACCGATAGTAGGTTCAAAGCAGCTTACTTTCCTAATCTTTGCATTAAAATAGCCAAAAATTATTTTCACGACATGACTGGGGCAGCTATCATAAACTTCTTCAAGCCGGTCATAAAAAGATTCTTTTACATTGTCGCCTTTCTTTTCTGGGGGAGAGTGTGCACAAATCAGGCTTAGATTAAAGTACAATTTAGCTTTAACGCGAATTGTCACTTGCCTTTCGTTTACTATGGTAAACCTAGAAACTAGATTTCGCAATATATTGCTTACCATGAAATCACAACCGAACTCATGCTTACTATCATGAAAGCTGGTCACCTTTTGGTGTCTTGGCGACGCCGCACAGTAGTATTTCTTCATTCTTTGAAGTGCAAAACATAGAAGCAGTGATCCCACAACAATGAAATTTCGCATACTTGTTCAGTTTTATATATATAAGATAAATTTTAGAAATCTTTCGATTCCTTGGGTACCTGCCTTACCTCATTTTTCACCATTTTTTCTTTTCAATGTTCAAGTCGCAATTCAGAACAGAATTTTATGAAATTCGGCACATGTCTATTGGTTGACCCAAAAAAGAGCTCTACTTATTTCGGTTGAAATCCGTCTATCTAGAAGATATACGTCATCAATGTATTCCAAGTCCTCGAGTTGTTTAAAGGTTGTCCATTGGATACCGCGTCCACCATTCAGTGTAGTGCGCATTATATTGTCGATGACAAGGATAAAAGGTATAGGTGACAAGATACATACATCCTTGTCTTACTCTAGTAGTAACTTCGAACGGATTAGAAAATTAATCTTTATGTAGGACCCGACATTTAAAACCCAAGTACATTGCCTGAACTAAGTTCAGAATTTTCATTGGCATGTTACGATTTTCTAAAATTCTCCATAGATAGCTAATATTGACACAGTCGAAAGGGTTAACCCCTTGACGTATTTCCACGAGTCTGACTCGTGGTACAATTTCTGTGCCTAACATGATTATCACGAGTCCGACTCGTGGTACTATTTATGTGCCTAACATGATTATCACGAGTCTGACTCGTTGTGCGACTGTTCTTAAGCATCAAAACCGGTTTGTTTAGTGCAACTTGTGTGCGAACAGTTGGAAGCGAACTTCGTTGCGCAGATTGATACGTCAAGGTGTTAATAAAGTCGATAACCGCCAGGAAATTGGGGTGAGGCCCTATACTCTACTGGGAGTCAAGGACAACAGAAAAAGAAATGGGGGTGCGGAATTCATTATATTGCTCCAATACTATTCTCACTGTGTTGATTAGGTCAACACAAGGTCGATTCTCTCTGAACCCAAACTGATTTTCGCGGAGTGTGACGGAAACTGCATCGGATGTTGTATTGAAAATTACTCGTCTTAGTATTGTTAGTTTGTATCGATATTGGAAGAAGTGTTATACTCCAGCAGTTATTGCAGTCTTTGTCACCCTTTTTTTAATCATTCCAGGAGGTTGGCAGAGCTTCTAAATTGCATAAGGTCTTCATGTCGCCTTTGCAGCTGATTTAGCTTGACACGCTTGTTTATATATGCACATCCTCTTGTCCCTCCTTACAAACCTTTTTATTCTGTTGGATAGGTCACGGTATCTTGTACGCAGCACTTCAACATCTCCGTTTTTATTTAAAATTGTATTTTTAAGTTTTACGTTGTTCAACTAGGTCCTATGTTGCTTGGGTGAGCCAAATTTTTCTTTTAAGATCTTTAAATACTAAAGTTTGTGGACTAACCTTGAAATTTCGTTAATACTAGCGTCGTTGTTGTTAATAACATCTCGCTACTTTAACGGGTGATAACGTAGTTTCCCAGGTGATATCACGAGGAGGTTCGTGTCCACAGTTGAGATAAAGCATAGACCCACATAAGTCTGGGCTTACCAAGTAAAGACCAATCAGAACCGTTGCTTGATATCCAACATCCCCTACATCGCATACATTGTCGTTCTGGACAAAATTATCCGTTCGTGTCAACTTTGTTCATACCTTAAGTCATTATGACTTAGACGATAATATATTTTTTTTATAATCGTGGGCTTTTTCAAAATTTTGTTAATCGTGTTTATCGTGTGACGTGAGTGGCCAAACTATTTATTTGGTTAGTTTATAAATTGAAGTGTCAAAATGTATTCACGAATTATAAATTTCGTTTAAAAAGTCACACATTTGGACAGCGGAAATCACATTTTTCATATGGCGTAAACCTTATGCATTTCAAACCTTATATTTTTAATGCTTTAAAGCTAAAAGATTAGGAAAGTTTTGGAATTTGTTGTTTGGAAAGCTGGGAAAATTTTTGAAGTGATCATGGTATTGTGTTCATATTTAAGAAAAGAAAACGTTTTATTTTAAGTTGAATTTAATTAAGTTAAACTTAAGTTTTTAAATTATTATCCAAAGAAGAAAGAATGAGTCAGTATTCTTTGAGATTTCTAGGCAACAGTCAAATTCGGAATAATTTTAAACTTATATAAGATTTATATATAAGCAATTTGATTTGAATAAAACTCATTATTCAGCATTTTAAAAATAAAATTCAAAACAGTTGACAACTACTGTCAAATTAAGAACAGGTTAGGCAACAACACGGAACTCCTAAGGGAGCTTAATACAAATGCTAAATAATTTCTATAAAACCTGAACATTAAAATAATATTTAAAGGAATCATAAATTTCATTAAGGAACAGGTTCAATAATGATCTAATTTGTTTAACAAAATATTTCAGACGAATCATAAAGCCAAAGATTTTTTATATAACAAAATTATTTTGTTCGCAAACAAGTTAATTACACAAGGAAACAAGAAAATTTTTCTAAATGAACAAATTTCTATATAAAAAAAATTCTATATGATAAAATTTCTATAGAAAATTTTTCTATATGAAAAAATTTCTAAAGAAAATTTTATTTTTTTTTATTTTTTTTATTAAAAATAAAACATAAAAATTTATGATATGAACCTGAGCCCGGATTCGAACCCACAACCTCTATACATAAATTCTTAGTTCAACTAAAAATTAATTTCTAATTTCTAAAAAATTTCTACAGAAAATTTTTCTTTAAGAAAAAATTTCTATAGAAATTTTGTCTATATGAAAAAATTTCTATAGAAAATTTTTTTATATGAAAAAATTTCAATAGAAAATTTTTCTATATGAAAAAATTTCTATAAAAAATTTTTTCTATAAAAAATTTTTTCATACAGAAAAAATTTTTCTATATGAAAAAATTTCTATATAAAATTTCTATTTTTCTATATGAATACATTTCTATAGAAAATTTTTCTATATCAAAAAAAAAATTCTATAGAAAATTTTCTTTATGAAAACATTTCTACAGAAATTTTCTTCATGAAAAAATTTAAATAGAATATTTTCTTTATGAAAAAATTTAAATAGAAATATTTTCTAAAGAACATTTTTCTATATGAAGAAAAAATTCTATAGAAAATGTATCTACATGAAAAAATGAGCAAATAAAATTTTTCTATATGAAAAAATTTCTAAAGAAAATTTTTCTATATGAAGAAAAAATTCTAGAGAAAATTTTTCTACAAAATTTTTCTATACGAAAAAATTTCAATAGAAAATTCTTCTATATGAAAAATTTCTATAGGAAATTTTTCTACTTGAAAAAATTTCTATTGAATATATTTCTTTATGAAAAAATTGTTATAGAAAATTTTTCTTTATCAAAAAATTTTTTTCGAAAATTTTTCTTTATTGAAAAATTTCTATAGAAAATTTTTCTTTATGAAACAATTTCTATTGAAAATTTTTCTTGTATCCCAGTGTTATGTTTTATTTTTAACATAAGTTTCATTGTTGTCATAATAAAATCAAAATTAACTCAAAAATTATTCAAATTATCATCATAAAATCCCACTAAAAGACGCGCACAAAGGCAGCATAAATTCATAAATTTACATAATTTCACTTTCATTTAAATATTTAAACTAAATTCCAAAAATTTACAATTTTTGCTTTGTTTTGAGTTCTTCTTCTTTTGCCAATGGCCGTTTATATTGGATCATCAAAGTCGTTAAACAGATTTTTAATGTACTTCGTAAGTGTGTTAAGGTCAGGGTAACCTGGCCGGGTGATCATCAACATCATCATCTTATTAATGTTGATCGGTTTACAAAAATTCAGTGGGTTTTTTTTTTTCATTTTGGTTTTTGTTTTTACATATTTAATATTTTGCTAAAAATATTTTAAACTTGTTGTTGGTGCTTGTGTTTTTTTTTTGCAATAAAAATGCATTTTTTGTAACCTGTTTGGTCAGTGATCTTAAACAAATGACCATAAACTAGCCAGTCAATTATATTTGTTCATAAGCTCAAATACAAAAATGTCATAAAGCCAAACGAGGGTGAATATTAAAGTTTAGTAAAAAATATATGAATTAAAAAAATGTTAACTCCTTAATTCATAAACATATTATAAAGTTATGAAAGGTTTATTGCAGGAGTTTTGGCTGTTTTGTGTGTTTTTGAATCAGGGTGTAAATATCTATATAAAATGTTTGTGTCTTAAGTCTTTCGTTTTTATCATTTTATATGGGCAAGTTTGCGTCTAAAGTCTTTTGATAAATTTTTATAGGAAATTTTCTATAGAAATTTTTTCATACAGAAAAATTTTCTAAAGAAATTTTTTTATATAAAAAAATTTTCTATATAATTTTTTTCATATAGAAAAATTTTCTAAAGAAATTTTTTCATATAGAAAAATTGTCTAAAGAAATTTTTTCATATAGAAAAATTTTCTAACGAAATTTTTTCATATAGAAAAATTTTCTAACGAAATTTTTTCATATAGAAAAATTTTCTAACGAAATTTTTTCATATAGAAAAATTTTGTAAAGAAATTTTTTTATATAGAAAAATTTGCTAAAGAAATTTTTTCATATAGAAAAATTTTCTAAAGAAATTTTTCATATAGAAAATTTTTCTAAAGAAATTTTTTCATATAGTAAAATTTTCTGAAGAAATTTTTTTCATACAGAAAAATTTTCTATAGACTTTTTTTTATATCGAAAAATTTTCTATAATAATTTGTTCATATAGAAAATTTTTTTTATAGAAATTTCTTTACTAAGAAAATTTTTTTATAGAAATTTTTTCATATAGAAAAATTATCTAAAGAAAATTTTTCATGTAGAACAATTTTCTAAAGAAGTTTTTTCATATAGAAAAATTTTCTATAGAAATTGTTTCATAAAGAAAAATTTTCTATAGGAATTTTGTACATAAAGAAAAATTTTCTATAGAAATTCGTTCATAAAGAAAAATTTTCTATAAAAATTTGTGACTTAAGTCTACATTAAAATTTATATAGAAAAATTTCTCACAGATTTTTTTTTTCTATACAAACTTTTTCAGAAAGAATAATAGCAGGGTTTAAATTTACTACGAGTTTTGTATAAAAATTGTTGAATATTTCATAATTTGAAATGAAAGTTTTTTATTTGGAAAAACAAAGAAAATCTTCTAACGAAATTTTTTCATACAGAAAAATTTTCTAGAGAAACTTTTTAATATAGAAAGATTTTCTCGAGAAATTTTTTAATATAGAAAATTTTCTAAAGAAATTTTTTCATATAAAAAAATTTTATAAGGAGATTTTTTCATATAGAAAAATTTTCTATAGAAATTTTTTCATATAGAAAAATTTTCTATAGAAATTTTTTCACAAGGAAAAATTTTCTAAAGAAATTTTTTCATGTAGAATAATTTTCCAAAGAAATTTTTTTATATAGAAAAATTTTCTAAAGAAACTTTTTATATAGAAAAATTTTCGTATAGAAATTTTTTTTTTTTTATAAACAAAAATTTTCAGTAGGATTTTTTTTATAAAAGAAAATTTTCTATAGAAATTTTTCCATATAAAAAAAATTTTATAGATATTTTTTCATATAGAACAGAAATTTTTTCATATAGAAAAATTTTCTATAGAAATTTTTTTATATAGAAAAAAATTTTATAGACATATTTTCTTATAGAAAAAATTTCTATAGAAATTTTTTCTTTTAGAAAAAGTTTTTTTATACAGAAAAATTTCCTATAGGAATTTTTTCATATAGAAAAATTTTCTATAAAAATGTTTTCATATAGAAAAATTTTTTATAGAAATTTTTTCATGTAGAAAAATTTTCTATAGAAACTTTTTCATATAGAAAAATTTTCTATAGAAATTTTTTCTTTTAGAAAAAGTTTTTTTATACAGAAAAATTTCCTATAGGAATTTTTTCATCTAGAAAAATTTTCTATAAAAATGTTTTCATATAGAAAAATTTTTTATAGAAATTTTTTCATGTAGAAAAATTTTCTATAGAAACTTTTTCATATAGAAAAATTTTCTATAGAAATTTTTTCATATAGAAAATTTTTTCTGTAGGCATTTTTTGGCATAAAAAGATTTTCTATAAAAAATTTTTTGCATACAAAAGGTGTAAAAAAAAATTTATATAGAAATTTTTTCATAAAGAAAATTTTCTGTTAGAATTTTTTCTATAAATATTTTTGCACATACATGAATTTTCTAAGAAAAATTTCATATAGGAGCATTTTCTATAGAAATTTTTTTACAAAGAAAAATTTTCTTTAGGAATTTTTTCATATAGAAAAATTTTCTATAGAATTTTTTTCATATGGAAAAATTTTTTATTTGAAAAAAAGTTTGTGTCTTAAGTCTTTTGTTCTTAATACAAAGCGATAATCAAGTTTGTGTCTTAAGTCTTTTGTTTTAGATTAACCCTCGAATTTTGTTGATAAAATTTTGATTTAAACCGTATGGAAAATTTAGGGTGGGGTATATTTTTTGATTTTGTCTTAATCTTTAATTAAAACAAGCGTGGGCTTAAGATTTGTGTTGTCTTAACCAATTTCTTCCTTCATAATTTTTGTATAAAATTTTGAAAAAATATTTAATAACTGACACACGTGCTCTATGACCAAAATGTCTTAAATATTTTTGGATATTAAATTGATTAGTTACTCAATGCTTAAATTTGCAACTTTTGTGTTTAATCATAGCTAAAATATTTGTTAATTTAAATTATTGAAGATTTTGCTTAAACAAGTCTGAATATTTGTATTACTATATATAGGGGGTTGTTTCATTTTTTTTGCAAAATTTTGACATATTTATAGCGAAATAAAGAAGATAAGATACTTTTTATAATTTTAATGGTTAAGGAATTTTATGGCTTAGGTACAATATCTATAATAATATGAAATATTTGACAAGTTTATTAGCAGTTTTACTTAAAAACTAATGTAAATTAATAGGATTTTTTTAGTTATTCTCACAGAAAACCACAATGAATTGTTAAATATCCGGTTACAGGTTATTTGAGAAGTTTTCGAATTTTTGAAGTAAACAAAAGCTTATGTCATATTTTTGTGAATACATTTTTCGATGACTGACGTATGATTTAGGGGAGAGTGCAGAGAAGTAAATTAATTTAGCTAAAGTTTCAGGAAAATTGCACTTGGTCACACAAAAACAGGTAAGAAAGTGTTATAACTAGTCAATCAAGTGCGACCTTATGCTACTCCATATTAACATTGGCCAAATGCAGGGTATATTTAAAACAAAAAAATTTCTATACTAATATTTTCCATATGAAAAAAATTCTATAGAAATATTTTCTATATTAAAAAAATTTCTAAGGATATATTTTTCATATGAAAATTTTTTTCTTTATTAAAAATTTTTTAACAAAAATTTTCTTTAGAAATTTTTTCAAATTGAAAAATTTCGTGTAGAAATTTTTTCATATAGAAAAATTTTCATAGAAATTTGTTCACATAGAAAATTTTTTATATAAATTTTTTCATACAGAAAAAGTTTCTAAAGAAATTTTTTCATATAGAGAATTTTTCTATAGAAATTTTTTCATATAGAAAAAGTTTCTAAAGAAATTTTTTCATATAGAAAAAGTTTCTAAAGAAATTTTTTCATATAGAAAATTTTCTTTTAAAATTTTGTCATATAGAAATGTTTCTAAAGAAATTTTTTCATATAGAAAAAGTTTCTAAAGAAATTTTTTCATATAGAAAATGTTTCTAAAGAAATTTTTTCATAAAGAAAAATTTTCTATAGAAATATTTCATATAGAAAAATTTTCTATAGAAAATTTTTCATATAGAAAAATTTTCAATAGAAATTTTTTCATATAGAAAAATTTTCTATAGAAATTTCTTCATATAGAAAAATTTTCTATAGAAATTTTTTCATATAGAAAAATTTTCTATAGAAATTTTTTCATATAGAAAAATTTTCTATAGAAATTTTTTCATATAGAAAAATTTTCTATAGAAATTTTTTCATATAGAAAAATTTTCTATAGAAATATTTCATATAGAAAAATTTTCTATAGAAATTTTTTCATATAGAAAAATTTTCTATAGAAATTTTTTCATATAGAAAAATTTTCTATAGAAATTTTTTCATATAGAAAAATTTTCTATAGAAATTTTTTCATATAGAAAAATTTTCTATAGAAATTTTTTCATATAGAAAAATTTTCTATAGAAATTTTTTCATATAGAAAAATTTTCTATAGAAATTTTTTCATATAGAAAAATTTTCTATAGAAATTTTTTCATATAGAAAAATTTTCTATAGAAATTTTTTCATATAGAAAAATTTTCTATAGAAATTTTTTCATATAGAAAAATTTTCTATAGAAATTTTTTCATATAGAAAAATTTTCTATAGAAATTTTTTCATATAGAAAAATTTTCTATAGAAATTTTTTCATATAGAAAAATTTTCTATAGAAATTTTTTCATATAGAAAAATTTTCTATAGAAATTTTTTCATATAGAAAAATTTTCTATAGAAATTTTTTCATATAGAAAAATTTTCTATAGAAATTTTTTCATATAGAAAAATTTTCTATAGAAATTTTTTCATATAGAAAAATTTTCTATAGACATTTTTTCATATAGAAAATTTTTTTATAGAAATTTTTTCACATGGAAAAATTTTCTATAGAAATTTTTTTATAAAGAAAAATTTTCTGTCAATTTTTTTTCATATAGAAAAATTTTCTATAGAAATTTTTTCATATAGAAAAATTTTCTATAGACATTTTTTTCATATAGAAAAATTTTCTATAGACATTTTTTATAATAGAAAAATTTTCTGTAGATATTTTTTCCTATAGAAAAATTTTCTATAGAAATTTTTTCATATAGAAAAATTTTCTATAGACATTCTTTCATATAGAAAAATTTTCTATAGAAATTTTTTCATATAGAAAAATTTTCTATAGAAATTTTTTCATATATCAAAATTTTCTATAGAAATTTTTTCATATATCAAAATTTTCTATAGAAATTTTTTCATATAGAAAAATTTTCTATAGAAATTTTTTCATTTAGAAAAATTTTCTATAGAAATTTTTACATATAGCAAAATTTTCTATAGAAATTTTTTCATATCGAAAAATTTTCTATAAAAATTTTTTCATATAGAAAAATTTTCTATAGAAATTTTTTTCATGTAGAAAAATTTTCTATAGAAATTTTTTCATATAGAAAAATTATCTATAGAAATTTTTTCATATAGAAAAATTTTCTATAGAAATTTTTTCATATAGAAAAATTTTCTATAGAAATTTTTTCATATAGAAAAATTTTCTATAGAAATTTTTACATATAGCAAAATTTTCTATAGAAATTTTTACATATAGCAAAATTTTCTATAGAAATTTTTACATATAGCAAAATTTTCTATAGAAATTTTTTCATATCGAAAAATTTTCTATGGAAATTTTTTCATATAGAAAAATTTTCTATAGAAATTTTTTTATATAGAAAAATTTTCTATAGAAATTTGTTCATATAGAAAAATTTTCTATAGAAATTTTTTCATATAGAAATATTTTCTATAGAAATTTTTTCACATAGATAAATTTTCTTTAGAAATTTTTTCATATAGAAAAACTTTCTATAGAAATTTTTTCATATAGAAAAATTTTCTATAGAAATTTTTTCATATAGAAAAATTATCTAAAGAAATTTTTAAATATAAAAAAATTTCTATAGAAACTTTTTTATAGAAATTTTTTCATATTGAAAACTTTTCTATAGAAATTTTTTCATATAGAAAAAATTTTTATAGAAATTTTGCATATAAAAAAATTTTCTATAGAATTTTTTTCATATAAAAAAATTTTCTATAGAAATTCTTTCATATAGAAAAATTTTCTATAGAAATTTTTTCATATAAAAAAATTTTCTATAGAAATTTTTTCATATAGAAAAATTTTTTATAGAAATTTTTTCATAAAGAAAAATTTTTTGTAGAAATTTGTCATCAAGAAAAATTTTCTATAGTAATTTTTTCATATTGAAAAATTTTCTATAAAAATTTTTCTGTACAAAAAAATTTCTAGACAAATTTTTTCTATGCGAAAAGTTTGTGTCTTAAGTCTTTTGTTCTTAAAATTATTATCCAATAATTATGTTTGTGTCTTAAGTCTTTCATTAATCAAATGGGTTTGTTTCTTAAGTCTTTAGTATTTGAGAACATCATTTGAGAGATCATGTTCACATGATCATCTAAGATTATGAAAAATGTTTGTTTTTGTAGCCTAGTGTTATTAACGACTCTCTAAAATTAAATTTGATTCCCCCTTTTATGCAAAATTTATGAGGATATGTATGTCTTTCATTATTTAAAACTGACCCAATTTGCAAACCCAAAAAAAAAACTTATTCATATTAAATATTTCCAAAAAAAATCCCAGCATTTAAATCCATCCATAAATCATTGTTGGCTTTCTAAGAGAAGCCATCATCCAGCTGAGGTATTATAATTTCAAAACTAAAGACAACAGACAATAAAGAAATAATGAAAAAACAATTATATTTAGGGTTTCGTTTCCAAGAAACTTTTCAAAGAAATCTGCAAATATTGAAAATGGTATAGTTTTATTTTTATGAATTTTTAAAATTTTTATTCATCGTTTTTTTTTCAGCTTTTTGGTGCAAATTTTGCAGTAATTTTGAAATGATGATATGATGATGATGATTGTGATCTATTGTTTGAAATTTACTTTCAAATAGATTTAAAACCATCCAGATTTTGAAGTAAGGGAGATAGTAAGCAGAGGTCTACAACAAATGATGGAAAAAATGGCTTGTGATATAAAATGTTTCTATACTAAGAACAGAAGGTACCCAAAAAAGTACTAAAAGCTCATCTAAAATGGAAAGCTCATCTTTATCAATCACTAATATGTGTGAAATTGTCTCTGGCGATAATAAATAAATGTATATAATTACAATATTAACACCTTCATTTTATTCATTTAAATTAAAGCTCAAAACACAAAATAAGCAAAAGTTTTCAATAGCAACCCGAAGCAAACTTAAATCTGGAACCACTTTTTTCAAATAAACTGTGAAGCAATCAATTTTTATTTATAAAAAACACACACAAAAAAGTGTTAAGAAGATTAAGAAATTTATTTTGATTTGATAATTACACTGTGCTAGTTAAAAACCGACAAAAAGGATACCTAGTAGATAAATTGTCAATAACTAAAGACTTAAGACGCAAACCCATTTTAAAAGTGAAAGACTTAAGATACAAACATGATAATCGAAAAATAATTTCAAAAACAAAAGACTTAAGACACAAACTTTTTGCATAGCGAAGTAAAAATTTTTTAAATTAGAAAATTTTTCTATATCGAAAAATTTCTATAGAAAATTTTTCTATATGAAAAAATTTATACAAAAAATATTTCTATATGAAAAAGTTTCTATATAAAATTTTTCTATATGAAAAAATTTCTATAGAAAATTTTTCTGTATGAAAAAATTTCTATAGAAAATTTTTCTATATGAAAAAATTTCTGTAGAAAATTTTTCTATATGAAAAAATTTCTATAGATAATTTTTCTATATGAAAAAATTTCTATAGAAAATTTTTCTATATGAAAAAATTTCTATAGAAAATTTTTCTATATGAAAAAATTTCTATAGAAAATTCTTCTATATGAAAAATTTCTATAGAAAATTTTTGTATATGAAAAAATTTGTATAGAAAATTTTTCTATATGAAAAAATTTCTATAGAAAATTTTTCTATATGAAAATATTTCTATAGAACATTTTTCTATATGAAAAAATTTCTATAGAAAATTTTTCTATATGAAAAAATTTCTATAGAAAATTTTTCTATCTGAAAATATTTCTATAGAAAATTTTTCTATATGAAAAAATTTCGATAGAAAATTTTTCTATATGAAAAAATTTCTATAGAAAATTTTTCTATATGAAAAAATTTCTATAGAAAATTTTTCTATATGAAAAAATTTCTATAGAAAATTTTTCTATATAAAAAAATTTCTATAGAAAATTTTTCTATATGAAAAAATTTCTATAGAAAATTTTTCTATATGTAAAAATTTCTATAGAAAATTTTTCTATATGAAAAAGTTTCTATAGAAAATTTTTCTATATGAAAAAATTTCTATAGAAAATTTTTCTATATGACAAAATTTCTATAGAAAATTTTTCTATATGAAAAAATTTCTATAGAAAATTTTTCTATATGAAAAAATTTCTATAGAAAATTTTTCTATATGAAAAAATTTCTATAGAAAATTTTTCTATATGAAAAAATTTCTATAGAAAATTTTTCTATATGAAAAAATTTCTATAGAAAATTTTTCTACATGAAAAAATTTCTATAGAAAATTTTTCTATATGAAATAATTTCTATAGAAAATTTTTGTATATGAAAAAATTTCTATAGAAAATTTTTCTATATGAAAAAATTTCTAAAGAAAATTTTTCTATATGAAAAAATTTCTATAGAAAATTTTTCTATATGAAAAAATTTCTATAGAAAATTTTTCTATATGAAAAAATTTCTATAGAAAATTTTTCTATATGAAAAAATTTCTATAGAAAATTTTTCTATATGAAAAAATTTCTATAGAAAATTTTTCTAAATGAAAAAATTTCTATAAAAAATTTTTCTATATGAAAAAATTTCTTTAGAAAATTTTTCTATATGGAAAAATTTCTATAGAAAATTTTTCTATATGAAAAAATTTCTATTGAAAATTTTTCTATATGAAAAAGTTCCTATAGAAAATTTTTCTATATGAAAAAATATGAAAAAAATTCTATAGAAAATATTTCTTTATGAAAAAATGTCCATAGAACATTTTTCTATATGAAAAAATTTCTATAGAAAATTTTTCTATATGAAAAAATTTCTATAGAAAATTTTTCTATATGAAAAAATTTCTATAGAAAATTTTTCTACAAGAAAAAAAATTTATAGAAATATTTTCAATATGAAAAAAATTCTATAGAAAATTTTTCTATATGAAAAAAATTTCTAAAGAAAATTTTTCTATATGGAAAAATTTCTATAGAAAATTTTTCTATATGTAAAAATTAGTATAAAAAATTTTTATATATGAAAAAATTTCTATAGAAAATTTTTCTATATGAAAAAATTTCTATAGAAAATTTTTCTATATGAAAAAATTTCTATAGAAAATTTTTCTATATGAAAAAATTTCTATAGAAAATTTTTCTATATGAAAAAATTTCTATAGAAAATTTTTCTATATGAAAAAATTTCTATAGAAAATTTTTCTATATGAAAAAATTTCTATAGAAAATTTTTCTATATGAAAAAATTTCTATAGAAAATTTTTCTATATGAAAAAATTTCTATAGAAAATTTTTCTATATGAAATAATTTCTATAGAAAATTTTTCTATATGAAAAAATTTCTATAGAAAATTTTTCTATATGAAAAAATTTCTATAGAAAATTTTTCTATATGAAAAAATTTCTATAGAAAATTTTTCTATATGAAAAAATTTCTATAGAAAATTTTTCTATATGAAAAAATTTCTATAGAAAATTTTTCTATATGAAAAAATTTCTATAGAAAATTTTTCTATATGAAAAAATTTCTATAGAAAATTTTTCTATATGAAAAAATTTCTATAGAAAATTTTTCTATATGAAAAAATTTCTATAGAAAATTTTTCTATATGAAAAAGTTTCTATAGAAAATTTGTCTATATAAAAAAATATCTATAGAAAATTTTTCTATATAAAAAAAAAAATATCTATAGAAAATTTTTCTATATGAAAAAATTTCTATAGAAAATTTTTCTATACGAAAAAATTTCTATAGAAAATTTTTCTATACGAAAAAATTTCTATAGAAAATTTTTCTATAAGAAGAAATTTCTATAGAAAATTTTTCTATATGAAAAAATTTCTATAGAAAATTTTTCTATATGAAAAAATTTCTATAGAAAATTTTTCAATATGAAAAAATTTCTATAGAAAATTTTTCTATATGAAAAAATTTCTATAGAAAATTTTTCGAAATGAAAAAGTTTCTATAGAAAATTTTTCTATATGAAAAAATTTTTATAGAAAATTTTTCTATATGAAAAAATTTCTATAGACAATTTTTCTATATGAAAAAATTTCTATAGAAAATTTCTATATGAAAAAATTTCCAAAGAAAATTTTTCTATATGAAAAAATTGAGCACAGTGTAATCATTGTATTATTTATCGCAAAGTGAATAATAAACTTGAAACTGATGATATTTTGATGGATTTGATTTTTCTAAACAATAAAATTTTAATTTCTATTTTTTTAATTCGTATCGAATTGTTGTATTTGTTGTTAATAAAACAATTTTAATTAATATAAATTAAACTTTAATTAGTTTTTGTTTTTTTGTTGAAGTCGAAGAAGAATATTTGAAATTCTTTACATTGAATTAATAAACATCCGGGTAAAAATGCCAATTATTTAATGATTTATGTTTGATTTTCTTTGTTTTATGAACATTTTTTTTTGAATTATGTTAAGTTTTCTCATGTTTATGTACGATCTTGTACCTTTAATTGGTGTTTAATTTGAGGGTTCGTTAAACTAATGATAATATTTTATGATAAATGCGTGGGAAAATCAGTGAATTAACAATAAATTGAAATTTTTGCAGAAGTAATTAAAGATTTGTCAGAATCTTGATTAATTAAGAAGTAAATGACACCAAAGTTTGCTTGCTAATATATTTGGCTTTGTCGAATCTTATGTGATTTTGTAAAAGTAATTTTTAGTACTAAGGCATCCTTTCGTAGTAAACAGGTTTTAGTTCATATAAGTTTTTGTAATAAAGTACCCTTTTTGTAATATATTACCTTTCGGTAATGAATTCCTTTTTTGTAAAAAGTATTTATTTGTAAAAAGTACCTTTAAGTAAAAAAGTACCTTTTTGTAAAAAGTACCTTTTTGTAAAAAGTACCTTTTTTCAAAAGTGCGTTTTTGTAAAAAGTTCCTTTTTGTAAAAAGTTCTTATTTGTAAAAGTTCTTATTTGTAACTTTTTGTAAATGTACCTTTTCCTAAATGTACCTTTTTGTAAAAGTACCTTTTTGTAAAAGTACCTTTTTGTAAAAGTAACTTTTTGTAAAAGTAACTTTTTGTAAAAGTACCTTTTTGTAAAAGTACCTTTTTGTTAAAAGTATATTTTTGTAAAAAGTACCTTTTTGTAAAAAGTATATTTTTGTAAAAAGTACCTTTTTGTAAAAAGTGCCTGTTTGTAAAGGGTTCCTATTTGTAAAAAGTTCTTATTTGTAAAAGTACCATTTTGTAAAAGTACCTCTTTGTAAAAGTACCTTTTTGTAAAAAGTATATTTTTGTAAAAAGTACCTTTTTGTAAAAAGTACCTTTTTGTAAAAAGTACCTTTTTGTAAAAAGTATACATTTGAAAAAAGTACTTATTTGTAAAAAGTACCTTTTAGTAAAAAGTACCTTTTTGTAAAAAGTACCTTTTTTTAAAAAGTACCTTTTTGTAAAAAGTACCTTTTTGTAAAAAGTACCTTTTTGTAAAAAGTACCTTTTTGTAAAAAGTACTTTTTTGTAAAAAGTACCTTTTTGTAAAAAGTACCTTTTTGTAAAAAGTACCTTTTGTAAAAAGTACCTTTTTGTATTTTGTATATAAAAAGTTACGACAACAAAAAAAAAAAAAACAAAAAGATAGGGGGTTTGTTTCCGTCAAATGAAAGCACAATAGCGCATTAAAAAAAAGAGATAGAGGGACAAAATTTTACAAAAGTATTTTCGATATCTTGAAAATGTTGTGTATTGAAAATGGGCGAAATCGGTTCACATTTAATTAGAGCTTCCATATAACCCCGCCCCGGACATCCCATTTTTATATCTACAATCAAAAAGATTAGGAGGTACATTCATATTAAGATTGCACCTACGAAATTATATAGCTATCAATCAATGTTAAGTCTAGACTTTATATACGATAGATGCATTAGGAACTATTAACAAAATTTATGGAATATATGGACCTGCCGTATTACTATCAAAGTTTTTAACCTAACTGCATATTAAGCACAACGAAAAGTATTTAATAGCTTATTAAAGTAAAACTTTACCCGGTTATGAAACAAAATTTTGTGCAAAGGAAATCCTAGGGAAATCTCTTAGATATTTTTAAATGTTGAACTATAAAGCTACTGCAACCGAATTTAGACCAAAGATTTTACCAACTAGAGTAAGAAAATTGTTCGAATTTGGTCCACATTTTTACCCTTTGGTAAACATTTTTAAGTTATGATAACTTTGGGAAAGTAATGGGATATAGTTGTTGCCTAGCGTCTCCAGCTACCAGGTAGGAACTGTATTCAATTCCTACTTTAACCTCCTCGTGGTACATCTTGTAAACCAGATCAACCCAGTTGAAGAGGTGGCAAACAACCCGTGTGGGATTCAAGGTCGGGGCTAGTATTAGAGGGAGTTATCTTGGAGCCATTCCAACATATTCGGTCTAAAGGTCTAAAATAATTGTACTTGCTAAAGTAAGAAACTGCATTGTCTGTTCAATATGTTAGTTGACCGGTTTGGAATACTACATTGGTAAACACGGTGTCGGAGTAAGAAATGACAACGGAGAAAGATTAATCGATCTATGCTGTGAAAGGAAACTGGTTGTAGGTGGCACAATTTTTCCTCATAAGCTCCACCATAAAATAACTTGGATATCGCCGAACGGTGTCACCAAGAACCAAATTGATCACATTTTGATCAACTCTAAGTGGCGATCATCTTTACCTGATGTACGCTCGAGCCGCGGAACAGATATAAACAGCGACCACCACATAGTTTTATCTAAAGTTCAATTAAAAGTAGCGGCTCTGAGGTCGGAAACGGCAAAAGCCGATCGGAAAATTGATGTTTGGAAACTGGAATCAAAGCGACATCGAAATGCCTTCATTACATCCATAAGAAATCGCCTTCCAGATGTTGTAAGCAACAACAACGCTAGTGTAAACGAAATTGCAAGGTGTGTCAATCAGACGTACAATGAGGTTGGTCAGCAAACGTTAGGTTTTAAGGACCATAAAAGAAAAGTATGGCTCACCCAAGCAACATGGGACCTGGTTGAACAACGTTAAACCATAAAAAATACAATTTTAAATGCAAACGTGGATGTTGATGAGCTTAGTACAATATACCGTGACCTATCCAACAGAATAAAAAGGTCTACAAGAGATACAAAAAAATGTGGGTAGATGAACAAGCGAGCCAAGCTGAGTCAGCTGCAAGTAAAGGCGACGTGAGGACCTTATACAATATATCAAGGGCGTTGTGTGGCAAACTTACCTACACCAACAGTCCAATTCTGAGTAGTAGCGGTACACATCTCTTAACCCCGGATAAACAATTAATACGATGAATGGAACACTTCCAGTCAACATTAAACAATCCCATTGGATTAGAAGCACTGACAGAAGTGCAAAATGAAACCAACCATGACTGTTTATTCAATGGAATTTCAGACAGCCCACCAACAATACAAGAAGTGAAGAATGCAATTAAAAGCCTTAAGCGCAACGGAGATGCTTTTATGTGATGTTGTAGGATCAGCGACACTGTGACACCATTTGTACATAAAATATGAGAAGAAGAAACTCTGCCAACCTCCTGGAATAAAGGTACCCAGTAAAACTTTTCATTACCAAATAATGAGTTAAACAGTTAAACTATTGAACACGAACTACTTACTCATTCGCTGTTTAAGTCATTACATTAACATGGGGATGTCATTGGAGGCAAGTACTTACCAATTGCAGAAAATTAATGACTTGTGTAAGCAATTTGAAAACAACAACAACAACAGCAACAACTTTTTTGTTGTTGTTTTATTAAAAACATATATTTTTAAACGAAATACAAAATTTTTTTTTATGGTCCCATGGGTGCTCGAACCCAGACCCTCCGACTGCTAGGCAGAGACTCTTCCACTGAGCTACTTCATATGTTGAAAACTTAGCAGCTTATAATTAATATAAACAATTTTTATTTTTAGATTCAAAATCATGTGAAAATAACTTTGTTTTTCCCTGCTTTTTTTTTGCTTTGTTGTAATTTTTGGAAAAATATTTTTATACGATTTTTTGTAATTATTTTAAAACTTTTTTAAAATTATTTTAAAACTTAAACAATTTAAATCTTCTTTTTTGTTTAAGTTTTTACATTAGATTGACTCTTACTTACTTAAATGTTACAACCTGTTAATATCAAAGTCCGAGCATATTTTAGAATTCCATGGATTTCGATCTTGTTCGAATATTCTCCAATTTTATAGTCCAAGCTTTGAAAAAAGTTCCTCTACTTTGTCTTTCTATCGAAGTTTCGGACATCCTCCTCTAATATTAGGTAGTGGGACATTTCAATTCTAATTTTATCCTCTTCATTGTATTTTTTTTCAAAAGAGGGTTACTAGCCCGTAATCCTAACCCATTTTTATCGATCTTATGGGACAACTCTCGGAACATGTTAACTCACAATATTAATGGGTGTTAAACTAGCTCCCCGGGTGATACCATGACTAGGTGTGTGTCCACAGTTGAGATGATGAGAGGATGACCCAAGTTAAGACCAATTAGAATCGTGTTTGGTATTCAACATCCCCTAGATAATCAAAATTGACTCATGATGGTATTTTTCATTAACGTGAGTTAGTTTTACAAATTTTTTTTACAGAAGATAATATTTAAGTTCTTAAAATTCAAAAATCATTTAAAAAGACTCTTTAAAAAAAAAAAAAAACTAAAAAAAATTATTGCCCTTGGTGGGATTTGAACCGGGGCCATTCAGTTTAAATTACCATCTTAATTACAAATAAGTACTTCTGTAATAACTTATTATTTATTCGGATGGTATGTTGTAGTCGTTACAAGGTAACCAGTTATCAGAGTACTTGCCATTACCAAAGTTTTGCTGGGTATACAAGTCAAAATACCAAAAAAGGGTGACTCTAAAGACTGCAATAACTACAGGGGTATAACACTTCTACCTTCTACTTCGAGTAAAATCCGTTTGGGTTCAGAGAAAACCATTCTTGTGTTGATCTAATTAACCTAGTATAAATAGTACTAAAGCAATGTAATGACTTCCGCACCCCCATTTAGCGCTTATTACTTTTTATCATTTATTTAATGCGGACGGCTCTTATTGGTAGACGCGGTATCCAATGAACACACTTTAAGGTATTATTCATATATTCATATAAAAAAATATCTGATTAGTGTATAGCGGAACAGTAGAACTTTGTTCTACTTTTCTCCATTGCCGCTTCAAATTTGGCAGATTACCGCCCGCAATCGCTTGTATTTTCTTTCGTCTTTAAACAATTCCAAAATTTGGATTAAATATCGAGGGTTTATATTCAAAAAGTGCTATCTACAAATTCACAATTTTACAGGAGAGGGAAGAAACTGTTTTTGTCATTAACTATAAGAAAAATAAATAAACTTTGTTTTACAATACCATACAATCGGGGCTAAGATCTTGTACAAATTAAGTTTTTTTTATTAACTCCTTATATTTTCGGTTCTATAGTAGATAGCACTTTTTACGAGTTAAAATTTTATCGTTTCAAGTACTAAAGCAAGTAGATAGCATTATTTTAACAAGAAAAAAATAAAATATAACGAAAATTAAAGCTTTTATCAAAATATCACGAATTTTAATTAAAATAACAAGTTTTTTGAATAAAACAAGATTTATTATAAATATGTCAATAGAATTCAGGGTATTCTCTTTCTTATATGACGTTTACTTACAATCTGTTAAGGTCAAAGGCCGAGTATATTTTAGAAATCCATAATACAGTACTTTGCAGGGAATTGTGGTCCATTTTGTTGGTTTATCACAAATTACAATGTATATTTTATAACAATTGTTATTATTTCCACAAATATTTTTAATGTAGATAGCACTATTTTTTGATTATGTGTAGATAGCACAAACACAATTTATAAAAAAAAAATGTTTTAAAATTAGTTTTCTTCCTTAAAATTTATGTAACATATGACAATTAAGCCAAGGAACACGTTTCCATTAAAAACCATTTTGGTCGAAAATGTAGATAGCACTTTTTGAATATAAAGCGTCGATATGCTAATGACGTATGTCTTCTAAGCCAATGTTCAAGACACCTTTACTCTTGAATCTCGGGCAGCTGGGCTAGAAATCAATATTTCCAAGACAAAGGTAATAGGTACCCTTAATTATCTTGGAAGTTTGGTAATCTACAAAAGATGGAGCCGACGAGGATATTGAATCACGTATTACCAAGGCAAAATCTGAATTCGGCATTTTCCGAGCTAATTGGAAATCTTGTAACGAATATACAACTCGAATGTTAAGTCCATCCTATCTTACGGTTGCGAAACTTGGAAACGCTCAAACGCTATTGATAAGCGTCTGCAAACCTTCCCTGCTTCTATAGAGGTATAGAGGTCAACGGAATTGGCGATGGATAGGTCACACACTTCGAAGGCCAAATACCAACATTGCTCGACAAGCGCTTCGTTGGAATCCACAAGGAAGCGGCCGTCGTGTTGGTGCACCTGCTAGAACGTGGAGAAGGTCAATTGAAGCGGAGTTACAGGCATGCAAACTATGCATGGTATAAAGTATGCCTAACATCTCATAACAGAGTCCGACATTAAAGGATGGTTGAGGCCCTATGCTCCACTGGGAGTCAAGGATAACAGAAGAAGATACCACGAGGGGCAAATATATTTAATTCTCAGAACTTCAGGATGTGAAAAGAATAAATAGAATATTTCCCAATTTCGTTGCACAAAATTCAGAAAAGGGAAAATATTTTCAAAATTCAAAATTCAAAATTTTAAATTTTCTTAAAAATTATAATTTTATATAATTAAAAGATTTCGTGATAACTAACTAAAAAAAAAATACTTTAATTGTATTAAGAACTGAAAACAACCAAAACCAATCGATGTTAACTCACGTCACACGATTTGCACGATTTAAGAAAAAAAGGTACATATTAAAAAAAACCCACGATTAATAAATCAAAAACTCCAAACATTTCCGAAACTCATCTTTAGCATGAAGACACAATAACAACAACGGAAACTAAGACGTTTAAACTCAGTTACAACACGATCATGAAAACAAATACATACTTACTTATACTAAAGCAAAATGCAAAAAAAAAAAAATCAAAATATAATGTTTAAAACTATATGTTATAAAACTTTGAAAAAAAGTGTTAAAAAAATTTAAATTTTTAACAACTTCTTTTTCATATATTCATTCATGGTTACAAAAAAATAAAAAAATTTTCAAGTTTATGATTAAACATAAAATTAATTGATTGGTTTTCAGAAAAAAAAACTATTCTGTCAACAATTTAATTGAAACAAGAAACTGAGACTGGAACTAAATAAATCTTTAGCTACGAGTAACATAACATAACCCAGGGATCATAAGACAAGCAGTTGAACTCAAGTCAAGTCATTTACATAAAAATGACTTAAATTATAAATGCACAAATCTTTTTTATTTATGATTTAAAAAGACGTTAAAGAAAAACTGAAAACACAAAACAGATTTCATAACATTTAATATTTCTTTTTTATCTTCTTTTTTTAATTTCATAAAGAAAAACTTCCTTAACATCTAAACTATAAAGATTAAAGACATGTAACCATCAATGGAAATATGTTAAAAATATTGTGGAAAAAAACAACTAAAATTGCATAAATATATTGAAACCTACTTCACATTTATTATTCAGCAAAATTTAAGCAAAAACTAACATTTCTTTCAATCATTATGAATGAATGTTAATGATAATGTTAATTAGTGTGGCTACCCAGTAAAACATTTCATTACCAAATAATGAGTTAAACAGTTAAACTATTGAACACGAACTACTTACTCATTCGCTGTTTAAGTCATTACATTAACATGGGGATGTCATTGGATGCAAGTACTTACCAATTGCAGAAAAGTAATGACTTGGGTAAGCAATTTGAAAGCAACAACAACAACAGAAACAACTTTTTTGTTGTTGTTTATATTAAAAACATATATTTTTAAACGAAATACAAAATTTTTTTTATGATCCCATGGAGGCTCGAACCCAGACCCTCCGACTGCTAGGCAGAGACTCTTCCACTGAGCTACTTCATATATTGAAAACTTAGCAGCTTATAATTAATATAAACAATTTTTATTTTTAGATCCAAAATCATGTGAAAATAACTTTGTTTTTCCCTGCTTTTTTTTGTTTTGTTGTAATTTTTGGAAAAATATTTTTATACGATTTTTTGTAATTATTTTAAAACTTAAACAATTTAAATCTTCCTTTTTGTATAAGTTTTTACATAAGATTGACTCTTACTTACTTAATATTACAAGCTGTTAAGGTCAAAGTCCGAGCATATTTTAGAATTCCATGGATTTCGATCTTGTGCGAATATTCTCCAATTTTATAGGCAAAGCTTTGAAAAATGTTCCTCTACTTGGTCTTTCTGTCGAAGTTTCGGACACCCTCCTCTAACATTAGCTAGTGGGACATTTCAATTCTAATTTTATCCTCTTCATTGTATTTTTTTTTCAAGAGAGGGTTACTAGCCCGTAATCCTAACCCATTTTTATCGATCTTATGGGACAACTCTCGGAACATGTTAACTCACAATATTAACGGGTGTTAAACTAGCTCCCCGGGTGATACCATGAGGAGGTGTGTGTCCACAGTTGAGATGAAGGATGACCCAGATAAGTTGGGCTTACCAAGTTAAGACCAATTAGAATCGTGTTTGGTATTCAACATCCCCTACATAATCAAAATTAACTCATGATGGTATTTTTTCATTAACGTGAGTTAGTTTTACAAATTTTTTTTACAGAAGATAATATTTAAGTTCTTAAAATTCAAAAATCATTTAAAAAGACTCTTTTAATAAAAAAAAAACTAAAATTAAATTCAGTTTAAATTACCATCTTAATTACAAATAAGTACTTCTGTAATAACTTATTATTTATTCGGATGGTATGTTGTAGTCGTTACAAGGTAACCAGTTATCAGAGTACTTGCCATTACCAAATTTTTGCTGGGTACATAATCAAAATTGACTCATGATGGTATTTTTTCATTAACGTGAGTTAGTTTTACAATTTTTTTTACAGAAGATAATATTTACATAAGTTCTTAAAATTCAAAAATCATTTAAAAAGACTCTTTTAATAAAAAAAAAAAAAACTAAAAAAAATGTTTGCCCTTGGTGGGATTTGAACCGGGGCCATTCAGTTTAAATTACCATCTTAATTACAAATAAGTACTTCTGTAATAACTTATTATTTATTCGGATGATATGTTGTAGTCGTTACAAGGTAACCAGTTATCAGAGTACTTGCCATTACCAAAGTTTTGCTGGGATAATTTAACGTTTTTCTTTTTGTTCATCGATCTCTTTTTTTTCCTTAAAAGGTTATGCAAATTTTTCTTTAACAAATTTGAAATTTATTTGTTATGATTTTCAATATTTTTTTTTTAAAGAAATTTGTTGTGCGTGGTTAATAATTTTGGCATGAAATAATCTTTTAAAATAAAATTTTGTAAAGATCTTCAAAATAAATACCAAAAAGGCTTAATGTTATTTTTATGCAAAAATTTTAAATTTTTGTAAAATTTTAAATTTTTGTAAAATTTTAGCTTGTCTTGTTAATTTTATATTCAATATATGGTCATACTGCACAAAACATGATACTTTATTGTTAACAGTGTTAAAAATAACAGCATTCTGTTACAAACATGACACACACATTCATTAATGTTACCTGATCCCCTTTTGGACCACCCCCTTGAAAATCAAGTTAGATCGTTTTTAAGGTCAATTCCAGCAGGTCAATTCAGTAAGATCAAAAAAATCCCTGTTAAATCTCGGGCAGCTGGTCTGGAAATTAATATTTCCAAGACAAAGATTATGTCCGGAGGCTATGGCGCAAACACTTTGATACGTATCAATGTAGATAACGAGGTTATTGGATATATGATACCTTTAATTAACTGGAAAGTTTACTAACTACAAAATATGGCGCTGACGAGGATATTAAATCGCGTATTTATAAGGCAAAATCTGCATTCGGCATTTTTCGAACTATTTGGAAATCTCGGCAAATATCAAAAACATCTAAGCTACGAATATACAACTCGAATGTCAAGTCCATCCTGTATTACGGCTACATGGAACATGGAAACGCACAAATGCCATCGATAAACGACTGCAAATCTTTACAAACAAATGCTTAAGGCAAATCCTTAATATATGGTGGCCGAATCGCATAAGAAACTTGAGGCCCTATGCTCCACTGGGAGTCAAGGATAACAGAAGAAGAAGAGGAATCGCATAAGAAATGAAGATATACTTAATGCGCCAAACAAATATTGCTTGACAAGCGCTTAGTAAGAATCCACAGGAAAAATACCGTCGTGTAGGTGCACCTGCTAGAACATGGAGAAGATCAATTGATGCGGAGTTGCAAGTAGCAAACTATTCATGGAATGATGTATGCCTAACATCAAGAGTCCGAGATAAAAGGATGGTTGCGGGCCTATGCTTCACTGGGAGTCAAGGATAGCAGAAGAATAAGAAGGATCAAGGAATCAAATTAATCGTATTATGATCGATTTTTAGTGGTGATCTCGTTTACTTGATATACGCTTGAGGCGCAGAGCAGATATAAATAACGATTAAAAGTTGCGGTTCTGAGGCAAAAGCAGATCGGAAAATTTATGTAGGAAGATTGGAATCAGAAAGACATCGAAATGCTTTTATTATTTCCATAAGGAATTGGCTTCCAGATGTTATAAACAGCAGCGACATGATCACAATGAATGAGGAAAAGTTCTGCATGACTTTGTAGTTAGATTGTAGTTAGTTAAAAAGTTGACCATAAATGGAATATTTTTGTAGTTGACTTTCGGTTTGCTTGCAGGGAATATATAGATTTATCTCTCCTTTCCACCACCACCTTTGGCTTCTCTACTATCCCCTTTCCAAAGAAGGTAACCCAGCGTGTTACTTCTCTCTTTGTCTATTAACTAACTAATGAAAAAACTAATTTTAAGTTAGTTGAAAAGTCATACAAGATCGGACAGTGACTATGTACCTCCAGTGACATCGCCATATCCAAATAGTCACTTTTCTTCGGTAAAAGTAATCCAAGCTCAACCACGATTAGTTGACGAAAAATTCACTTTAAATTTGCTTAAAGTTAACTGAGTTGCTTGCAGGATTGAAAGCTGTTTACCACAAATGTAAATATTAAAGTACATATGAAGACCTTATTCTGAAAGTGGATTAAGTCCATTTTTTTAAAATTGAGATATATTGCGATATTTGCGTTTCAGTGCTTTTTAAAAATATAATTGACAAATTTTAGTAAATTAAATCATAAGTTTTAATCAGAAACTATCAAATTTATTCTTTTCTAAAAATAAATTTATAAAAACCATTTGGAAATGTGTTTTTTATAAAAATTTTTGAAAAATTTCCTATAAAAAATAAATTTTTGAAAAGTTTCCTATAAAAAGTAAATTTTTAAAAAATTTCCTATAAAAAGTAAATTTTTGAAAAATTTCCTATAAAAGGTAAATTTTTGAAAAATTTCCTATAAAATGTAAATTTTTGAAAAATTTCCTACAAAAAGTAAATTTTTAAAAAATTTCCTACAAAAAGTGAATTTTTGAAAACTTTCCCATAAAAAGTAAATTTATGAAAAATTTCCTATAAAAAGTAAATTTTTGAAAAATTTCCTATAAAAAGTAAATTTTTGAAAAATTTCCTTTAAAAAGTAAATTTTTGAAAAATTTCCTTTAAAAAGTAAATTTTTGAAAAATTTCCTATAAAAAGTAAATTTTTAAAAAATTTCCTATAAAAAGTAAATTTTTGAAAAATTTCCCATAAAAAGTAAATTTTTGAAAAATTTCCTATAAAAAGTAAATTTTTAAAAAATTTCCTACAAAAAGTGAATTTTTGAAAACTTTCCCATAAAAAGTAAATTTATGAAAAATTTCCTATAAAAAGTAAATTTTTGAAAAATTTCCTATAAAAAGTAAATTTTTGAAAAATTTCCTATAAAAAGTAAATTTTTGAAAAATTTCCTTTAAAAAGTAAATTTTTGAAAAATTTCCTATAAAAAGTAAATTTTTAAAAAATTTCCTATAAAAAGTAAATTTTTGAAAAATTTCCCATAAAAAGTAAATTTTTGAAAAATTTCCTGTAAAAAGTAAATTTTTGAAAAATTTCCTATAAAAAGTAAATTTTTGAAAAATTTCCTATAAAAAGTAAATTTTTGAAAAATTTCCTTTAAAAAGTAAATTTTTGAAAAATTTCCTATAAAAAGTAAATTTTTAAAAAATTTCCTATAAAAAGTAAATTTTTAAAAAATTTCCTATAAAAAGTAAATTTTTGAAAAATTTCCCATAAAAAGTAAATTTTTGAAAAATTTCCTGTAAAAAGTAAATTTTTGAAAAATTTCCTATAAAAAGTAAATTTTTGAAAAATTTCCTGTAAAAAGTAAATTTTTGAAAAATTTCCTATAAAAAGTAAATTTTTGAAAAATTTCCTATAAAAAGTAAATTTTTAAAAAATTTCCTATAAAAAGTAAATTTTTAAAAAATTTCCTATAAAAAGTAAATTTTTGAAAAATTTCCCATAAAAAGTAAATTTTTGAAAAATTTCCTGTAAAAAGTAAATTTTTGAAAAATTTCCTATAAAAAGTAAATTTTTGAAAAATTTCCCATAAAAAGTAAATTTTTGAAAAATTTCCTGTAAAAAGTAAATTTTTGAAAAATTTCCTATAAAAAGTAAATTTTTGAAAAATTTCCTATAAAAAGTAAATTTTTAAAAAATTTCCTGTAAAAAGTAAATTTTTGAAAAATTTCCTATAAAAAGTAAATTTTTGAAAAATTTCCTATAAAAAGTAAATTTTTGAAAAATTTCCTGTAAAAAGTAAATTTTTGAAAAATTTCCTATAAAAAGTAAATTTTTGAAAAATTTCCTATAAAAAGTAAATTTTTGAAAAATTTCCTATAAAAAGTAAATTTTTGAATAATTTCCTGTAAAAAGTAAATATTTGAAAAATTTCCTATAAAAAGTAAATTTTTGAAAAATTTCCTATAAAAAGTAAATTTTTAAAAAATTTCCTATAAAAAGTAAATTTTTAAAAAATTTCCTATAAAAAGTAAATTTTTAAAAAATTTCCTATAAAAAGTAAATTTTTGAAAAATTTCCCATAAAAAGTAAATTTTTGAAAAATTTCCTGTAAAAAGTAAATTTTTGAAAAATTTCCTATAAAAAGTAAATTTTTGAAAAATTTCCCATAAAAAGTAAATTTTTGAAAAATTTCCTGTAAAAAGTAAATTTTTGAAAAATTTCCTATAAAAATTAAATTTATGAAAAATTTTCTATAAAAAGTAAATTTTTGAAAAATTTCCTATAAAAAGTAAATTTTTGAAAAATTTCCTTTAAAAAGTAAATTTTTGAAAAATTTCCTATAAAAAGTAAATTTATGAAAAATTTTCTATAAAAAGTAAATTTTTGAAAAATTTCCTATAAAAAGTAAATTTTTGAAAAATTTCCTTTAAAAAGTAAATTTTTGAAAAATTTCCTATAAAAAGTAAATTTATGAAAAATTTTCTATAAAAAGTAAATTTTTGAAAAATTTCCTATAAAAAGTAAATTTTTGAAAAATTTCCTTTAAAAAGTAAATTTTTGAAAAATTTCCTATAAAAAGTAAATTTATGAAAAATTTTCTATAAAAAGTAAATTTTTGAAAAATTTCCTATAAAAAGTAAATTTTTGAAAAATTTCCTATAAAAAGTAAATTTTTAAAAAATTTCCTATAAAAAGTAAATTTTTAAAAAATTTCCTATAAAAAGTAAATTTTTGAAAAATTTCCCATAAAAAGTAAATTTTTGAAAAATTTCCTGTAAAAAGTAAATTTTTGAAAAATTTCCTATAAAAAGTAAATTTTTGAAAAATTTCCTATAAAAAGTAAATTTTTAAAAAATTTCCTATAAAAAGTAAATTTTTGAAAAATTTCCTATAAAAAGCGAATTTTTGAAAACTTTCCCATAAAAACTGAATTTTTTAAAACTTTCCTTAAAAAAAAAGTAAATTTTTGAAAAATTTCCTATAAAAAGTAAATTTTTGAAAAATTTCCTATAAAAAGTAAATTTTTGAAAAATTTCCTATAAAAAGTAAATTTTTGAAAACTTTCCCATAAAAATTAATTTTTTAAAAATTTTTTATAAAAAGTAAATTTTTGAAAACTTTCCCATAAAAAGTGAATTCTTTAAGACTTTCCTTTAAAAAGTAAATTTTTGAAAAATGTCCTGTAAAAAGTAAATTTTTGAAAAATTTCTATAAAAGTGAATTTTTGAAAACTTTTCCATAAAAAATAAATTTTTGAAAAATTTCCTATAAAAAGTAAATTTTTGAAAAATTTGTATAAAAGTGAATTTTTGAAAACTTTTCCATAAAAAGTAAATTTTTGAAAAATGTCCTATAAAAAGTAAATTTTTGAAAAATTTCTATAAAAGAGAATTTTTGAAAACTTTTCCATAAAAAATAAATTTTTGAAAAATTTCCTATAAAAAGTAAATTTTTGAAAAATTTCCTATAAAAAGTGAATTTTTGAAAAATTTCCCATAAAAAGTAAATTTTTGAAAAATTTCCTATAAAAAGTAAATTTTTGAAAAATTTCCGACAAAAAGTAAATTTTTGAAAAATTTTCTATAAAAAGTAAATTTTAGAAAAATTTCCTATAAAAAGTAAATTTTGAAAAATTTCCTATAAAAAGAGAGTTTTTGAAAACTTTCCCATAGAAAGTAAATTTTTGAAAAATTTCCTATAAAAAGTTGATTTTTGAAAAATTTCCTATAAAAAATAAATTTTTGAAAACTTTCCTTTAAAAAGTAAAATTTTGAAAAATTTCCTATAAAACGTAAATTTTTGAAAAATTTCCTATAAAAAGTAAGTTTTTGAAAAATTTCCTATAAAAAGTAAATTTTTGAAAAATTTCCTATAAAAAGTAAATTTATGGAAAATTTCCTATAAAAAGTAAATTTTTGAAAAATTTCCTAAAAAAAGTTAATTTTTTAAAAATTTCCTATAAAAAGAAAATTTTTGGAAAATTTCCTATAAGAAGTAAATTTTTGAAAAATTTCCTATAAAAAGTAAATTTTTGAAAAAATTCTTATAAAAAGTAAATTTTTGAAAAATTTCCTATAAAAAGTAAATTTTTGAAATATTTCCTATAAAAAGTAAATTTTTGAAAAATTTTTTATATAAAGTAAATTTTTGAAAAATTTTCTATAAAAAGTAAATTTTTAAAAAATTTCCTATAAAAAGTAAATTTTTTAAAAACAAATTTTCAGTATTTTTTTTTTCAATTGTAAGAAATTGCAAATATTTTTAAATATCAAAAACAAAAATCTTAGACTCGTACTACTATGAAAATAAGTTTAACTTGTTCGAGTAAATATTTTTTTTAGAATTTAAAAATGCATTCGACGAAAAAAAATTCCTTTTGAAATTCAAAACAAATAAATTTGAAATTTTAATTTTGTTTGAATAATTTTTTCTTTTAAATTGAAAAACATATGGGACTTAAAACAATTTCAAAATAAAAATTTGTATCAACTCGTTAACTAGAAAATGTTTGACTATCATCAATATTTTAGTAGATTTTGAAAATTAAAAATTATATATTTTTCGCTTAGTAAGATCCACAATTGCAGAACCTTTCCCCATCATTAACTTGATTTGGAACGTGGACTTATATCACTTTCAAAATAAAGTCCTCATATATGTTTTTGGACAGGTCTGTTCTAACTAAATGAAAGATTTAGCACACAAACTTTACGCTCGGGAGAGTTATATTTGAAACGACGAAAGACTTAAGACACAAACTTAAAGTTCCTGAGCCAAAGAAAGACTTGAGACACAAACTTTATTATAAGAAAAATAGTAAGAACTAAAGACTTGAGACACAAACATGAAAGCTCTGATAGAAAATAAAGACCAAATACTTAAACTGAGCTATCAGAGAAATATAATTTGAATGATGACGATGAGAGACTTAAGACACAAACTTAACACTCCTGAGTCACATAAAGACTTGAGTTAAACAAAAGACTTAGGACACAAACTTTAGTCTCGAAGAAAAGTTACAAGAAAAATATGAAGTACTAAAAGACTTAAGAAACAAACATGAAAGCTCTGAGGGCCAATAAAGATCAAATGAATGAATATGAAAGCTCTGAAATGAAATAATTTCAATAACAAAAGACTTAAGACACAAACTTTATTTCCAGTGCAATAAAACAAAAGACTTAAGACACCAGCAGGACTTGTTTATGAATTGAAAAATGTCTACAATGAAGGACTTAGAACACAAACCTGAGATAATTTAAACAAGGAAAGATTTCAGATAATCCAGCTTTAGTTTAAATAAATTTGTATTATATTATTTAAAGTTTTCCGGTTATTAAAAAATAATTCAAAAATTTTAAAAAATATTTATGAATAACAAAAGTCCACATCAAATATAAGCTTAATTAAAACTATGTTATAAAACGAATAAATTAAGTGCTAAATATAGAATGATTCTATTATTTTATACGCTTAACTTAACACTCATGTCATTTGAATCAATGAATAACAATAAAATTGTTATGTTGTTGCTAAATGTCTTCAACTTATCAAAACAAAAAAAAAATATTTAAAAATTTAACTATTATTTAAAACAACAACAAACAAGAATCAAACGCTAAAGTTTGAGACGCTGCTGCTAAGGCGGCGACGGCTTTATGGCGACAATATTAACACGAACTGTTAAGTACCCTACAGCAGCAAAACACACAATTGCCAAAACTTAACATAAAACAAAACAATAATAAGGCAAAATATTCAAAACAAAAAAAATGATACAAACAATACTTAAATGTACTATACAATAGTCAAGTCAGCTTAACAATAACAAAAACAAAAGCCAGCAATCCAGCTTCAATGCAAAGAAGATGAGGTTTAGAAGTCAGACTTTTATTAATACAGTAGACGTATCGGCGAACGGACGTTTATAGCTGGCTTTTAAACTTTTTTGATTTAAAACAAAAAACGGTTGAAAATTGGAACTAAATTTACTTTGACGTTTTTTTTCTTTTTCTAAGGCACAATTTTTCTCAGATGTCTTTTATTTAAAAAAAAAAGTTAAGAAAAATATAAAAAATTTGAAAATAAACTAGTGGGTGTTTTTTTCAGTTTAATTTATTTATATATAAATTAAATCAATAAGATTTTATATACAAAAAAAATGTGAAAAATTGCATAAAAAAATAGTTTTGTAATCAAACTCTTCTGGTGTTAATTAAAATATAAAAAATTCAAAAAAAGAAAAAAAAAATTCAGATTTAATATCAAAAGTTAAACAAAATTAAATAGATAAAATTAAATATAAAAGAAAATCACGAAATATTACGAAATTTTTCAGTTCATTTTTTTTTTGTATTGTTGGAAAAGTGTTAACAAAAACAACAACAACTAAAAGAGCAGAAGAAACAAAAAATATCACAATGAAGTTAACAGCAGCAAAAACACCTTCGCCATTTAGAGGAACCCTTAACAAAAGCAACAAAGTTTATTTAACCATCTTAAGCATCATCATTGCCTCACTATGGAATACACACAGTGTAACGACAGCGCCAGCTAAAACTGGTAAATTGAAATATTTTTTTTAAGTTTAACAAAATTTAAAGTTTTTTTTTCTAATTTTTTCAAAATTTTAAGTTATTTTCTTTTTTAATCAAATAAAACTAATAAGGAGTGTTCCAAGTAAAATTTGTAGTTGTATTAAATTAAATAAAACTTAAATCATGTTTTATAAAAATTTTGAAAAGATTTTTCTATAAAAACAAGAAATTTTTTTAATATCAAATGTTACTTAAAAATTTTTTTCTATACAAAAAATTTTTAGTTAACAAATTTTTTCTGCATAAAATTTGTTTAAAAGAAAATTTAAGAAAAAAAAAATACAAAAAATTTTTTAAATAAAATTTTTATATAGAAAATATTTTTGAAATAAAATTTTTATTAGAAAAAATTTTTTCAAATTAAATTTTTATTGACAAAAATTTTTAGTATAAAATTTTTATACATAAAAAATTTGTTAACGAAAATTTTTGTTTAGAAAAATTGTTTAAATGAAATTTTTATATATAAAAAATTTGTTAACGAAAATTTTTGTATAGAAAAAATTTTTTAAATTAAATTTTGTATTAAACAAAAATTTTTAACCAAAATTTTTCTTTAGAAACAATTTTTCAAGAAAATTTGGTATAGAAAATTTAAGAAAAAAAAAAAAATTTACAAAAATTTTTTTAAATAAAATTTTTATATAGAAAAAATTTTTTTCAATAAAATTTTTATTAGAAAAAATTTTTTGAATAAAATTTTTATATAGAAAAAATTTTTTCAATAAAATTTTTATTAGAAAAAATTAATTGAATAAAATTTTTATTAGAAAAAATTAATTGAATAAAATTTGTATTAGAAAAAATCTTTTGAATAAAATTATATTTTATTTATTTCAAAATTTTTTTCTAATAAAAATTTTATTGAAAAAATTTTTTCTAATAAAAAATTTTTTCTATATAAAAATTTTATTTAAATACAAAATTTAATTTAAAAAATTTTTTCTAATAAAAAATTTTTTCTATATAAAAATTTTATTTAAAAAAATTTTTGTAAATTTTTTTTTCTTAAATTTTCTATACCAAATTTTCTTGAAAAATTGTTTCTAAACAAAAATTTTGGTTAAACAATTTTTTTAATACAAAATTTAATTAAAAACATTTTCTCTAAATCTATTTTTATTAGAAAAATTTTTTTCAAATTAAATTTTTATTGACAAAAATTTTTAGTATAAAATTTTTATATATAAAAAATTTGTTAACGAAAATTTTTGCTTAGAAAAATTGTTTAAATAAAATTTTTATATATAAAAAATTTGTTAACGAAAATTTTTGTATAGAAAAAATTTTTTAAATTAAATTTTGTATTAAAAAAAAATTTTTAACCAAAATTTTTCTTTAGAAACAATTTTTCAAGAAAATTTGGTATAGAAAATTTAAGAAAAAAAATTTACAAAAATTTTTTTAAATAAAATTTTTATATAGAAAAATTTTTTTCAATAAAATTTTTATATAGAAAAAATTTTTTCAATAAAATTTTTATTAGAAAAAATTTTTTGAATAAAATTTTTATATAGAAAAAATTTTTTCAATAAAATTTTTATTAGAAAAAATTAATTGAATAAAATTTTTATTAGAAAAAATCTTTTGAATAAAATTATATTTTATTTATTTCAAAATTTTTTTCTAATAAAAATTTTATTGAAAAAATTTTTTCTAATAAAAAATTTTTTCTATATAAAAATTTTATTTAAAAAAATTTTTGTAATTTTTTTTTTCTTAAATTTTCTATACCAAATTTTCTTGAAAAATTGATTCTAAACAAAAATTTTGGTTAAAAAATTTTTTTAATACAAAATTTAATTTAAAAAATTTTCTCTATTTCTCTTTTTATTAGAAAAAATTTTTTCAAATTAAATTTTTATTGACAAAAATTTTAAGTATAAAATTTTTATACATAAAAAATTTGTTAACGAAAATTTTTGTTTAGAAAAATTGTTTAAATAAAATTTTTATATATAAAAAATTTGTTAACGAAAATTTTTGTATAGAAAAAATTGTTTAAATTAAATTTTGTATTAAAAAAAAATTTTAACCAAAATTTTTCTTTAGAAACAATTTTTTAAGAAAATTTCGTATAGAAAATTTAAGAAAAAAAAATTTACAAAAATTTTTTTAAATAAAATTTTTATATAGAAAAAATTTTTTCAATAAAATTTTTATATAGAAAAAATTTTTTCAATCAAATTTTTATTAGAAAAAATCTTTTGAATAAAATTATGTTTTATTTATTGAAAAAATTTTTTCTAATAAAAAATTTTTTCTATATAAAAACTTTATTTAAAAAAATTTTTGTAAATTTTTTTTTCTTAAATTTTCTATACCAAATTTTCTTGAAAAATTGTTTCTAAACAAAAATTTTGGTTAAAAAATTTTTTTAATACAAAATTTAATTTAAAAAATTTTCTCTATTTCTCTTTTTATTAGAAAAAATGTTTTCAATTAAATTTTTATTGACAAAAATTTTTAGTATAAAATTTTTATACATAAAAAATTTGTTAACGAAAATTTTTGTATAGAAAAAATTTTTTAAATTAAATTTTGTATTAAAAAAAATTTTTAACCAAAATTTTTCTTTAGAAACAATTTTTCAAGAAAATTTAGTATAAAAAATTTAAGAAAAAAAAATTTTAAAAAATTTTTTTAAATAAAATTTTTATATAGAAAAAATTTTTTCAACAAAATTTTAATTAGAAAAAATTTTTTGAATAAAATTTTTATTAGAGAAAATCTTTTGAATAAAATGATATTTTATTTGTTTCAAAATTTTTTTCTAGTAAAAATTTTATTGAAAAAATTTTTTCTAATAAAAAATTTTTTCTATATAAAAATTTTATTTAAAAAAATTTTTGTAAATTTTTTTTTCTTAAATTTTCTATACCAAATTTTCTTGAAAAATTGTTTCTAAACAAAAATTTTGGTTAAAAAATTTTTTTAATACAAAATTTAATTTAAACAAATTTTTCTATACAAAAATTTTTATTAATAAATTTTTTTGAGTAAAAATTTTTTTAAAAAAATTTTCGTTAACAAATTTTTTTATGTATAAAAATTTTATCTCAAAAATTTTTTCTTTACAAAAATTTTTTTTCTTTTTCTTTTTTCTATATAAAAATTTTATTTAAAAAATTGTTTGTAATTTTTTTTTTCTTAAATTTTCCTTTAAACAAAAATGGTTCTACCCTAAATTTTCTCAAAAAATTTTTTCTAAACAAAAATTTTGGTTAAAAATTTTTATTTAGTACAAAATATTATTTAAACAATTTTTTCTATACAAAAATTTTTCGTTAACAAATTTTTTCTGTATAAACATTTTACTTAAAAATTTTTTCTTAAGAAAAATTTTATTTAAAAAATTGTTCTAATAAAAATTTTATTGAAAAAATTTTTTCTATATAAAAATTTTATTTAAAAAATTTTTTCTGTATAAAAATTTTATTTAAAAAATTTTTGTAAATTTTTTTTCTTAAATTTTCTTTTAAAAAAATGGTTCTATACTAAATTTCCTTAAAAACTTGTTTCTAAACAAAAATTATGGTTAAAAATTTTTGTTTTAATACAAAATATTATTTAAAATTTTTTTCTATGCAAAAATTGTTCATTAACAAATTTTTTCTGTATAAAAATTTACTTCAAAAATTTTTTCTTTACAAAAATTTTATTTAAAAATTTTTTTCAATAAAATTTTTATTTAAAAAATTTTTTGTAATAAAAATTTTCACTAACATTTTTTTTTCTATATAAAACTTTTATTTAAAAAAATTTTTGTAAATTATTTTTCCTTAAATTTTCTTTAAAAAAAATTGGTTTATACTAAATTTTCTTGCAAAATTTTTTCTAAACAAAAATTTTGGTTAAAAATTTTTTTTTTTTAATACAAAATATTATTTAAAAAGTTTTTTCTATACAAAAATTTTTCGTTAACAAATTTTTTCTGCATAAACATTTTACTTAAAAATTTTTTCTTAACAAAAATTTTATTTTAAAAATTTTATTTTAAAAATTTTTTCGAATAAAAACTTTATTTAAAAAATTTTTCTAATAAAAATTTTTATGAAAAAAATTATACTAATAAAAATTTTATTAAAAAAAAAATTTCTATACAAAAATTTTATTTGTAAATATTTTTTTCTTAAATTTTCTTTTAAATACAAATTTTGGTTAAAAAATGTTTTTCTATAGAAAAATAAAAAAATTTTTCTAAAGACAAATTTCAGTTAACATTTTTTTGGATTCTATAAAAAATTTTCATAAACAAATTTTTTCTATAGAAAAAACTTTATTCATTTTTTAATAAAATCAAAATTTTCTATAGAAAAATTTTCGTTAGCAAATTTTTTCTATACAAAAATTTTTTTCTATAAAAAATTTTTGTTAAAAATTTCTTCAATACCAAAAACTTTTGTTAAAAAATTTTTTTTAAACAAATTTTTCCATACAAAAATTTTTTTGAAAACCTATTTTTTATACAGATTTTTTTCTATACAAAAGTTTACGGTAAAAAAAAATTTTGTTTAAAAAATTTTCTATACAAAAATTACTTTTAACAAAGATTTTGTTAAAAAAAATATTTCTATAAAAAAATTTTCTAAACTAAATTTTTAGTTGAAAAAACAAAAATTTTCGTTAGTAAATTTTTCTATACAAATTTTTTTTTTTAATTTGTTTTACACCAAAAACTTTTGTTAAAGAATTTTCTGTACCGAATTTTTAGCAAAAAAAAATTTTATACCAAAATCTATAAAATCTATAAATTTATATATAAATTTTTTGTTTATAAAAAAATTTTTGTTAAAATTTTTTTTTTTAATTCCTTCCATACTAAAAAATTTTGTTAAAAACATTTTTCTATACAAATATTTTCGTCAAAACATTTTTTCTATACAAAAATATTATTTAAAAAATTTTTTCTGTACAAAAAAATTTTAGTTAAAAATTTTTTTCTATAAAAAAATTTTGTTAAAAATTTCTTTTGTATCAAAAAATTTTACTACATAAATTTTCTATACAAAATTTTTAGTTAAAAATTTTCTACACAAAAATTTTCGTTTAAAATTGTTTCTATAAAAACATTTTTGTTAAAAATTACTTTTATAGAAAAAATTTTTTAAAAATTTCTTCTATACCTAAAACTTTTGTTTTTTCTACACAAGATTTTTAGTTAAAAAAAAAAATTCTATACAAAAATTTTAGTTAACAAATTTTTTCTATACAAAACTTTTATTTGAAAAACTTTCGTTTAAAATTTTTTTCTATTAAAAATTTTCGTTTAAAATTTTTTTCTTTAAAAAAATTTTTCTTAAAATTTTTTTTATACCAAAAACTTTTTGTAAAAAAATTTTCTATACACAAATTTTCGTTAACAAATTTTTTCTATACAAAAATTTTATTTAAAAATTTTTTCTATACAAAAATTTTAGTTAGAAATTTTTTTCTATAAAAATATTTTTGTTAAAAACTTCTTTTATAGCTAAAAAAAAAATCATACAAAAATGTTTATTAAATAATTTTCTACACAAAATTTTTAGCTAAAAATAATTTTCTATACAAAAGTTTTGTTTGAGACATTTTTTCTATACAAAAGCTTTCGTAAAAAATGTCTATATAAAAAATTTCGTTAAACATTTTTTTCTGTAAAAAAATTTTTCTATATCAAAAATTTGGTTGTCTAGAAAAATTTTCAATAAGAAATTTTTTCTATTAAAAAAATTTCAATAAGAAATTTTTTCTATACACAAATTTTTGTTAACATATTTTTCTATACAAAAATTTTTGTTAAAAATTTTTTCTATACAAAAATTTTCGTTTAAAATGTTTCTCTATAAAAAAATTTCTGTTAAAAACTTCTTCCATATCCAAAACGTTTGTTAAAAAAATGTTTCTTTACAAACATTTTTTAAAAAAATTTTCTATACAAAATTTTAAGTTAAAAAAAATTTCTATACAAAAATTTTTGTTAGCAAATTTTTTCTATATAAAAATTTTATTTATAAATTTTTTTCTATACAAAAATTGTAGTTAAAAATTGTTTTTTCAATAAAAATTTTTTGTTAACTTTTGTTAAAAAAAATTTTCAATGCAAAATTTTGAATTAAAAATATTTTTAATCCCAAATTTATTACAATTATTTATTATTGAAATAAATAGGTTTTTTCTAAAACCAATAAAATGCTGGTAGGGAAACCTTTCCTCGACGAGTTTCGATGTTTTTTAGGTCATCTCTTCAGAAGGCTTATAAATAATTCTAGACAGAGCGAAAATTATATCTTATTTGCGTGATAGAATAAATACGAATTATTGTGTCCAACAAATATCAATATAAAGCGAAGATAATCATCAATTCAAAGTTTTTCTAAAAATAAATTCTCCTTAAAAATTTATTTTTTTGTAGAAAAATGTGCGTTTAACATTTAATGTGAGTTTTATATTTATTCTAAAAAATCGATTGAATGTTTTCTATAGAAACAAATTTTACTCAATATTATTTTAAGAAAAATTTTCAATTGAAAAATTTTTGTACAAAAAAATTTTGACTCTAAGTTTTTTATAGAAAAAATTTCGATTAAATAATATTTTAAGACAATTTTAAATTTAAAAAATTGAAAAATTTTCTAAAGGCTCAATCTTTTTCAAAGAAAATTTAGTTATTACAAGTTTTTTATAAAGACATTTTTTCAATGCAAACTTTTTTCAATAGAAAAGTTATTTTTCTATAGCAAATTTTCGTTAAGAAATTTTCGTTTGGAAATTTTTTCTATAAAAAAATTTCGCTAGGAATTTTTTTTCTATAGAAAAATTTTCGTTAGGAAATTTTTTCTATAGAAAAATTTTAAGAAATTTTTTTCTATAGAAATGTTCGTTGGAAAATGTTTTCTATAGAAAAACTTAAGTTAAGAAATTTTTTCTATAGAAAAATTTTCGTTAAGAAATTTTTTTCGATAGAAAAAATTTCGTTAAGAAATTTTTTTCGATAGAAAAATTTTCATTAAAATGTTTTTCTATAGAAAAATTTTCATTAAGAAATTTTTTCTATAGAAAAATTTTCGCTTAGAAATTTTTTCTATAGAAAAATTTTCGTTAAAAAATTTTTTCTATAGAAAAATTTTCGTTAAAAAATTTTTTCTTTAGAAAAATTTTCGTTTAGAAATTTTTTCTATAGAAAAATATTCGTTTAGAAATTTTTTCTATAGAAAAATATTCGTTAAGAAATTTTTTCTACAGAAAAATTTTCGTTAAGAAATTTTTTTCTATAGAAAAATTTTAAGAAATTTTTTCTATAGGAAAATTTTAAGAAATTTTTTCTATGGAAAAATTCGTTAAGAAATTTTTTCTATAGAAAAATTTTCGTTAAGAAATTTTTGCCAGAAATAGGAAATGCATATTTTATATGGAACACTCCTTTTGAACTAAATCTTATAAAATTATATAAAACCTTTTAAAAAAAATTCTAAAATATTTGTATTAAACTAATTTTTTATTATTCAAATAATATTTCCTTATTTTTTCTATATTTGTAATAAATACTTTTAAAGGTTTTGGTTTGTATCTATAAAATAATTGTAAATAAATTCCCCTATGGCTTGGCGCTAGCAAATTTAATGTAAAACTAAACCGAAACATCATTAACATGATTTATTTGTTTTCTAATTTGTTATTTCTATTGTTATTATTATTGTATTATTTACTTTTTCTTATAACATATTCACATAATTTTCCATCAGCTTAAAAACTTAATAATATTTGTAAATAATTTATTACTAGAGTACGAGTCAGTCATAACAGAAAAATAACTTTTAAATCATTAATCTTTGGATATGTAAAGCTAAAGGGGGGTTTGAAAAAATTCGATTGAAGATTTACCAAAAAAAAGGTCTATTATATTAAAAACAACTAACGAACAATTTTCGATTCAAATTTTTTTTTCTATAAAAAAAAAATATTCGATTGAAATTTTTTCTATAGAAAAATTTTCGATTGAAATTTTTTCTATAGAAAAATTTTCGATTGAAATTTTTTCTATAGAAAAATTTTCGATTGAAATTTTTTCTATAGAAAAATTTTCGATTGAAATTTTTTCTATAGAAAAATTTTCGATTGAAATTTTTTCTATAGAAAAATTTTCGATTGAAATTTTTTCTATAGAAAAATTTTCGATTGAAATTTTTTCTATAGAAAAATTTTCGATTGAAATTTTTTCTATAGAAAAATTTTCGATTGAAATTTTTTCTATAGAAAAATTTTCGATTGAAATTTTTTCTATAGAAAAATTTTCGATTGAAATTTTTTCTATAGAAAAATTTTCGATTGAAATTTTTTCTATAGAAAAATTTTCGATTAAAATTTTTTCTATAGAAAATTTTCGATTGAAATTTTTTCTATAGAAAATTTTCGATTGAAGTTTTTCCTATAGAAAAATTTTCGATTGAAATTTTTTCTATAGAAAAATTTTCGATTGAAATTTTTTCTATAGAAAAATTTTCGATTGAAATTTTTTCTATAGAAAAATTTTCGATTGAAATTTTTTCTATAGAAAAATTTTCGATTGAAATTTTTTCTATAGAAAAATTTTCGATTGAAATTTTTTCTATAGAAAAATTTTCGATTGAAATTTTTTCTATAGAAAATTTTCGATTGAAGTTTTTTCTATTGAAAAATTTTCGATTGAAATTTTTTCTATAGAAAAATTTTCGATTGAAATTTTTTCTATAGAAAAATTTTCGATTGAAATTTTTTCTATAGAAAAATTTTCGATTGAAATTTTTTCTATAGAAAAATTTTCGATTGAAATTTTTTCTATAGAAAAATTTTCGATTGAAATTTTTTCTATAGAAAAATTTTCGATTGAAATTTTTTCTATAGAAAAATTTTCGATTGAAATTTTTTCTATAGAAAAATTTTCGATTGAAATTTTTTCTATAGAAAAATTTTCGATTGAAATTTTTTCTATAGAAAAATTTTCGATTGAAATTTTTTCTATAGAAAAATTTTCGATTGAAATTTTTTCTATAGAAAAATTTTCGATTGAAATTTTTTCTATAGAAAAATTTTCGATTGAAATTTTTTCTATAGAAAAATTTTCGATTGAAATTTTTTCTATAGAAAAATTTTCGATTGAAATTTTTTCTATAGAAAAATTTTCGATTAAAATTTTTTCTATAGAAAATTTTCGATTGAAATTTTTTCTATAGAAAATTTTCGATTGAAGTTTTTCCTATAGAAAAATTTTCGATTGAAATTTTTTCTATAGAAAAATTTTCGATTGAAATTTTTTCTATAGAAAAATTTTCGATTGAAATTTTTTCTATAGAAAAATTTTCGATTGAAATTTTTTCTATAGAAAAATTTTCGATTGAAATTTTTTCTATAGAAAAATTTTCGATTGAAATTTTTTCTATAGAAAAATTTTCGATTGAAATTTTTTCTATAGAAAATTTTCGATTGAAGTTTTTTCTATTGAAAAATTTTCGATTGAAATTTTTTCTATAGAAAAATTTTCGATTGAAATTTTTTCTATAGAAAAATTTTCGATTGAAATTTTTTCTATAGAAAAATTTTCGATTGAAATTTTTTCTATAGAAAAATTTTCGATTGAAATTTTTTCTATAGAAAAATTTTCGATTGAAATTTTTTCTATAGAAAAATTTTCGATTGAAATTTTTTCTATAGAAAAATTTTCGATTGAAATTTTTTCTATAGAAAAATTTTCGATTGAAATTTTTTCTATAGAAAAATTTTCGATTGAAATTTTTTCTATAGAAAAATTTTCGATTGAAATTTTTTCTATAGAAAAATTTTCGATTGAAATTTTTTCTATAGAAAAATTTTCGATTGAAATTTTTTCTATAGAAAAATTTTCGATTGAAATTTTTTCTATAGAAAAATTTTCGATTGAAATTTTTTCTATAGAAAAACTTTCGATTGAAATTTTTTCTATAGAAAAATTTTCGATTGAAATTTTTTCTATAGAAAAATTTTCGATTGAAATTTTTTCTATAGAAAAATTTTCGATTGAAATTTTTTCTATAGAAAAATTTTCGATTGAAATTTTTTCTATAGAAAAATTTTCGATTGAAATTTTTTCTATAGAAAAATTTTCGATTGAAATTTTTCTATAGAAAAATTTTCGTTAAAAAATTTTTTCTATAGAAAAATTTTCGTAAAAAAATTTTTTCTATATAAAAATTTTCGTTAAAAAATTTTTCTATAGAAAAATTTTCTTTAAAAAATTTTTTCTATAAGAAAATCATCGTTAAAATATTTTTTCTATAGAAAAATTTTCGTTAAATATTTTTTTCTATAGAAAAATTTTCGATTGAAATTTTTTCTATAGAAAAATTTTCGATTGAAATTTTTTCTATAGAAAAATTTTCGATTGAAGTTTTTTCTATAGAAAAATTTTCGATTGAAGTTTTTTCTATAGAAAAATTTTCGATTGAAATTTTTTCTATAGAAAAATTTTCGATTGAAATTTTTTCTATAGAAAAATTTTCGATTGAAATTTTTTCTATAGAAAAATTTTCGATTGAAATTTTTTCTATAGAAAAATTTTCGATTGAAATTTTTTCTATAGAAAAATTTTCGATTGAAATTTTTTCTATAGAAAAATTTTCGATTGAAATTTTTTCTATAGAAAAATTTTCGATTGAAATTTTTTCTATAGAAAAATTTTCGATTGAAATTTTTTCTATAGAAAAATTTTCGATTGAAATTTTTTCTATAGAAAAATTTTCGATTGAAATTTTTTCTATAGAAAAATTTTCGATTGAAATTTTTTCTATAGAAAAATTTTCGATTGAAATTTTTTCTATAGAAAAATTTTCGATTGAAATTTTTTCTATAGAAAAATTTTCGATTGAAATTTTTTCTATAGAAAAATTTTCGTTAAAAGATTTTTCTATAGGAAAAATTTTTTAACCAAAATTTTTCTATAGAAAAATTTTCGTTAAAAGATTTTTCTATAGGAAAAATTTTTTAACCAAAATTTTTCTATAGAAAAATTTTCGTTAAAAAAATTTTTCTATAGAAAAATTTTCGTTAAAAAATTTTTCTATAGAAAAATTTTCTTTAAAAAATTTTTTCTATAAGAAAATCATCGTTAAAATATTTTTTCTATAGAAAAATTTTCGTTAAATATTTTTTTCTATAGAAAAATGTTCGTTAAAAATTTTTTTTGTTAAAAAATTTTGGTTAACAAATTTTTTCTATTTCTAATTTTGTTTGAAAAATTTTTTCTATAGAAAAATTTTTTCTATAGAAAAATTTTGGTTAAAAAATTTTTTCTGTAGAAAAATTTTGGTTAAAAAATTTTCGTTAAAAATTTTTTTCTATAGAAAAATTTTCGTTAAAAAATTTTTTCTATAGAAAAATTTTCGATTGAAATTTTTTCTATAGAAAATTTTTCGATTGAAATTTTGTAAATAAATTTTTTCTATAGAAAAATTTTGGTTTTTTCTAGAAAAGTTTTCGTTAAACAATTTTTTCTATAGCAAAATTTTCGTTAAAAAAAATTTTCTATAGAAAAATTTTCGTTAAAAAATTTTTCCTATAGAAAAATTTTCGTTAAAATTTTTTTTCTATAAAAATTGTCATTAAAAAATATTTTCTATAGAAAAATTTTTGTTAAAAAATTTTTTCTATAGAAAAATTTTTGTTAAAAAATTTTTTCTATAGAAAAATTTTCGTTAAAAAATTTTTCTATAGAAAAATTTTCATTAAAAAATTTTTCTATAGAAAAATTTTCATTAAAAAATTTTTCTATAGAAAAATTTTCATTAAAAAATTTTTCTATAGAAAAATTTTCATTAAAAAATTTTTCTATAGAAAAATTTTCATTAAAAAATTTTTTCTATAAGAAAATCATCGTTAAAATATTTTTTCTATAGAAAAATTTTCGTTAAAATTTTTTTTCTATAAAAATTGTCATTAAAAAATATTTTCTATAGAAAAATTTTTGTTAAAAAATTTTTTGTATAGAAAAATTTTTGTTAAAAAATTTTTTCTATAGAAAAATTTTCAATAAAAAATTTTTTCTATAAGAAAATCATCGTTAAAATATTTTTTCTATAGAAAAATTTTCATTAAAAATTTTTTCCATAGAAAAATTTTCGCTAAAAAATTTTTTCTATAGAAAAATTTTCGTTAAAAAATTTTTCCTAATGAAAAATTTTCTTTAAAAAATGTTTTCTATAGAAATTTTTTTTTTAAAGAAAAATTTTCGTTAACAAATTTTTTCTAAAAATTTTTTCTATAGAAAAATTTTCATTTAAAATTTTTTTCTCTAGAAAAATTTTCGTTTAAAAATTTTCATCTATAGAAAACTTTTCGTTTAAAAAAAAATTTCTATAGAAAAGTTTTCCTTAAAAAAAAAATTCTATAGAAAAATTTTCCTTTAAAAATTTTTTCTATAGAAAAATTTTCGTTAAAAAATGTATTGAAAAGGTTTCGTAACACTTTTTTTATTGTTTCTAAATTATATTGTTAACATCCTTTATGATCACACTGTATTCCTTTATTTAACTTTACAAATGTGTAATGAAAAGAAAATATTAGTCCATAAAATAGATGCAATATTTTTTTTGCAAGCGAAAAAGTTGTAGATAAATATTTATACGTTTACGTAATATTATATTGAAATTACATGAAGCTAAGAATAACAGTTTTGAAACTGTTTGTCTAACTGTCAGTCAGTCTGTCAAAAGCATAAATAATAATTTTTATGTTAATGTCGGTAATTCGAGATTAAAGCTTAACTTTAAATTTAAAGTCATTCAAAAAGTTTTGGTTTGGCCCTTGTCATATAAATTCTTATCAAATTGTGGTTAATTATATATTTATATATAGAAATAAAATTTTTAAATATTTTATTAAATAAATGTCCATTAAATGACCTTTAAGTCTAAATTATTATCGTAACTTATATAAGATTATAAGTTTTTATCTTCATCTTTTTATTACGTTATTATTATTAATAATTTTGCTTAATAAATTTTATTTTAAATAATGAAGAGTTCATAAAATTTTTTATTAGTTCAAGTTAAATAAGAATGACTGGGTGTTTTTTGTTTTAAATATTTTTCCATTATAAACAAACGATGATGCTGCACAATGGGGTAGAAAAAAAACTCGAAAAGATATCTTATATTCTTAAACGAGCAATAATTGTATATATATATATATATATATATATATATATATATATAGAATGGCTATCTCGAAAACGGCTCTAACGATTTTGATAAAATTTGGACAGTGGGTATCTTTTTTGATGTATAGGTCGAAGAAGAAGGGACTTTTGGAACTTTTACCTCTAAGAGGGTAAAAACGGGTAAAAAGGGGAAAAAATCGAAAACGCTATGTCTCCTAAAGTAATAGGTATAGAAACAAAATTAAAATTACGTTTTAAACAGCTTTGAAAATAAGCGGACAGGTGTTTGGTACTTTTTTGAAACTATGTCCGATAGGGGGTAAAAAAGGGTGAAAATAGTTTTTTTGGCACCTTTTTAACCCACTCTTATATTTTAAACTAAAGAATATAGAAAGAAACTTGGTACTGCAATCAATAGATGTAAAAAAACATGAAACACGTATTTGGTACTTTTTTGATTTTGGAGCCAAAATGGGTAAAAAAGGGATAAAATGATAACTTAACATCTCCAAAGTAATATGAATAGGAACATTATACATTATGTTAAATGCGTTTTAAAAAAATGTACCGAATTCAATTGGCACCAAAAAAGTACCAAATATACATATGGAACTTTTAGAAATTAGGGAATAAAAAGGGGGAAAATTAGTATTATTTTAAACAAATGAATGTTTGTCTGTATGTATGTTCTTTATAGAATAGTAAACTGTGAATTTGATTGTGTTATGCTCTTTAGCAAAGATGTTGCGGATAAGCCGGCGAAGGTTTTAAAGTTGATAAGACTAATTTCCGACAGATGGCGCCACTGAAAATTACTAAAAATTAATTAAATCGTAAACTGTACATTTGATCATGCTATGATCTTTAGCAAAGTTGTAGCGCATGAGCCGACGAAGGCTTTTTAGTTGGTATGAATAATTTCCGACAGGTGGCGCTACAGAAACTTACTCAAAGTCAATTTAATCGTAATCTGTACATTTAATCATGCTACAATCTTTAGCAAAGTTGTTGCACATGAGCCGACGAAGGTTTCTTAGTTGGTATGAAGAAATTTCGACAAGTGGCGCTACTGAAATTTACTCAAAGTCAATTTAATCGTATGCTGTACATTTAATCATGCTATAATCTTCAGCAAAGTTGTTACGGATAAGCCGAAGAAGTTTTATGAATTGGAATAAGCAAAGTCCGACAGGTAGCGCCACAGAAAACTACTCAAAATGAATTAAATCGTAAACTGTGCATTTGATCAGACTATAATCTTTAGCAAAGTTGTTGCGCATGAGTCGACAGAGGTTTCTGTTGATATGAATAATTTCCAAAATTATTCAAAATGAGTTAAACTGTAAACTATGCAAACTATGTGTTGGTCGGACAAAATAAATCAAATAATTCAAAATTAACTGAATATTTCTACAATGTCTTTCCTCTAAATTTATTTTAGCACTTTATAATATAAAATATATAAAAACTTTAAAATTTTCCTCAAAATGCTTATCATAAAGCTCCGAGCAAGGCTCGGTCTACCAGGTACTAATCTCTTAAACGTATAAGTTGGTCCAAAATCCCTTTAAAATTTACAAAATTTTTTTAATTTCATTTTTTTTACCCCACTGTGCTTTGTTCATTTATTTTCATAAATTGTTTTCTTAACTAATTCTCACGTCTTTAAGAGTTTTAGCCTAAAACTAGTGTTTGTTGTTGTTGTTTTTCAGGTTTTGTAAAAATTGTTTATTATTTTGTTTATATGGCAAAAACAACAAAATTATTAAACAAATTTTTTATTGAAGATTTTTAATTAAATCTTAAGTAGTTGTGATTGCAATTAATTAGGATTTAAAAAAAAATTTAAAAGAAGTAATATAAAGATATATGATGAGATGTACATTAGAGTGCCCCGAAAAACTAAATGTCTTGTTTTTGAGAATTTTCGTAAAAAATTTTTTCTCTATAAAAATTTTCGTTAAAAATTTTTTTCTTAAGAAAAAATTTCTAGAAAAATTTTTGCCGTAGAAAAATTTTTCCTTTAGAAAAATTTTCGTTAAAAAATGTTTTTCTATAAAAAATTTTCGTTAATAAATTTTTTCTTTAGAGAAACTTTCGTTACAAAATTTTTCTATACAAAAATTTTCTATACGAAAATTATTCTATAGAGAAAATTTTTTTGAAAAATATGTTTCTGTAGAAAAACTTTTTCTATAGAAAAATTTTCATTTAAAAATTTTTTCTTTAGAAAAATTTTCGTTAAAAGAATTTTTCTATGGAAAAATTTTCATTAAATGAATTTATCTATAGAAAATTTTTCGTTAAAGAATTTTGGTTAAAAATATTTTCTTCAGAAATTTTCTTTACAAAATTTTTTCTTTCGAAAAATTTTTGTTAAAAAAGTTTTTATTTACAAAAATTATTTTAAAAATTTGTCTCTTTAGAAAAAATTTCGTTAAGAAATTTTTTCTTAAGAAAAATTTTCATTAAGAAATTTTTTCTTTAGTGAAATTTTCGTTAAAAAATTTGTTCTTTACAAAAATTTTCTTTAAAAAAATTTTCTCTAGAAATATTTTTTTTTAAATATTTTCTTTAGAAAAATTTTCTTTAAAAATTTTTTTATTTAGAAATATTTTCTTTAAAAAAGTTTTTCTTTAGAACATTTTTCGTCAAAAAATTTTGTCTTTAGAAAAATTTCCTTAAAAATTCTTTTTTAAGAAAATGTTCGTTAAAATTTTATTCTTAATTTTTAGTTAAGAAATTTTTTCTACAGAAAAATTTTTGATAAAATATTGTTTTTTTTAGTAAAATTTTCGTTAAGAAATTTTTTCTTTAGAAAAAATTTCTTCTATAGAAAAATTTTCGTTCAGAATTTTTGTCTTTAAAAAATTGTTTGCATAGAAAAATTTTTAGGTAAGAAATTTTTCTATAGAATAATTTTTGGTTAACAAATTTTTTCTTTAGAAAAATTTTCGTTAAGAATTTTTTTCTATAGAAAAATTTTCGTTGAGAAATTTTCGTTAGGAAGTTTTTTCTTTAGAAAAATTTTTAATTAAGAAATTTTTTCTATAGAAAATTTTTTAGTTACAAAATTTTTTCTTGAGAAAGATTTTCGATAAGAAATTTTTTCTTTAGAAAAAAGTTCGTTAAGAAATTTTTTCTTTAGAAAAATTTTTATTAAGAAATTTTTTCTTTTGAAAAATTTTCATTAAGAAATTTTTTCTTTAGAAAAATTATCATTAAGAAATTTTTTCTTTAAAAAAATTTTCGTTAAGAAATTTTTTCTTTAGAAAAATTTTCGTTAAGAAATTTTTTCTTTAGAAAAATTTTCGATATTTTTTCTATACAAAAATTTTTAGTTAATAAATTTTTTTCAATAGAAAAATTGTTGTTAAAAATTTTTTTCTTTAACAATTTGTTTCCATAGAAAAATGTTTAATTTGAAAATTTTTCTATAGAAAAATTTTTAGTTAAGAAATTTTTTCTTTAGAAAAATTTTCGTTAAAAAATTATTTCTTTAGAAAAATTTTCATTAGGAAATTTTTTATTTAGAAAAATTTTTGTTATTTTTTCTATACAAAAATTTTTAGTTAAGAAATTTTTTCTTTAGAAAAATTTTCGTTAAAAAATTTTTTCTTTAGAAAAATTTTTATTAAGAAATTTTTTATTTGGAAACATTTTTGATATTTTTCTATACAAAAATTTTTAGTTAAGAAATTTTTTCAATAGAAAAATTGTTGTTAAAAAACTTTTTGTTTAGTGAAATTTTCGTTAAAAATTTTTTTGTTTAAAAATATTTTCGTTAAAAAATTTCTTCAGAGAAATTTTCGTTTAATTAAGAATTTTTTTCTATATAATAATTTTTAGTTAAGAAATTTTTTCTACAGAAAAATTTTTGATAAAATATTGTTTTTTTAGTAAAATTTTCGTTAAGAAATTTTTTCTTTAGAAAAATTATCGTTAAGAATTTTTTTCTATAGAAAAATTTTCGTTCAGAATTTTTGTCTTTAACAAATTTTTTCCATAGAAAAATTTTTGGGTAAGAAATTTTTCTATAGAATAATTTTTGGTTAACAAATTTTTTCTTTAGAAAAATTTTCGTTAAGAAATTTTTTCTTTAGAAAAATTTTCGTTGAGAAATTTTTTTTTTTAGAAAAATTTTCGTTAAGAAGTTTTTTCTTTAGAAAAATTTTTAATTAAGAAATTTTTTCTATAGAAAAATTTTTAGTTATAAAATTTTTTCTTGAGAAAGATTTTCGTTAATAAATTTTTTGTTTAGAAAAATTTTCGTTAAGAAATTTTTTCTTTAGAAAAATTTTCGTTAAGAAATTGTTTCTTTAGAAAAATTTTCGTTAAGAAATTTTTTCTTTAGAAAAATTTTCGTTAATAAATTTTTTGTTTAGACGAAGTTTCGTTAAGAAATTTTTTCTTTAGAAAAATTTTCGTTAATAAATTTTTTGTTTAGAAAAATTTTCGTTAAGAAATTTTTTCTTTAGAAAAATTTTCGTTAAGAAATTTTTTCTTTAGAAAAATTTTCGTTAATAAATTTTTTGTTTAGAAAAATTTTCGTTAAGAAATTTTTTCTTTAGAAAAATTTTCGTTAAGAAATTTTTCTTTAGAAAAATTTTCATTAAGGAATTTTTTATATAGAAAAATTTTCATTAAGGAATTTTTTATATAGAAAAATTTTCATAAAGAAATTTTTTCTTTAGAAAAATTTTCGATATTTTTTCTATACAAAAATTTTTAGTTAAGAAATTTTTTCAATAGAAAAATTGTTGTTCAAATTTTTTTCTTTAACAATTTTTTTCCATCGAAAAATTTTTAGGTAAGAAATTTTTCTACCGAAAAATTTTTAGGTAAGAAATTTTTCTATCGAAAAATTTTTAGTTAAGAAATTTTTTCTTTAGAAAAATCTTCGTTAAGAAATTTTTTCTTTAGAAAAATTTTCGTTAAGAAATTGTTTCTTTAGAAAAATTTTCGATATTTTTTCTATACAAAAATTTTTAGTTAAGAAATTTTTTCAATAGAAAAATTGTTGTTCAAATTTTTTTCTTTAACAATTTTTTTCCATCGAAAATTTTTTTTTGCTTAGAAAAATTTTCGTTAAGAAATTTTTTCTTTAGAAAAATTTTCGTTAAGAAATTTTTTCTTTAGAAAAATTTTCGTTAAGAAATTTTTTCTTTTGAAAAATTTTCATTAAGAAATTTTTTCTTTAGAAAAATTTTCATTAAGAAATTTTTTCTTTAGAAAAATTTTCGTTAAGAAATTGTTTCTTTAGAAAAATTTTCGATATTTTTTCTATACAAAAATTTTTAGTTAAGAAATTTTTTCAATAGAAAAATTGTTGTTCAAATTTTTTTCTTTAACAATTTTTTTCCATCGAAAAATTTTTAGGTAAGAAATTTTTCTACCGAAAAATTTTTAGGTAAGAAATTTTTCTATCGAAAAATTTTTAGTTAAGAAATTTTTTCTTTAGAAAAATCTTCGTTAAGAAATTTTTTCTTTAGAAAAATTTTCGTTAAGAAATTGTTTCTTTAGAAAAATTTTCGATATTTTTTCTATACAAAAATTTTTAGTTAAGAAATTTTTTCAATAGAAAAATTGTTGTTCAAATTTTTTTCTTTAACAATTTTTTTCCATCGAAAATTTTTTTTTGTTTAGAAAAATTTTCGTTAAGAAATTTTTTCTTTAGAAAAATTTTCGTTAAGAAATTTTTTCTTTAGAAAAATTTTCATTAAGGAATTTTTTATATAGAAAAATTTTCATTAAGGAATTTTTTATATAGAAAAATTTTCATAAAGAAATTTTTTCTTTAGAAAAATTTTCGTTAAAAAATTGTTTCTTTAGAAAAATTTTCGATATTTTTTCTATACAAAAATTTTTAGTTAAGAAATTTTTTCAATAGAAAAATTGTTGTTCAAATTTTTTTCTTTAACAATTTTTTTCCATCGAAAAATTTTTAGGTAAGAATTTTTTCTATCGAAAAATTTTTAGGTAAGAAATTTTTCTATTGAAAAATTTTTAGTTAAGAACTTTTTTCTTTAGAAAATTTTCGTTAAGAAATTTTTTCTTTAGAAAAATTTTCGTTAAGAAATTTTTTCTTTAGAAAAATTTTCGTTAAGAAATTTTTTCTTTAGAAAAATTTTCATTAAGAAATTTTTTATATAGAAAAATTTTCATTAAGGAATTTTTTATATAGAAAAATTTTCATTAAGGAATTTTTTCTATAGAAAAATTTTCATAAAGAAATTTTTTCTTTAGAAAAATTTTCGTTAAGAAATTTTTTCTTTAGAAAAATTTTCGTTAAGAAATTTTTTCTTTAGAAAAATTTTCGTTAAGAAATTTTTTCTTTAGAAAAATTTTCGTTAAGAAATTTTTTCTTTAGAAAAATTTTCATTAAGGAATTTTTTATATAGAAAAATTTTCATTAAGGAATTTTTTATATAGAAAAATTTTCATAAAGAAATTTTTTCTTTAGAAAAATTTTCGTTAAGAAATTGTTTCTTTAGAAAAATTTTCGATATTTTTTCTATACAAAAATTTTTAGTTAAGAAATTTTTTCAATAGAAAAATTGTTGTTCAAATTTTTTTCTTTAACAATTTTTTTCCATCGAAAAATTTTTAGGTGAGAAATTTTTCTATCGAAAAATTTTTAGGTAAGAAATTTTTCTATCGAAAAATTTTTAGTTAAGAAATTTTTTCTTTAGAAAAATTTTCGTTAAGAAATTTTTTCTTTAGAAAAATTTTCGTTAAGAAATTTTTTCTTTTGAAAAATTTTCATTAAGAAATTTTTTCTTTAGAAAAATTTTCATTAAGAAATTTTTTCTTTAGAAAAATTTTCGTTAAGAAATTGTTTCTTTAGAAAAATTTTCGATATTTTTTCTATACAAAAATTTTTAGTTAAGAAATTTTTTCAATAGAAAAATTGTTGTTCAAATTTTTTTCTTTAACAATTTTTTTCCATCGAAAAATTTTTAGGTAAGAAATTTTTCTACCGAAAAATTTTTAGGTAAGAAATTTTTCTATCGAAAAATTTTTAGTTAAGAAATTTTTTCTTTAGAAAAATCTTCGTTAAGAAATTTTTTCTTTAGAAAAATTTTCGTTAAGAAATTGTTTCTTTAGAAAAATTTTCGATATTTTTTCTATACAAAAATTTTTAGTTAAGAAATTTTTTCAATAGAAAAATTGTTGTTCAAATTTTTTTCTTTAACAATTTTTTTCCATCGAAAATTTTTTTTTGTTTAGAAAAATTTTCGTTAAGAAATTTTTTCTTTAGAAAAATTTTCGTTAAGAAATTTTTTCTTTAGAAAAATTTTCATTAAGGAATTTTTTATATAGAAAAATTTTCATTAAGGAATTTTTTATATAGAAAAATTTTCATAAAGAAATTTTTTCTTTAGAAAAATTTTCGTTAAAAAATTGTTTCTTTAGAAAAATTTTCGATATTTTTTCTATACAAAAATTTTTAGTTAAGAAATTTTTTCAATAGAAAAATTGTTGTTCAAATTTTTTTCTTTAACAATTTTTTTCCATCGAAAAATTTTTAGGTAAGAATTTTTTCTATCGAAAAATTTTTAGGTAAGAAATTTTTCTATTGAAAAATTTTTAGTTAAGAACTTTTTTCTTTAGAAAATTTTCGTTAAGAAATTTTTTCTTTAGAAAAATTTTCGTTAAGAAATTTTTTCTTTAGAAAAATTTTCGTTAAGAAATTTTTTCTTTAGAAAAATTTTCATTAAGAAATTTTTTATATAGAAAAATTTTCATTAAGGAATTTTTTATATAGAAAAATTTTCATTAAGGAATTTTTTCTATAGAAAAATTTTCATAAAGAAATTTTTTCTTTAGAAAAATTTTCGTTAAGAAATTTTTTCTTTAGAAAAATTTTCGTTAAGAAATTTTTTCTTTAGAAAAATTTTCGTTAAGAAATTTTTTCTTTAGAAAAATTTTCGTTAAGAAATTTTTTCTTTAGAAAAATTTTCATTAAGGAATTTTTTATATAGAAAAATTTTCATTAAGGAATTTTTTATATAGAAAAATTTTCATAAAGAAATTTTTTCTTTAGAAAAATTTTCGTTAAGAAATTGTTTCTTTAGAAAAATTTTCGATATTTTTTCTATACAAAAATTTTTAGTTAAGAAATTTTTTCAATAGAAAAATTGTTGTTCAAATTTTTTTCTTTAACAATTTTTTTCCATCGAAAAATTTTTAGGTGAGAAATTTTTCTATCGAAAAATTTTTAGGTAAGAAATTTTTCTATCGAAAAATTTTTAGTTAAGAAATTTTTTCTTTAGAAAAATTTTCGTTAAGAAATTTTTTCTTTAGAAAAATTTTCGTTAAGAAATTTTTTCTTTTGAAAAATTTTCATTAAGAAATTTTTTCTTTAGAAAAATTTTCATTAAGAAATTTTTTCTTTAGAAAAATTTTCGTTAAGAAATTGTTTCTTTAGAAAAATTTTCGATATTTTTTCTATACAAAAATTTTTAGTTAAGAAATTTTTTCAATAGAAAAATTGTTGTTCAAATTTTTTTCTTTAACAATTTTTTTCCATCGAAAAATTTTTAGGTAAGAAATTTTTCTACCGAAAAATTTTTAGGTAAGAAATTTTTCTATCGAAAAATTTTTAGTTAAGAAATTTTTTCTTTAGAAAAATCTTCGTTAAGAAATTTTTTCTTTAGAAAAATTTTCGTTAAGAAATTGTTTCTTTAGAAAAATTTTCGATATTTTTTCTATACAAAAATTTTTAGTTAAGAAATTTTTTCAATAGAAAAATTGTTGTTCAAATTTTTTTCTTTAACAATTTTTTTCCATCGAAAATTTTTTTTTGTTTAGAAAAATTTTCGTTAAGAAATTTTTTCTTTAGAAAAATTTTCGTTAAGAAATTTTTTCTTTAGAAAAATTTTCATTAAGGAATTTTTTATATAGAAAAATTTTCATTAAGGAATTTTTTATATAGAAAAATTTTCATAAAGAAATTTTTTCTTTAGAAAAATTTTCGTTAAAAAATTGTTTCTTTAGAAAAATTTTTGATATTTTTTCTATACAAAAATTTTTAGTTAAGAAATTTTTTCAATAGAAAAATTGTTGTTCAAATTTTTTTCTTTAACAATTTTTTTCCATCGAAAAATTTTTAGGTAAGAATTTTTTCTATCGAAAAATTTTTAGGTAAGAAATTTTTCTATTGAAAAATTTTTAGTTAAGAACTTTTTTCTTTAGAAAATTTTCGTTAAGAAATTTTTTCTTTAGAAAAATTTTCGTTAAGAAATTTTTTCTTTAGAAAAATTTTCGTTAAGAAATTTTTTCTTTAGAAAAATTTTCATTAAGAAATTTTTTATATAGAAAAATTTTCATTAAGGAATTTTTTATATAGAAAAATTTTCATTAAGGAATTTTTTCTATAGAAAAATTTTCATAAAGAAATTTTTTCTTTAGAAAAATTTTCGTTAAGAAATTTTTTCTTTAGAAAAATTTTCGTTAAGAAATTTTTTCTTTAGAAAAATTTTCGTTAAGAAATTTTTTCTTTAGAAAAATTTTCGTTAAGAAATTTTTTCTTTAGAAAAATTTTCATTAAGGAATTTTTTATATAGAAAAATTTTCATTAAGGAATTTTTTATATAGAAAAATTTTCATAAAGAAATTTTTTCTTTAGAAAAATTTTCATAAAGAAATTTTTTCTTTAGAAAAATTTTCGTTAAGAAATTGTTTCTTTAGAAAAATTTTCGATATTTTTTCTATACAAAAATTTTTAGTTAAGAAATTTTTTCAATAGAAAAATTGTTGTTCAAATTTTTTTCTTTAACAATTTTTTTCCATCGAAAAATTTTTAGGTGAGAAATTTTTCTATCGAAAAATTTTTAGGTAAGAAATTTTTCTATCGAAAAATTTTTAGTTAAGAAATTTTTTCTTTAGAAAAATTTTCGTTAAGAAATTTTTTCTTTAGAAAAATTTTCGTTAAGAAATTTTTTTTTTTGAAAAATTTTCATTAAGAAATTTTTTCTTTAGAAAAATTTTCATTAAGAAATTTTTTCTTTAGAAAAATTTTCGTTAAGAAATTGTTTCTTTAGAAAAATTTTCGATATTTTTTCTATACAAAAATTTTTAGTTAAGAAATTTTTTCAATAGAAAAATTGTTGTTCAAATTTTTTTCTTTAACAATTTTTTTCCATCGAAAAATTTTTAGGTAAGAAATTTTTCTACCGAAAAATTTTTAGGTAAGAAATTTTTCTATCGAAAAATTTTTAGTTAAGAAATTTTTTCTTTAGAAAAATCTTCGTTAAGAAATTTTTTCTTTAGAAAAATTTTCGTTAAGAAATTTTTTCTTTAGAAAAATTTTCGTTAAGAAATTTTTTCTTTAGAAAAATTTTCGTTAAGAAATTTTTTCTTTAGAAAAATTTTCATTAAGGAATTTTTTATATAGAAAAATTTTCATTAAGGAATTTTTTATATAGAAAAATTTTCATAAAGAAATTTTTTCTTTAGAAAAATTTTCGTTAAGAAATTGTTCCTTTAGAAAAATTTTCGATATTTTTTCTATACAAAAATTTTTAGTTAAGAAATTTTTTCAATAGAAAAATTGTTGTTCAAATATTTTTCTTTAACAATTTTTTCCCATCGAAAAATTTTTAGGTAAGAAATTTTTCTATCGAAAAATTTTTAGTTAAGAAATTTTTTCTTTAAAAAAATTTTCGTTAAGAAATTTTTTCTTTAGAAAAATTTTCGTTAAGAAATTTTTTCTTTAAAAAAATTTTCGTTAAGAAATTTTTTCTTTAGAAAAATTTTCATTAAGAAATTTTTTCTATAGAAAAATTTTCATTAAAGAATTTTTTATATAGAAAAATTTTCATTAAGGAATTTTTTATATAGAAAAATTTTCATTAAGGAATTTTTTATATAGAAACATTTTCATAAAGAAATTTTTTCTTTAGAAAAATTTTCGTTAAGAAATTTTTTCTTTAGGAAAATTTTCATTAAGAAATTTTTTCTTTAGAAAAATTTTCATTAAGGAATTTTTTATATAGAAAAATTTTTATTAAGGAATTTTTTCTATAGAAAAAGTTTCTTTAAGAAATTTTCGTTAAAAAATGTTTTCTATTGAAAAACTTTTGTCTTTATAATTTGCTTTAGTCTGTCTACTTTAACAGCGAGCTGTTATGTTAGTATAAAATATGTTAACATTATTGTTAACATAACTTTGTTAGAATGTATTTAAAAGTTATGAAATGTTATGGCTTTAGTTTTACTCAATACTCTGCTATAGTTTTACCCTAATCTGTATAATAATATCATGTGTAAATATTTTTCTGCTTGGCTTATGGTATTAATTTAATTTCATTCATTTATGCATTAATACTTATATCTTTGTTAAAATACGTTTGTAAATAATGTAAATTTTTGCTAAGATTTGTCTAACTAATTTGTATAAATTAAAACTAAAATTACAAAAAAAAATCTTGTTATTAACAAAGAAATGTAAAAGAATAAAAAAGAGCAGCTTTAGTATAAGAATTAATTATGTATGAAGTTAAATTGATTTAAAATTAAAATTGTAAAGTCGAAGAAAAAAATTAAATTTTCAAGACTAGAAAAAAATTTCAAATCCTATAACAAGAAATTTCTAAATTTGTCTAAAAACTCGAGGGCGTTAGAATTAAGATTTTTATTTAGAAATGAAGTCAGCCTTGAACTGACGTGTTTTATTTGAATGATTTATTGAATTGTTTTTAATTTCTCTAAAATTTCTTTTATAACAAATATTTCTAATATTTTTTGATAATCTCTAAATAAATCTTTCCTTTTTAACACTTTCTTTTACTTGAATAAATTTCAAACATATTTGAATGTTTCTTGAAACAAATTGCGGGATTTTTCCCACATTTAATTCAATTTTATTTAAAAATTTAATTCTTTGACATTTCAATTTTTATGTTAATTCGTTTTAGAATTAAGTTTTTTGCATTAACATTCTGTTAATCTGTTAATTAATTTATTTATATCTTTCTTCTCTCTATTTGTTTTAATTATTTTTGTATTATTTATATAACTTGTTTGTTTCTTATAAAAAAAGTTGTTACTTTTAAAATTTTTATAAAATGACTCATTTAATTCGAAAGAATTGGGGTCATAATTCTTAAATCACGGGTTTGAAATAAGTTTTCAAAAAAAATGTAATTTCTCCCACAATGAATAGCAAAAACATAATCAATTAACGATCTTTGACATCGGCTTAATTAATTGACAATCGTCAATAATATTTTGCAAAATTAATTCCATCCTTATAAATTTCTTTAGAAAAAATTTTTTAACGAAAATTTTTCTGTAAGAAAAATTTCTTAACGAAAATTTTTCTATAAGAAAAATTTCTTAACGAAGTTTTTTTCAATAGAAAAAAGTCTTAAATGAAATTTTTTTAATTTTTCTTAGAAAAAATTTTTCAACAAAAATTTTTCTATAGAAAAAATTTTTTAACGAAAATTTTTCTATATAGAAAAAATTTTTTAACGAAAATTTTTCTACATAGAAACAATTTTTTAACGAAAATTTTTCTATATAGAAAAAAATTTTTAACGAAAATTTTTCTATATAGAAAAAATTTTTTAACGAAAATTTTTCTATATAGAAAAAAATTTTTAACGAAAATTTTTCTATATAGAAAAAATTTTTTAACGAAAATTTTTCTATATAGAAAAAATTTTTTAACAAAAATTTTTCTATAGAAAAAATTTTTTAATGAAGATTTTTCTATACAAAAAATTTTTTAATAAAAATTTTTCTATACAAAAAATTTTCGATAAGAAATTTTTTCTGCAAAAAAAAATTTTCGTTAAGAAATGTTTTCTATAGAAAAGTTTTTTTAATAAAAATTTTTCTATAGAGACAATTTTTCTATACAAAAATTTATTTGACAAAAAATATTTTATAGAAAAAATTTCCTAACGAAAAATTTTCTAAAGAAAAAATTTTTTCTATAGAAAAATTTTCTAAAGAAACAATTTTTTCTATAGAAAAATTTTCGTTAAGAAATTTTTTCTATAGAAAAATTTTCGTTAAGAAATTTTTTCTATAGAAAAATTTTTGTTAAGAAATTTTTTCTATAGAAAAATTTTCGTTAAGAAATTTTTTCTATAGAAAAATTTTCGTTAAGAAATTTTTTCTATAGAAAAATTTTCGTTAAGATATTTTTTGTATAGAAAAATTTTTGTTTAGAAATGTTTTCTTTAGAAAAATTTTCGTTAAGAAATTTTTTCTAAAGAAAAATTTTCGTTAAGAAATTTTTTCTATAGAAAAATGTTCGTTAAGAAATTTTTTCTATAGAAAAATTTTCGTTAAGAAATTTTTTCTATAGAAAAATTTTCGTTAAGAAATTTTTTCTATAGAAAAATTTTCGATAAGAAATTTTTTCGATAGAAAAATTTTCGTTAAGAAATTTTTTCTATAGAAAAATTTTCGTTAAGAAATTTTTTCTATAGAAAAATTTTCGTTAAGAAATTTTTTCTATAGAAAAATTTTCGTTAATAAATTTTTTTCTATAGAAAATTTTAGTTAAGAAATTTTTTCTATAGAAAAATTTTTGTTAAGTAATTTTTGCTATAGAAAAATGTTCGTTAAGAAATTTTTTGTATAGAAAAATTTTCGTTAAGAAATTTTTTCTATAGAAAAATTTTCGTTAAGAAATTTTTTCTATAGAAAAGTTTTCGTTAAGAAATTTTTTCTATAGAAAAATTTACGTTAAGAAATTTTTTCTATAGAAAAATTTTCGCTAAGAAAAATTTTGGTTAAACATTTTTTCAGAAAAATTAAGAAAAATTTACGTTTAAAAATTTTTTCTCTAGAAAAATTTTTTTTAAAAAATTTTTTCCATAGAAAAATTTTTGTTAAAAAAATTTTTGCTTTAGAAAAATTTTTGTTAAGAAATTTTTTCTATAGAAAAATTTTCGTTAAGAAATTTTTTCTATAGAAAAATTTTCGTTAAGAAATTTTTTCTATAGAAAAATTTTCGTTAAGAAATTTTTTCTATAGAAAAATTTTCGTTAAGAAATTTTTTCTATAGAAAAATTTACGTTAAGAAATTTTTTCTATAGAAAAATTTTCGCTAAGAAAAATTTTGGTTAAAAATTTTTTCAGAAAAATTAAGAAAAATTTATGTTTAAAAATTTTTTCTCTAGAAAAATTTTCGTTAAGAAATTTTTTCTATAGAAAAATTTTCGTTAAGAAATTTTTTCTATAGAAAAATTTTCGTTAAGAAATTTTTTCTATAGAAAAATTTTAGTTAAAAAATTTTTTCTATAGAAAAATTTTCGTTAAGAAATTTTTTCTATAGAAAAATTTTGGTTAAGAAATTTTTTCTATAGAAAAATTTTCGTTGAGAAATTTTTTCTATAGAAAAATTTTCGTTAAAAAATTTTTTCTATTGAAAAATTTTCGTTAAAAAATTTTTCTATAGAAAAATTTTCGTTAAAAAATTTTTTCTATAGAAAAATTTTCGTTAAAAAATTTTTTCTACAGAAAAATTTTCGTTAAAAATTTTTTTCTGTAGAAAAATTTTCTTTAAAAAATGTTTTCTCTAGAAAAATTTTCGTTAAAAAATTTTTTCTCTGGGAAACTTTTCGTTAAAAAATTTTTTCCATAGAAAAATTTTTGTTAAAAAAATTTTTGCTTTAGAAAAATTTTTGTTAAGAAAATTTTTCTATAGAAAAATTTTTAAAATTTTTAACAAAAAATTTTCTATAGAAACAATTTTTGAGATTTTGTTTTACAGCCGATTTTATATCTTTTTACATCGACAGCGTGTTAATTCTAAAAAGCTTGAAAATCTTGAATTTACTACTTCCTGAAAGATTTTCAGTACTGATTGCAATTTTCAATTTTTTTTCCATTATTTACTGGCAATTAATTAAAATTTTATTAGTACTTTAAGTCTACGATAATATCTGACTTTAGTTATTATTAAGAAGATTTATTGCCTTATCAACAACAATTTATTGGCAAAATATTTAAATCTACTCCTAAAATATTCAAGGTCTCCCATAAAGCCTTTAAATCTTCCGAGAATTGTATGTGTCGTTTTTATTACTTCGTCTTGGGTATTTGACTAGATTTTTAGTTGCAAAAATTAGATAATTGAAAAAATTGAAAAATTTAATGTTTTCTTAAAATTAGAGACGAAAAAGAAATATTTTTTTTAAAATACTTTTTTTTATAGACTTCTCTGTTTAAGAGCCAATCGTATTAAATCAATAATAGCTTTTTTAAATTATGAGCTGGAATTCTCTAACGTTTAAAAGATATAAATTTCAATGATTTGTTTACAATTAAAATTATCTAAATCTTTTTTTTTCAAATAAAAAAATCGTAAATTTAAACAATAATTTTTAATTAAAACAAAAAAAAAAACCCAAACTCCAAGCGAAAATTTCTCATTAATAATTTATTTAAGTAAATTACTTAAATGAAATTACCAGTATCTACTTAAAGCTTATAATTAGCTTTTTTTAATTTCATATTGAAAAATTTCTTTGGAAAACTGAAAATTGCCTAGAAAATAAAATTAACATACAATTAAACACGATTTTTTGCAATAAAATTAAAAAAATTAAAAAGTCACAGTGGAATTGTAACGATACTTTTTAGTAGATTTGAAGTAAAAATTGTTATTTCAAAATTATTTTTTCTAAAAGTTAATTTTTACTGATATATAACAAGTCATTCCCTAACTTCAGAGATCCAATTATACTAGAGGTATTCATAATCCAGAGTAATTTGCCTAGTAAAAGAGTAAAAAAGTAATGTAGCACTCCGCAATGGGCAATAAGGTAGACATATTATACATCAATGGAAATGGAATTTTATATACATTTAAGTGAGATTACAATTTTATCACAAATTGCTAATTGATTTAAGAATTTTGTCAAAAAAGTGCAACAACATTAAATTAACACAATTTGTTAATATTAATGTGTATATTTTTACAAAAATCTCTAAAACTAAACAAGTTATTATGCTAATTTTTCGACACAATATAGACGAATACATTAGAAATTCAGAAATATAAATTTCAGAATAAGTTTTTAAATTTTAATGAACAGTTTTGATAACAGAAAAGTGCACTTTTTGTAATAAATGCATGTAATTTTTTAACATTATTTTGTATTTCTTTCGCAAAAGTCTCTAAAACTAAACAAGTTATAATGGCCATTTTTGGAGACAGTATAGACCAATATATAAGAAATTCAGAAATATAAATTTCGAAAATAGTTCCTTAATTTTAATGAACATTTTTGATAACAGAAAAGTGCACTTTTTGTAATAAATGCATGTAATTTTTTAACATTATTTTGTATTTCTTTCGCAAAAATCTCTAAAACTAAACAAGGTGTTATGAACATTTTTGGCCACAGTATACCCCAATATATAAGAAATTCGGAAACATAAATTTCATAAATAGTTCCTAAATTTTAATTAACAGTTTTTTTTACAGAAGAGTACGCTTTTCGAAAGTTTGAGTTTTTTTTTTTTGAAAAATAGGCCGTTTGACCCCATTTATGATCGTATCAGATTTTTGCACAGACCTTACGAACTTTAAGTTTGATATAATTTAATAAAGAAAAGTTTTAAAGTCCATAATAAAATTTTTTTTTCAGTTTCAAAAAACTCCATTTTTTTCCAAAAATTGCTAATTTTCTATCACCGCTCGATATAGGGCGCATGTCTAAAATTTTTCATTTCATTTTTTAGAAAATGTTAAAAATTAAATTAAGTCTTTTGAAAAATTTTTTAAAAAATATAGAAAAAAAAGAGATACTTTTTTTGAAAAAAATCTAATTTTTTAGGATTTTTTCGGTACACAAATTTTGAAAATTTTTTCTGCGTTATAAACTTTACATAATTAAGCTTTTTTTTCTTCTAGTTCATTTAGAAATTCATCAGCAATCTTACAGTATTTTTAAAAAAATTGCGTCTTACCAAAAATGACTTATAAGGCAAAAAAGACCAGAAGTCATGTCAAAAAACGCAAAAAATATGTCTGAAGCCAAATATCTCTGAAACTGTAAGAGATAAAGTAATAAAATGTTCTTTCTTAAAAATGACTTATAATGACTTACATGCCAAAAAATGCAAACAATGTTTGAAGCCAAATATCTCTGAAACTGTAAGAGATAAAGTAAAAAAAAGCAAAAAATGTTTGAAGCCAAATATCTCTGAAACTGTAAGAGATAAATGTTCTTTCTTAAGTTTTTTAAGAGATCTTCAAAAATGTAAAAATCTTCTGGACCAAATTGGCAAAAGTTATATGGACCCAAAGGTTTTACATACCCGAGGTGGGAAACTTTGGCCCATTATAGAGCCCACTGTGCTACCGATAGATTCATCCTTTAACATTGCGCTAAAAGCCTAGTTCCTCTTCTACTGATATTTCAAATTTCAAGCCGTCCAGTAGTTTAGAAACTGCAAAGTAAATACCAAAAAAAAAACTCATTACCACCACTTTGGAGTGTTAAATTCGGCTGTACCGAATCTTATATACTAGGGTGTTCATTTTAATCGACTTTTAATTGTTTGACTAATCAAATAACTTGAAAATTGGGGTTTTAATTACTCGGAAAACCGATTAATCGTTAAAAATTACTCGAGTTAATCGAGTGAAAAATTAATCTTTAAATTACTCGAGTAAGATTTTTCTGTAAGCTTTTTATATATTTTCAATATATTGTAGTTAAGGAGCTTTCGCGCTTTTCTCTGACGGAAAGACGGACATAAACCCCCTTTTCTTCTTGTATTTTTGTGTTTCCGTAAGATTTTTATATGGGAGCTATGGTCAAATAGTAACCGATTGTAACAAACACACTGCACACTGGCTGGCATTCACATAAAACTTCCTTTTGTAAAATTTTGTTGCTGTAGCCCTTTTCGTTAAGGCGCTATCGCGATTTTATCTAACGGACAGACGGACATAAACCCTTTTTTCTTTTTGTATTTTTGTGTTTCCGTAAGTTTTTTATATGGGAGCTATGGTCAAATGATGACCGATCGTGACAAAATTTTGGACACACGCTGGCATTGACATAAGACCTCCTAGTGCTAAATTTAGTGGTTATATCTGTTTTAGATTTATTGGCATTTAAATGTATTTTAGGGGAAATTTTGGCTGTTTCTGTAAGTTTTTTGTATGGGAGCTATGACTAAATGTGAACCGATTTTGATGAAATTTTATATGCTGCCTAGGGGTTATGTAGAACTTCCTTATACGAAATTTTATCATCATAGCTATTATAGTTCGTTATTTATTAGCAAATAAGCGATAAGCGTAGGCGAGGTTATACGGGAACTATGGTCAAATGTTAACCGATTTTGTCCAATTTCAATAACAAAATTTTCTCAGAGATGAAGAATGTTTTTACTAAGTTTCAGTGAGCTAGCTCCTTTCGTTTAGGCGTTATCGTGATTTCAACAGACAGACAGACAGACAGACAGACAAACAGACAGACAGACAGACAGACAGACAGACAGACAGACAGACAGACAGACGGACAGACAGACAGACAGACAGGCTTTATCGTGATTTCAACAGACAGACAGAGAGATAGACAGACAGACACACGGACAGACAGACAGACAGACAGGCTTTATCGTGATTTCAACAGACAGACAGACAGACAGACAGAGAGATAGACAGACAGACACACGGACAGACAGACAGACAGACAGACATCGCTCAACCGTTTTAGAATTTCAGAATATATATCGTTTTTGATTTTTGAGCCAATATTTAGGAAATTACAAACAGAATGACAATCTCAATATGCCCCCCATTCTTTTTGATGGTGGGTATAAAAATTTAAACATCAACAAAGACCCACTAAATTGATAATTCAATTCAAATTACCAACAAAAAAATCTTAAAAATCTTAATGTTTAAATAAAAATTTAATTACTTTTTGTTTCTTTTGAAGATGTTAACTTAAATTTTTAAGACATTTTCAAAAGAAAAAAAATCTGACTTCCTATTGCCGCCAAAAACTGAACAAAGACCAAATTTAAGGTGGAGTCCAAAATTGATGTTAAATTTAAAGCATGTGTTTTTATTTTATGAGCTTTTATGAGTCTTAAAGTGAAGTTTTGTTGACATCTTCCGCAGTTATAAATTAACATTAAAGTTTAGAAAAAAAAAAGAAAAATTAAATGTGTAAAAAAACAATTAAACTTTAGGAGATGATGAGTTTAGGGGGGCTTAATAAACAATAAAGTCATGGCAATAATAAAGTAAAATAAGAAATAGACAATTAAGGCTAAACAGAAATTTGATTAACATATGTTTGATAAATCTCTTGTTAACCCTTACTCGAGTAAAGGGGACAACAAAGGCTTCTTACTACAAAAAAGACTTCAAATCAGAGGGCGAAGCCGACTACAAATAGTCGGCGGCGGCGGCTGGAGAAAAATGAACCAGCGGCGGCTGTGCGCCGGCTTTAAGCCGAATACAAAAAGATTAATATTTTCTGCGTTGCCAAATTAACAAAAATTGAGGGTAGTAACACGTGTTGCCAGTATTATACACTTTTTAACCTGCCCTCATGTTCTCGCGTACAAAAATCGAGCTTTAAATGAAAGATTAAGTTGATAATATGTACTTTTATGTATCTTATATTCTTAAACGAGCAATAATTGTATAACTCTTTTCTTTCTGCTTTTATTTAACGTTGGCATTTATTAAAATTTAGAATATAGTTTGGAAATATGTTCACATTATGTTTTAAAGATAATATCTTTCAAATGTAGCCCATTGTTTGATTCTACCTGACGTGCTCTTTCCAAAGCATTTTCCATAACTTTTCTTAGAATTTCAGGTCCCAGCGCCCCCACTTCTTCTCGGATATTGGCCTTAAGTTGTTGGATGGTTCTAGGCTTATTGGCATATACCTTACCCTTTAGGTAACCCCAAAGAAAAAAAATCGGGAGCCGTTAAATCAGGCGAACGTGGTGGCCACTTAAAATCAGAAAAACGTGATATTATTCGACTGCCAAAAATTTCGCGCAGGATAGCCATAGTTGGACGAGCTGTGTGAGCTGTGGCTCCATCTTGTTGGAACCACAAATCTGGATAGTTCTGCACCGCTGGCCTTAACAAATTTTCAATCATTTCCCGGTATTGAATGCCGTTCACATTAATCGCAACTCCTTCGTCGTTTTCGAAAAAATATGGTCCAATGATCCTCTCTGAAGTTATTCCACACCATACTGTGCATCTAAGTGGGTGCATTTGATCTTCAACAATTATTCTTGGATTTTCGCTGCCCCATATTCTGTAATTTTGTTTATTCACGTGACCATTTAGGTGAAAATGAGCCTCATCGCTCATTATGAGTTTGTGAATAAACTCGTTGTTTTCTAGGCACAATTCTTGAAAACGGCGACTATATTGAATGCGTTCTTGTGCATCATTTGGTTTTAACTCGTGAACCAATTGCATCTTATATGAGAAAAGATGTAACATATGTAAAATTCTTTGCAAAGACCGCCTAGACATCCCTAACTGCTGAGAACGTCGCCTGGTGGAAGTTTCGGGGTTTTCCTCAATACTTGATTGCACTCGAGCAATGCTCACTTCATTTCGAACTGCACGAGGTCTTCCAGCACGCGGAAGATCACAGACAGCCCCTTGTTGCCCAAAACGCTGAACCAATCGGTAAATTGTTGGAGCGCTAGGAGCATTTCGAACATGAAAGAAATTTCGATATGATCTTTGTGTCTGAATAATCGAATGCTGACTTTCAAAGTAAAATTGAACAACTTTGGTTCTTTGTTCTGTGCTAAGCCTTTCCATCATAAATTTCCCAAGTATTATTTAGTTAATTCTGTAAAGAGACGAAAAAAAAAGACTTAAATTAAAAAATGTATTCACTGATCAAATCTTAACGTTACTTATGCGCCACCCTATATATATATATATATAGAATGGCTATCTCGAAAACGGCTCTAACGATTTTGATAAAATTTGGACAGTGGGTATCTTTTTTGATGTATAGGTCGAAGAAGAAGGGACTTTTGGAACTTTTACCTCTAAGAGGGTAAAAACGGGTAAAAAGGGGAAAAAATCGAAAACGCTATGTCTCCTAAAGTAATAAGTATAGAAACAAAATTAAAATTACGTTTTAAACAGCTTTGAAAATAAGCGGACAGGTGTTTGGTACTTTTTTGAAACTATGTCCGATAGGGGGTAAAAAAGGATGAAAATAGTTTTTTTGGCACCTTTTTAACCCACTCTTATATTTTAAACTAAAGAATATAGAAAGAAACTTGGTACTGCAATCAATAGATGTAAAAAAACATGAAACACGTATTTGGTACTTTTTTGATTTTGGAGCCAAAATGGGTAAAAAAGGGATAAAATGATAACTTAACATCTCCAAAGTAATATGAATAGGAACATTATACATTATGTTAAATGCGTTTTAAAAAAATGTACCGAATTCAATTGGCACCAAAAAAGTACCAAATATACATATGGAACTTTTAGAAATTAGGGAATAAAAAGGGGGAAAAATTAGTATTATTTTAAACAAATGAATGTTTGTCTGTATGTATGTTCTTTATAGAATAGTAAACTGTGAATTTGATTGTGTTATGCTCTTTAGCGAAGATGTTGCGGATAAGCCGGCGAAGGTTTTAAAGTTGATAAGACTAATTTCCGACAGATGGCGCCACTGAAAATTACTAAAAATTAATTAAATCGTAAACTGTACATTTGATCATGCTATGATCTTTAGCAAAGTTGTAGCGCATGAGCCGACGAAGGCTTTTTAGTTGGTATGAATAATTTCCGACAGGTGGCGCTACAGAAACTTACTCAAAGTCAATTTAATCGTAATCTGTACATTTAATCATGCTACAATCTTTAGCAAAGTTGTTGCACATGAGCCGACGAAGGTGTCTTAGTTGGTATGAAGAAATTTCGACAGGTGGCGCTACTGAAATTTACTCAAAGTCAATTTAATCGTATGCTGTACATTTAATCATGCTATAATCTTCAGCAAAGTTGTTACGGATAGAAGAAGAAGTTTTATGAAGAAGTTTTATGAATTGGAATAAGCAAAGTCCGACAGGTAGCGCCACAGAAAACTACTCAAAATGAATTAAATCGTAAACTGTGCATTCGATCAGACTATAATCTTTAGCAAAGTTGTTGCGCATGAGTCGACAGAGGTTTCTGTTGATATGAATAATTTCCAAAATTATTCAAAATGAGTTAAACTGTAAACTATGCAAACTATGTGTTGGTCGGACAAAATAAATCAAATAATTCAAAATTAACTGAATATTTCTACAATGTCTTTCCTCTAAATTTATTTTAGCACTTTATAATATAAAATATATAAAAACTTTAAAATTTTCCTTAAAATGCTTATCATAAAGCTCCGAGCAAGGCTCAGTCTACCAGGTACTCTTCTTATTAACACGGCATTTACACATGCAAGTGCAAGCTCAATACATTTATATTTTTTTACTAACACAATCACACTTCTGCAAGTTGTAGGCTCACTGGCAAGCGATTTTGATTGCCAGTGATTTTTTTACTTGCATGTCAGAAGAATACGTATAAAGAGTGTTCTAAAAAAAATATGCATTTACTATTTTAGACAAAATTTATCCATAGTGCAAGAAATAATTTATTTTTTGATCAAGTTAGTTTCTATAGATATGTCAGATACTATTATTTTAGAAATTATTAATTTTTAATAGTTATTTCAATCAAAATGGATTGCGAAAAAAAAGTTCGTGAAAATATAATTAAAACTTTTCAAAAAAATCCGTCATGGACTTTTAAAAAAATAGCTAAAAATTTGAAAGTTGACCCTCGAACGGTTTCTAATGCCATCAGACGGTATAAGGAAAACCTGAGCATTGAAAGAAAACCTGGATCAGGGAGGAAAAAAGGTCCTACAGATATTGGTAAGGCAAAAGAAGTCGAGCGACTCTTTCGAAGAGCGCCTAACACTTCTTTAAGAAAAGCAGCTCGTACGGTGAAATGTTCTACGAATTTTACACATAGAGTCAAAGCTTATGCTGGACTGAAGACATACAAAGTTCAAAAGGTTCCAGATCGCAATGCTATAAAGAACTTAGAAGCAAAAAAAACGAGCGAAAAAATTGAAGTCTGATTTTATAAAAAAATACACCTGTTGTGTGATGGATGATGAAACATACGTACTGGCAGGTCAAGATTTTTATGTTGCTGATAAACGGGGCAAGAGTTTCGCACAAAAAAACAAACAAAATTCCCTAAGAAGTTTCTCGTGTGGCAAGCTATTTGCAGTTGTGGCAAAAGAAGTAAAGTATTTGTGGCATCTGGCACAATAAACACAGAAATTTATATAAAGGAGTGCCTACAAAAACGGTTGTTACCCTTTTTAAGAGAGCACAGAGTGACTACATTTTTTTGGCCCGATTTGGCATCATGCCATTATGGAAAAAAGGCACTTGAGTGGTACTCAAAGAATAATGTCATTTTTGTACCACGAGAGGCAATTCCACCTAACTGTCCAGAACTTCGGCCTGTGGAAAGGTATTGGGCTCTGGTAAAAAAGGAATTGAAGAACACAGGAAAGATTTCCAAGAACATGTCCGATTTTAAGCGCAGGTGGAACACATGCTCCAAAAAGGTATCAGAAGCAACTGTAAAATCTTTAATGGGAGGGTTTCCGAAAAAAGTCGATAATTTTGCAAAACCCGAGTACTAATTAAACATTTTAATGCTAAATGATTTTGTATAATATGTCATTATATTTGCGTATTTTGTAGAGTTTTTATATTAAAAGGTTTGATTTTTATTTAAGAAAATCCAACTACAAATTTTATTTAGAGCACTCTTTACACAACTTGTAACAAGTCACCTACGTGTGTAAACGTACTGTAAATATAAAAACCAAGTCTTATTAAAAAATTAAGTATTAAAAAATATATTTATCTAAAAATGAAAATATTTCGGCTTGAAATTTAAGCTGACACGAGCCGGTTCTTTCGGCGGCGGCTGACTATCGAAAAATTCTCCCGGCAGCGACTCAGCGCCGGCTTCGACCTCTGCTTCAAATAAAATACATTAGCTTAAAGACTTAAATTTATCATAATTAACACTTAAAAATTACACTTTATGGTCACTAGAAGGTTAAGATGTCAAGTGCTGCCAACCCACTATTTTTAGTTTCTCATTTTTTCAAATCTGTTTTTACGAGTCAATGGCAATTTCTTGACAAAAGCCAAAAGGTTTTTTTTATTTTTTTACAAAAAAATACAACAGCACGATTTTGAAGTATGAGAACTTGAACTTGAAGTCAGTTTAAATTATTTATTCATATTCATAAAATACAAAGTTTCTTTAGTAATTTTGTGGTGGGCTTCGACTATTGTGAAAACTTATAAACAAATCAATTAAACACTTTAAATAAATATTTATTATTTATAAATGAGAAAACAATAAAATTAAATTTTTGAGATTTTCCCTCAATGATAAAGTTTTAGAAATCAAAAATGAATAGTCTTAAAGTTAATATATAAATTTAGTTATAATTGATAAAGTAAATTTTGTTTTTTTTTTTTTTTTTGAAACGTAAAATCCAAAATTAAACTTAACCACATTTTATAAATAATTTTCAATAGATTTTTTGATTTTTATTTTGAAATAAGTTTCTTGACGCGAATTAAAATTTTAAATTTGGCAAATTATTAATTTATTTATAATCAATGATTAATAATGATTACGATTAATCATCAAGATTAAAACTATTTGTTTAATGACAAATTAAAACTTTAACAAGATGCAGGCGGAGTGAATTAATAACACTGTGCTAGTTGAAAAAACTGACAAAAGGGAGACCTAATGGGTAAAGATAGTCTAAGTACGCTGAATTCAATGGTGCTAACCGTTTTTCTAGCTAAGCTCTAGTTTTAGAAATATCGCGTTATTTAAAAAATTTAGGAGGTTGCGCAATAAATATTTGCTTAACTCGAAAACTGTTTATTTTCTTGAGCCAAGTAAAAAAAAACCGAAATTCAACAACAAAATTATCTTTCAGTTACACTAATTACTTTTTAAATAAATTTTTTTGTTTCCAAAAAATATTATTTTTGAAAACGGAAATTTTTTTTATTTAAAAAAAAAAAAATTTTTTCAAACAAAAAACTCGGATTAAAAAATTAGTGCTTCTAAAAGAAAAAGAATTGTTGCCGAAGTTTACCGCAAGCTCCGTCCATTTTATGGTCGACATAATCGTCCATCAGAGCAATTAATTCGGTTAACCATGGATCGTTTTCGCACTACGTTTACTCTATATGATAATACGCATCCGCAGCGACGTCGAACAATGCGCACCGAAGAAACAATTGCCCCTGAAGAGCAAAGTGTTGAAGAGGACCCGAATGAATCGATTCGCCACCGTGCACAGCAATTGGAGCTTTGTCCATCAACTTTATGGAAGATCTTGGCTTGCGACCTTACAAGATCCAGCTTGTGCAAGAATTAAAGCCGCGAGACCATGCAATGCGTCGTGATTTTTTTGTATGGGCCGAAAATGAGATTGATCTCGATGCTGATTTTCATCGCAAAATTTTGTTCAGTGATGAGGCTCATTTTTGGTTGAATGGCTACGTCAACAAGCAAAATTGCCGCATTTGGAGTGAAGAGAATCCACATTAGACCCTTGAGACGCCATTACATCCACAAAAACTGACTGTTTGGTGTGCTCTATGGGCTGGTGGAGTCATTGGGCCATACTTCTTCCGAAATAATGCTGGAGAGTCAGTTACCATAAATGGAGACCGGTATAGAGCCATGATAACCGACTATTTTGTTCCCCAATTGGGTGGCATGAATGTGGATGAGTTGTGGTTCCAACAAGACGGCGCTACATGCCACACAGCGCACGTCACAATTGATTTAATGAAGGAAACATTCGATGAGCGCATAATTTCGCGGAATGGACCTGTCAATTGGCCACCAAGATCGTGCGATTTGACACCACTTGATTATTTTCTTTGGGGATATGTGAAGTCGCTCGTCTATGCCAACAAACCAGAAACGTTAGGGGACTTGGAAGCCAACATTCGTGGCGTTATTGCCAACATACGGCCCCATATGCTCGAAAAAGTAGTTGAAAATTGGACCTGTAGAATTGGCTTTATTCGAGCCAGCAGCGGCGGCCACATGCCCGAAATCATATTTAAACATTAATGGCATAAAATTATCCTTCCAATAAAGAAAAATTGATGGACATTAAAACGATTTTCTTGTGTTTTATTTCAATTGGAAGTTCTATACCTCTAAAAAAAAACACCCATTATCTGCAAAAATTTCAAAATTTTGTTTTTTATGGATTATTATTCCCTATATATGACCAAATTATTACAGTTTTTGTTACGCATTTAAAAAAGATAAAACTAAATCATCAAAAATCGCGTTAAAAGTTTTTTGTTGCATAGTGTAATTAAAACAATCATTAAGTAAGTACAGGTCCAATTTTCAACTACTTTTTCGAGCATATGGGGCCGTATGTTGGCAATAACGCCACGAATGTTGGCTTCCAAGTCCCCTAACGTTTCTGGTTTGTTGGCGTAGACGAGCGACTTCACATATCCCCAAAGAAAATTATGCAGTGGTGTCAAATCGCACGATCTTGGTGGCCAATTGACAGGTCCATTCCGCGAAATTATGCGCTCATCGAATGTTTCCTTCAATAAATCAATTGTGACGTACGCTGTGTGGCATGTAGCGCCGTCTTGTTGGAACCACAACTCATCCACATTAATGCCATCCAATTGGGGAACAAAATAGTCGGTTATCATGGCTCTATACCGGTCTCTATTTATGGTAAATGACTCTCCAGCATTATTTCGGAAGAAGTATGGCCCAATGACTCCACCAGCCCATAGAGCACACCAAACAGTCAGTTTTTGTGGATGTAATGGCGTCTCAAGGGTCTCATGTGGATTCTCTTCACTCCAAATGCGGCAATTTTGCTTGTTGACGTAGCCATTCAACCAAAAATGAGCCTCATCACTGAACAAAATTTTGCGATGAAAATCAGCATCGAGATCAATCTCATTTTCGGCCCATACACCAAAATCACGACGCATTGCATGGTCTCGCGGCTTTAATTCTTGCACAAGCTGGATCTTGTAAGGTCGCAAGCCAAGATCTTTGCGCAAAATCTTCCATAAAGTTGATGGACAAAGCTCCAATTGCTGTGCAATCGGGTCCTCTTCAACACTTTGCTCTACAGCGGCAATTGTTTCTTCGGTGCGCACTGTTCGACGTCGCTGCGGATGCGTATTATCACATAGAGTAAACGTAGTGCGAAAATGATCCATGGTTAACCGAACTAATTGCTCTGATGGACGATTATGTCGACCATAAAATGGACGGAGCTTGCGGTAAACTTCGCGAACTGAACCATTATTTTCGAAATAAATTTGCACGATTTGCAAGCGTTGTTCTTTTGTCAACCTGTTCATGATGAAATGGCAAACCAAACTGGCCGCCAGTTAAAAAAGTGACGCCAACTTAAAGTTCTATACCTCAATAAAAAACACCCGATAGATTATTTGGTCTTTAAGATGACGTTATGAAGAAAGTTCTGTTTTATCAAGACAATAATGCACTGTGCCAAAAATCAACGAAAAATAAGGAAGAAATTCATGAATTGAGACTTAAATTTAATTATTTTCCAGATCTGAGTCCTAGCAATATCTTCCTGTTCTCATCATTTTTTCGAATACATAATATATAAAACTATATTTTAATTGGAAACATTTTTTTATTTATTTTTTTTTTTTTTTTGACCAAAATCGGAGTTTTGATGCCTTATTCTATTAACCCTTTCTCTAGGAAAATTTTACTCAAGATAAAGAGTGCTCTAAAAAAAATTTGTAGTTGGATTTTCTTAAATAAAAATCAAACCTTTTAATATAAAAACTCTACAAAATACACAAATATAATGACATATTATACAAAATCATTTAGCATTAAAATGTTTACTTAGTACTCGGGTTTTGCAAAATTATCGACTTTCGGAAACCCTCCCAATTAAGATTTTACAGTTGCTTCTGATACCTTTTTGGAGCATGTGTTCCACCTGCGCTTAAAATCGGACATGTTCTTGGAAATCTTTCCTGTGTTCTTCAATTCCTTTTTTACCAGAGCCAAATACCTTTCCACAGGCCGAAGTTCTGGACAGTTAGGTGGATTTGCCTCTCGTGGTACAAAAATTACATTATTCTTCAAGTACCACTCAAGTGCCTTTTTTCCATAATGGCATGATGCCAAATCGGGCCAAAAAAAATGAAGTCACTCTGTGCTCTCTTAAAAAGGGTAACAACCGTTTTTGTAGGCACTCCTTTATATAAATTTCTGTGTTTATTGTGCCAGATGCCACAAATACTTTACTTCTTTTGCCACAACTGCAAATAGCTTGCCACACGAGAAACTTCTTAGGGAATTTTGTTTGTTTTTTTTGTGCGAAACTCTTGCCGAACATTGCCCCGTTTATCAGCAACATAAAAATCTTGACCAGGAAGTTGAGAAAAGTCTGCCAGTACGTATGTTTCATCATCCATCACACAACAGGTGTATTTTTTAATAAAATCAGACTTCAATTTTTTCGCTCGTTTTTTTGCTTCTAAGTTCTTTATAGCATTGCGATCTGGAACCTTTTGGACTTTGTATGTCTTCAGTCCAGCATAAGCTTTGACTCTATGTGCAAAATTCGTAGAACATTTCACCGTACGAGCTGCTTTTCTTAAAGAAGTGTTAGGCGCTCTTCGAAAGAGTCGCTCGACTTCTTTTGCCTTACCAATATCTGTAGGACCTTTTTGCCTCCCTGATCCAGGTTTTCTTTCAATGCTCAGGTTTTCCTTATACCGTCTGATGGCATTAGAAACCGTTCGAGGGTCAACTTTCAAATTTTTAGCTATTTTTTTAAAAGTCCATGACGGATTTTTTTGAAAAGTTTTAATTATATTTTCACGAACTTTTTTTTGGCAGTCCATTTTGATTGAAATAACTATTGAAAATTAATAATTTCTAAAATAATAGTATCTGACATATCTATAGAAACTAATTTGATCAAAAAATAAATTATTTCTTGCACTATGGATAAATTTTGTCTAAAATAGTAAATGCATATTTTTTTTAGAACACTCTTTATTATTAAAATCGGTTCAAAAACAGCGAAAATAAATAAATTGGTTTTTGGCTTAGATTAAGAATGTTGCTAACTTTATTATCTTATATCTCCGACATTTTTGAGCTATATAAATAATTATAATTAAGCGTATATTCTAACGTGATAAACTAATTATACAAATTTGGCCCCTAATTAAAAAACGAAAAAAAAAAATGATATGACAAGCCATTTGCCACTATAAAGCTTTTCGTAATTATATTATTTGTTTATGAATTAAGGGGTTAATTTAAAAGTTTGTCATTACTTTATTTTTCGTTTATGAATAAGTTTCTTAATTTATATGTCTAATATATAATCTTATGTTCTTTGTAAACTTTTTATTTGGCTTTTTTGTACTATGCTCTCTTTTTTATTCTTCTTTATAAATCTATAAGTACCTAACCAACTTTTTGTAGTTCACAAAGCACCCTACATGAAACTACAGAAACATCCCCTCAAAAACACAAACCCAAACACACTAAAACCTGCATGCGATTTATGAATACCAACAAAAAAAAAACCCATTCAATTTCAGACTCACTTGATTCAACATTTCCATTAGATTTACAACCGCCCATCTTTGAGGCCTCAGCCGCAACTGCATCCGCATTTCAGACTAATGGAGATTCTGAGGGCACAACTACTGTGGACAGTTATGGTAATCCTATTGAAAGCTTACAACCTATAGAAACTCCGGATGGTCGTAAGGTTGTTAGCGCCCAGGGTCTGCAATTTGAAATACCCACTTATGCTTCGGGTATAACAGAGTTAAAGAAGCCGGCCGATGATTTACTGCCACCCTTTGTTGGTGAGTTACGAAAGTTTAGAACAGCAAATAGTTTAAATGATGTTGGACTTAGAGGACAAGAACAGGTTAAGGCTAAGGCCGGCCTTCTCAGAGATGTTAAGAGAACGAAAAGGCAGCTAGAAGATATTTTTAATACAACAACAACAGCAACTACTACTAAAAACACTAACCTCTACAACAACAACAACAATAAGAATAATAATGATAATAACCTCAAAACTACCTTAGCACAGCCACAAGACGAGGTTTCAAAAGCACAAAACACTAAAACCAAAGTTGCGAACACGACGCCAAAGAACAATACTAACCCACCAGAATTAACGGACGACACAAAATCACACACAAACATTAATAGCACCTTTTCAGAAACATTATTATCTAGCCAAAATGTAGCCTCTAGCTTAAGTTTATTTGTTAGAAATCAATCTAGAAATCGTAATTTAAATACATCCACCATCAAATCACCAACATCAACTCCTTTACCAATTGCATCCTCATTCACATCTTCGCCATCTTTATCTTTGCCTTATAATAAGTCTTTTCAGTCACGTTCTTATAGAGCTAAGCTTTCAGCACACTATACCCCTTTAAGTAATGGTAACTTTAATTATCCCAATATACCCACTGATACATCCATAATCGAGCGTTTGCATTCTAAATATATAAATCATACCCTTCCTACCTTAGATCCCATTGTCGTTGCACTACCAACTGAAACAGATTCATCGACGTCGTCATTGCCATCATTTTCATCGTCTTCCGAAACCACCAGCGTTGATGTGGAGAGTGTTCCCTTGATGGAGGTTAAAACTCAGGCAACTGGCGTTTCTCCGGAATTCCAAACTTTACCGGATTATATTTTGGAATTCAATGATCCCGATATAGGTGGACCCGTGGAGTATACTCCCTCGTTTGATAATCGGGGCTTGAGTGTTATAGCCTGGGATCTGTTGCCGCCTCTGGAGGCTGAACCGGAGTTAGATGGAAACAATAAAGCTTTTAGTCAAAAGAATCAAGTCAGTGTAACTACTGGTCACAATGTTAACGATTATAACTCTAAAGAATCTAGTCAAACAACATTTACATCAAGATTTGGTACTACCACCACTACGACGACAACAACTACAACGCCCAGAACTACTACAAGCACTACCCGTAGAACCACCACAACAACAACAACACCCAGACCCACAACTACCACCACTCGTAGAACTACCACTACGCCCAGAACTACTACAACCACAACACGCAGATCTACGACACCAAGAACTACAACTACCACTACACCTAGAACTACAACTACAACCGAGGCTCCCGATTCTTCTGAGTTCTATAAACTAGAAAATGGTGATTCTTATACATTACCCTCTTGGTTAGAGGATATAGACGATCCCGAACTAGATGTAGCTGTGGCCTATAATATACCCGAAGATATCAATGAATACAATCACACCATAGATCGCAATATATTACCTCCCTTGGAGCCATATACCGATTTGAATAACATCAAACTAACGCCTCCCACAACACTCAAAGAAGATGCCACTACAACTCCCAGAACCACCACAACAAGATGGACCACTACCCCCAGAACCACGGCGAAAACCACCACCACAAAACCTCCTACTTATACCTCAAGACAGCCAAATTGGATAAGAGCCAAGCCCACAGTGGCCAAAACCACTATAGCCTCATTTAATAAACAACTCACTAGTCTAACACCAACCATATCTTCATTCAATATTGCACAACGCACTACAGGTACAACAATCAGCACCACCACCGCCACCTCCTCAACCACGACCACTACAACGACAGTGAAACCCAAAACTACGGTCAATTATTATAATCAACAATTTTTCACCTCAACTACTCCCCGTACAGATAAAATTGGTTCCAGCCAGGAAGAGACATTCAATGCCAATCCCAAAAATCCCTTCCTACCCACATTCAATGATGGCAAATACAGACCCAAGCCCACAACGCCCAGAACTACTACAACAACCACCACCAAAGCTCCGGAAATTGTAGAGAAAAATCCCTTCGAACCTACTTTACCGCCATGGCTCAAAGATTTTGATTATCCCGATGTGGGACCTGGAGTACCATTTGTCTACGATCCCAATGAAGATGAATCGTCGGTGGATGAAAACATCTTGCCCCCATCACAAAATTTTGACGACAATTCTAATACTAATAATAATCAAGCCTCATTAACCTCCTCCTCAGCCTCTGCCAAAACTCCCTTTTCAAATTCTCAAATACCTCAGGGTTTCACCACTAAATTCACTTCTTCCGCTACTACTTCCTTAACTTCTTCTTCTTCTATCCCATCAATTGTAACACTTCCACTCCCATCCACACAAACAGCCACAAGCAATCAAGATGTTACGCAACCGCCGCTCGTGTTCGTACCACCAACATCTTTGCCCAACTCAGAGGAGGGCCTAAGCAAAACCTCTTCTTCTACAATATTTATTAAAAACATTCCAGCACCCTTTGAGCCCGCCTCAACCGCCTCATCAGCTACTGCCTCAACTGATGACCAAAAGAAACCTTTAGGTGCTGATCGTGAATCGTTCCCTCCTTTCAATAATGTCATTTCGGGCTCCTCATTTTCCACAACACTGCCCACCAAGACCACGTTTACCAAGAGCGAAGATGGTAAAGTTATTACGAATAATATATTCCTGAGTGGTAGTTTCGGATCGACCACGCCCAAATCGTTTGTATCGGGACAGAGTCAAGAAAAAGGTGAGTATAAAATTTTTACATAGAACTTTCTATATTCTCTATAGAAAATTGTTTATATTTTCTCTAGAAAATTTTTTTAAATTTTCTCTAGAAAATTTTTTAAAATTTTCTCTAGAAAATTTTTTAAAATTTTCTCTAGAAAATTCCTTAAAATTTTCTCCAGAAAATTTTTTTAAATTTTCTCTAGAAAATTTTTTAAATTTTCTCTAGAAAATTTTTTAAATTTTCTCTAGAAAATTTTTTAAATTTTCTCTAGAAAATTTTTTAAATTTTCTCTAGAAATTTTTTTAAATTTTCTCTAGAAAATTTTTTAAATTTTCTCTAGAAAATTTTTTAAATTTTCTCTAGAAAATTTTTTAAATTTTCTCTAGAAAATTTTTTAAATTTCCTCTATAAAATGTTTCAAATTTTCTCTAGAGAATTTTTTAAATTTTCTCTAGAAAATGTTGTAAATTTTCTCTAGAAAATGTTTTAAATTTTTTTTAGAAATTTTTTTAAATTTTCTCTAGAAAATTTTTTAAATTTTCTCTAGAATTTTTTTAAATTTTCTCTAGAAATTTTTTTTTTAATTTCTCTAGAAAATCTTTTAAATTTTCTCTAGAAAATTTTTTAATTTTTCTCTAGAAAATTTTTTAAATTTTCTCTAAAAAATTTTTTAAATTTTCTCTAGAAAATATTTTAAATTTTCTCTAGAAAATGTTTTACATTTTCTCTAGAAATTTTTTTTTTTAATTTCTCTAGAAAATTTTTTTAATTTTCTCTAGAAAATTTTTTTAATTTTCTCTAGAAAATTTTTTTAATTTTCTCTAGAAAATTTTTTTAATTTTCTCTAGAAAATTTTTTTAATTTTCTCTACAAAATTTTTTAAATTTTCTCCAGAAAATTTTTTAAATTTTCTCTAGAAATTTTTTTAAATTTTCTCTAGAAAATTTTTTAAATTTTCTCTAGAAAATTTTTTAAATTTTCTGTAGAAAATTTTTTAAATTTTCTCTAGAATTTTTTTAAATTTTCTCTAGAATTTAAAAAAAAAAAAAAAAATTTAAATTTTCTCCAGAAAATTTTTTAAATTTTCTCTAGAAAATTTTTTAAATTTCCTCTAGAAAATTTTTTAAATTTTCTCTAGAAAATTTTTTAAATTTTCTCCAGAAAATTTTTAAAATTTTCTCTAGAAAATTTTTTAAATTTTCTCTAGAAAATTTTTTAAATTTTCTTTAGAAAATTTATTAAATTTTCTCTAGAAAATTTTTTAAATTTTCTATAGAAAATTTTTTAAATTTTCTCTAGAAAATTTTTTAAATTTACTCTAGAAAATTTTTTAAATTTCTCTAGAAAATTTTTTAAATTTACTCTAGAAAATTGTTTAAATTTTCTCTAGAAAATTTTTGATATTTTCTATAGAAAATTTTTGATATTTTCTATAGAAAATTTTTGATATTTTCTATAGAAAATTGTTGACATTTTCTATAGAAAATTTTTGATATTTTCTATAGAAAATGTTTGATATTTTCTATAGAAAATTTTTGATATTTTCTATAGAAAATTTTTGTTATTTTCTATAGAAAATGTTTGACATTTTCTATAGAAAATTTTTCATATTTTCTATAGAAAATTTTTGATATTTTCTATAGAAAATTTTTGATATTTTCTATAGAAAATTTTTGTTATTTTCTATAGAAAATGTTTGATATTTTCTATAGAAAATGTTTGATATTTTCTATAGAAAATTTTTCATATTTTCTATAGAAAATTTTTGATATTTTCTTTAGAAAATTTTTGATATTTTCTTTAAAAAATTTTTGATATTTTCTTTAGAAAATTTTTGATATTTTCTTTAGAAAATTTTTGATATTTTCTTTAGAAAATTTTTGATATTTTCTTTAGAAAATTTTTGATATTTTCTTTAGAAAATTTTTGATATTTTCTTTAGAAAATTTTTGATATTTTCTTTAGAAAATTTTTGATATTTTCTATAGAAAATTTTTGATATTTTCTATAGAGAATTTTTGATATTTTCTATAGAAAATTTTTGATATTTGCTATAGAAAATTTTTGATATTTTCTATAGAAAATTTTTGATATTTTCTATAGAAAATTTTTATATTATCTAATCATTTCTTTTTCTATTCTTTTGCTATTCTTTCTCAGATATTTCCAACTCCGCAACCTTCTCGGGTTCTTCAGTTTTCAAACAAATTGCCACTACTTCAGCAGCTGCTTCTGGTTTTACAACAGCTTCATCATCTTCCGGAACAACTTTCGGCAACAATGATTCAAAATACACGGGACGTTTTGGTGGTCCTCCCGGGGTATTGGCACCTGGAAGTGGTGCAGCCTTTAATGCAGGCAGTTCAACAGTAACGAAGTCCTATAACAAGCCAGCGGCTACCGCAGGCTCTTCAACAAACAAAGACAAATTTACCGGAAGTTTTGGAGGGCCACCGGGTGTATTGAAGCCCTATGACAATGTTAAGAGCCGTTAAGAGAGTGAAGTAAGAGAGCAAATATGTTAAGAGAAATGTTGGAATCAACGAAAAAATATTATTAGTTTTAGTTAAATTATTTATGACCTGAACTCATTGCAACAAAAATAAACATTTTAATTAACAAAATTGTTTAATTTTTTGTTGTTTTTCAATAAAAAATATTTGTTAATTTTTATAAGAATTTGAAAAAAAAAATTCTTTAACAAAATTTATTTGTATAATAAATACTCAACAAAAATATATTATTTTTATAACATAACAAAAATCAAAAAAAGTGCTAAATTTTATGCAATAATTTATTATAATTTTTTTTTTCTTAAATCTACTTTGTAAATAAAAGCAAAACTAAATTAACCTTTATGTTAAATTTGCCTTAAATAGCATTATTCTGCTATTTTTTTATTATTCATATTTTTTTATTATTTTTTTATTAAACGAAATTGCTAATAAAATTTTTAAACATCAACAAAAAAATGTAAAAATGTTAAAAAAAAAACTTGAGTTTTATTTGATTCATGGGGAGATGTCGCCGCCTTAAGTAGAAGGAAATTCCTTTCGTTGTTGACAATTCATTTAGTCTAGATCATTATGGCTAATTTCCTTAGGCATGCAAACCATTTGGGTAAATAATAAATTTTAAAATACATAAAGAAAAATTATTTTCAAAATTTTTAATAACGAAATTTCAAAATAAAAAATTTTTCAAAATTCTCAAAAAAAAATTTCAGATTTTCTTATATTTTTTAGATTTTCTACAGAATATTTAACATTCTATAGAAAATATCAAAAATTTTCTATAGAAAATATCAAAAATTTTCTATAGAAAATATCAAAAATTTTCTATAGAAAATATCAAAAATTTTCTATAGAAAATATCAAAAATTTTCTATAGAAAATATCAAAAATTTTCTATAGAAAATATCAAAAATTTTCTATAGAAAATATCAAAAATTTTCTATAGAAAATATCAAAAATTTTCTATAGAAAATATCAAAAATTTTCTATAGAAAATATCAAAAATTTTCTATAGAAAATATCAAAAATTTTCTATAGAAAATATCAAAAATTTTCTATAGAAAATATCAAAAATTTTCTATAGAAAATATCAAAAATTTTCTATAGAAAATATGAATAATTTTCTATAGAAAATATGAAAAATTTTCTATAGAAAATATGAAAAATTTTCTATAGAAAATATGAAAAATTTTCTATAGAAAATATGAAAAATTTTCTATAGAAAATATGAAAAATTTTCTATAGAAAATATGAAAAATTTTCTATAGAAAATATGAAAAATTTTCTATAGAAAATATGAAAAATTTTCTATAGAAAATATAAAAAATTTTCTATAGAAAATATGAAAAATTTTCTATAGAAAATATAAAAAATTTTCTATAGAAAATATGAAAAATTTTCTATAGAAAATATGAAAAATTTTCTATAGAAAATATGAAAAATTTTCTATAGAAAATATGAAAAATTTTCTATAGAAAATATGAAAAATTTTCTATAGAAAATATGAAAAATTTTCTATAGAAAATATGAAAAATTTTCTATAGAAAATATGAAAAATTTTCTATAGAAAATATGAAAAATTTTCTATAGAAAATATGAAAAATTTTCTATAGAAAATATGAAAAATTTTCTATAGAAAATATGAAAAATTTTCTATAGAAAATATGAAAAATTTTCTATAGAAAATATGAAAAATTTTCTATAGAAAATATGAAAAATTTTCTATAGAAAATATGAAAAATTTTCTATAGAAAATATGAAAAATTTTCTATAGAAAATATGAAAAATTTTCTATAGAAAATATGAAAAATTTTCTATAGAAAATATGAAAAATTTTCTATAGAAAATATGAAAAATTTTCTATAGAAAATATGAAAAATTTTCTATAGAAAATATGAAAAATTTTCTATAGAAAATATGAAAAATTTTCTATAGAAAATATGAAAAATTTTCTATAGAAAATATGAAAAATTTTCTATAGAAAATATGAAAAATTTTCTATAGAAAATATGAAAAATTTTCTATAGAAAATATGAAAAATTTTCTATAGAAAATATCAAAAATTTTCTATAGAAAATATCAAAAATTTTCTATAGAAAATAACAAAATTTTCTATAGAAAATATCAAAAATTTTCTATAGAAAATATCAAAAATTTTCTATAGAAAATATCAAAAATTTTCTATAGAAAATATCAAAAATTTTCTATAGAAAATATCAAAAATTTTCTATAGAAAATATCAAAAATTTTCTATAGTAAATATCAAAAATTTTCTATAGAAAATATCAAAAATTTTCTATAGAAAATATCAAAAATTTTCTATAGAAAATATCAAAAATTTTCTATAGAATATATCAAAAATTTTCTATAGAAAATATCAAAAATTTTCTATAGAAAATATCAAAAATTTTCTATAGAAAATATCAAAAATTTTCTATAGAAAATATCAAAAATTTTCTATAGAAAATATCAAAAATTTTCTATAGAAAATATCGAAAATTTTCTATAGAAAATATCAAAAATTTTCTATAGAAAATATCAAAAATTTTCTATAGAAAATATCAAAAATTTTCTATAGAAAATATCAAAAATTTTCTATAGAAAATATCAAAAATTTTCTATAGAAAATATCAAAAATTTTCTATAGAAAATATCAAAAATTTTCTATAGAAAATATCAAAAATTTTCTATAGAAAATATCAAAAATTTTCTATAGAAAATATCAAAAATTTTCTATAGAAAATATCAAAAATTTTCTATAGAAAATATCAAAAATTTTCTATAGAAAATATCAAAAATTTTCTATAGAAAATATCAAAAATTTTCTATAGAAAATATCAAAAATTTTCTATAGAAAATATCAAAAATTTTCTATAGAAAATATCAAAAATTTTCTATAGAAAATATCAAAAATTTTCTATAGAAAATATCAAAAATTTACTATAGGAAATATCAAAAATTTTCTATAGAAAATATCAAAAATTTTCTATAGAAAATATCAAAAATTTTCTATAGAAAATATCAAAAATTTTCTATAGAAAATATCAAAAATTTTCTATAGAAAATATCAAAAATTTTCTATAGAAAATATCAAAAATTTTCTATAGAAAATATCAAAAATTTTCTATAGAAAATATCAAAAATTTTCTATAGAAAATATCAAAAATTTTCTATAGAAAATATCAAAAATTTTCTATAGAAAATATCAAAAATTTTCTATAGAAAATATCAAAAATTTTCTATAGAAAATATCAAAAATTTTCTATAGAAAATATCAAAAATTTTCTATAGAAAATATCAAAAATTTTCTATAGAAAATATCAAAAATTTTCTATAGAAAATATCAAAAATTTTCTATAGAAAATATCAAAAATTTTCTATAGAAAATATCAAAAATTTTCTATAGAAAATATCAAAAATTTTCTATAGAAAATATCAAAAATTTTCTATAGAAAATATCAAAAATTTTCTATAGAAAATATCAAAAATTTTCTATAGAAAATATCAAAAATTTTCTATAGAAAATATGAAAAATTTTCTATAGAAAATATGAAAAATTTTCTATAGAAAATATCAAAAATTTTCTATAGAAAATATGAAAAATTTTCTATAGAAAATATGAAAAATTTTCTATAGAAAATATCAAAAATTTTCTATAGAAAATATCAAAAATTTTCTATAGAAAATATCAAAAATTTTCTATAGAAAATATCAAAAATTTTCTATAGAAAATATCAAAAATTTTCTATAGAAAATATCAAAAATTTTCTATAGAAAATATCAAAAATTTTCTATAGAAAATATCAAAAATTTTCTATAGAAAATATCAAAAATTTTCTATAGAAAATATCAAAAATTTTCTATAGAAAATATCAAAAATTTTCTATAGAAAATATCAAAAATTTTCTATAGAAAATATCAAAAATTTTCTATAGAAAATATCAAAAATTTTCTATAGAAAATATCAAAAATTTTCTATAGAAAATATCAAAAATTTTCTATAGAAAATATCAAAAATTTTCTATAGAAAATATCAAAAATTTTCTATAGAAAATATCAAAAATTTTCTATAGAAAATATCAAAAATTTTCTATAGAAAATATCAAAAATTTTCTATAGAAAATATCAAAAATTTTCTATAGAAAATATCAAAAATTTTCTATAGAAAATATCAAAAATTTTCTATAGAAAATATCAAAAATTTTCTATAAAAAACATCAAAAATTTTCTATAGAAAACATCAAAAATTTTCTATAGAAAACATCAAAAATTTTCTATAGAAAACATCAAAAATTTTCTATAGAAAATATGAAAAATTTTCTATAGAAAATATGAAAAATTTTCTATAGAAAATATGAAAAATTTTCTATAGAAAATATGAAAAATTTTCTACAGAAAATATGAAAAATTTTCTATAGAAAATATGAAAAATTTTCTATAGAAAATATCAAAAATTTTCTATAGAAAATATCAAAAATTTTCTATAGAAAATATCAAAAATTTTCTATAGAAAAAATTTTTAATAGAAAATATGAAAAATTTTCTATAGAAAATATGAAAAATTTTCTATAGAAAATATGAAAAATTTTTAATAGAAAATATGAAAAATTTTCTATAGAAAATATGAAAAATTTTCTATAGAAAATATGAAAAATATTCTATAGAAAATATGAAAAATTTTCTTTAGAAAATATGAAAAATTTTCTATAGAAAATACGAAAAATTTTCTATAGAAAATATGAAAAATTTTCTGTAGAAAATATGAAAAATTTTCTATAGAAAATATGAAAAATTTTCTATAGAAAATATGAAAAATTTTCTATAGAAAATATGAAAAATTTTCTATAGAAAATTTTCTATAGAAAAATTTTCTATAGAAAATTTGAAAAATTTTCTATAGAAAATATGAAAAATTTTCTATAGAAAATATGAAAAATTTTCTATAGAAAATATGAAAAATTTTCTATAGAAAATATGAAAAATTTTCTATAGAAAATATGAAAAATTTTCTATAGAAAATATGAAAAATTTTCTATAGAAAATATGAAAAATTTTCTATAGAAAATATGAAAAATTTTCTATAGAAAATATGAAAAATTTTCTATAGAAAATATGAAAAATTTTCTATAGAAAATATGAAAAATTTTCTAAAGAAAATTTAAAAAAAAAATTATGGAATATATTGAAAACTTTCGATATTTTATTTAAAAAATATTAAAAATTCGATTTTTTTTTTTAGAAAATATTGTCAATGTGTCAAAATTTAAAAATTTTTCTCTCTGTATGGTTGACAATAAACAATTTGTTGTGTTTTTTGTCTAGAAAAGTTAAGGCAAAAAAACTTGTTGCTTAACTTTGGAATTGTCCTCATATTGTTATCCTCTTAAGGGATTCTTGTTCAAACAAATCAATGTCAATAAAAAATATAACGAATATTGGCGAAAATTCAAACCAAAACTTATATAATGAATTTATATTCTGGAGTACTCGTACCATAGGATTTGGTAAACCTTTTTTTTTTGCCCCATATTCTCCAAACCATAAACCGTACCTCAATTGCCTTAGCCACCTTTTAGCCCTTAAACTAGCTCTTTAAATTATTTTTATCTTTATGTTCGAGCTTTAATAAAAATCACAACTTCAGACCATAAAAATAATTCGATTTTGTCGTTTTGAGTTCATGTAAGTACGAATGAGTATATGCGAAAAATTTTTATTTATAATTTGTTTAGTACTTTTTTTATGGAACAAAATTACTTGATGACATATTTTATTTTGTACCATTATTTATATGACTTTGTATTATAATAAATAAATATGCAAATCAAATATTTGTATGGCATGTAATCGGGCTATTTGAACAATATATTAAATCATTTTGTAAAAGAAGGAAAATGTCAAGAAAATTATATGACAGACAGACAAGCGGACAAACGTAATGACAGGTGCATTGGAAAAACAGAATTAACCTCGCAAAAGGGTATATTTATTCACTACCACCCTCTACTGAATAAAAATACATAAAATTCTTAGAAATATTTATTTTTCATATTTTCTATAGAAAATTTTTCATATTTTCTATAGAAAATTTTTCATATTTTCTATAGAAAATTTTTCATATTTTCTATAGAAAATTTTTCATATTTTCTATAGAAAATTTTTCATATTTTCTATAGAAAATTTTTCATATTTTCTATAGAAAATTTTTCATATTTTCTATAGAAAATTTTTCATATTTTCTATAGAAAATTTTTCATATTTTCTATAGAAAATTTTTCATATTTTCTATAGAAAATTTTTCATATTTTCTATAGAAAATTTTTCATATTTTCTATAGAAAATTTTTCATATTTTCTATAGAAAATTTTTCATATTTTCTATAGAAAATTTTTCATATTTTCTATAGAAAATTTTTCATATTTTCTATAGAAAATTTTTCATATTTTCTATAGAAAATTTTTCATATTTTCTATAGAAAATTTTTCATATTTTCTATAGAAAATTTTTCATATTTTCTATAGAAAATTTTTCATATTTTCTATAGAAAATTTTTCATATTTTCTATAGAAAATTTTTCATATTTTCTATAGAAAATTTTTCATATTTTCTATAGAAAATTTTTCATATTTTCTATAGAAAATTTTTCATATTTTCTATAGAAAATTTTTCATATTTTCTATAGAAAATTTTTCATATTTTCTATAGAAAATTTTTCATATTTTCTATAGAAAATTTTTCATATTTTCTATAGAAAATTTTTCATATTTTCTATAGAAAATTTTTCATATTTTCTATAGAAAATTTTTCATATTTTCTATAGAAAATTTTTCATATTTTCTATAGAAAATTTTTCATATTTTCTATAGAAAATTTTTCATATTTTCTTTAGAATATTTTTCATATTTTCTTTAGAAAATTTTTCATATTTTCTATAGAAAATTTTTCATATTTTCTATAGAAAATTTTTCATAATTTCTATAGAAAATTTTTCATAATTTCTATAGTTTTGATGGGCATAAATGGGTTAAAAATTTTTAAGTAGCAAAAATGTAACATCATAGCTTATATTTATATGGATGATTACATGAATGTCAATATTATTCCCTTTCTTATACTTAAATAATTATTAGGAATAAAACGAAGAATATTATATCTTAAAGTCCTTAATGAGCCTTTTTGTATTGACAAAGGAACTCATTTTCTTTGGGAATTATGAACAAAATTATTCAAAACTTTAAACATGTTATCATGATAGATGTTTTTACTAGATTTTCAGTTTTGTTTTTTTTAACATTTCTAAAAGGAAAAACCATAGAAAAAAACTTTTCCAAACTTTGTTGCGTGTATTAACAATTTTCTCCAAAAGTTTCTTTTTTAGTTTAGCTTAAAAGTTGCGTTTGTTGAAATACTTACAAGCTTAAAATCAAATAATGAAGAATACAATTTTAAGCAAAATCCTAGAACTTTAATGTATAATTACACTGGGCATGAAAATTTTCTTTTTTTGAGAGTTAGATATTAACAAAATTAAAGTTGTAAGAAAAACAATGGAATATCTGTATGGTTTACTGATCATATTCTTTTACAGATCGAGTTAAAGATTATTTTATTTATTTTACATCGGCTGCGTGTTAGTGCTGTAGACTTATTGCCGATACTATTTAAAGAACGGGACCTTAGAGAGTGTAAGAAATGAAATGCTCACATCAACAGAACTAATTCGGTTTGAGTTTTCATAACCTACAAAACCTTCCATACAACACCTACTCCTAACGGAATTTTTGAACCTGTACAGTGTAAAAATAAACTATATTTTCTAAACAGACATTTAAGGAAATATCAAAATATTAAAAATATGTAATCATATTGATCAGCTTATAAATTTTTCGCTAAACTTTAAACCAAATTTTGTAGAAAACTTTTTTCCTAAAGAAACTTTTTGTTTACCTTTGAAACCTCAACAAAGATTTCAAACTTCGTTCCTACTCCTTTAAGGTTTGCCTACTCCTTTAACTCGTAAACAAACTTCTTAATATTTGAATGATTGAATTATTAAAAGAAAATTAAGAAACATTTGTTTCTAACCCCCTTTTCCTCAGTTCTACTGCTCATCATTTCTTTATGTTGGCTTTGCATGTTTCGTTTTATTTAGTCCCAATGAAAATAACAAAATATTTTTCCGATTATAAACAACTGTTGGCAGTTAAAATTTAGTTATATTTCGAAATTATAGCAAAACGGTTGTTACGGTTCTTGTTTACTACTATAAAGAAAAATCGTCTAATTTAACGTGTGTTTCAATTAAAAAATTAATTGATTTAAAACTTAAAATTCAAATAAAATGCCCCGTAAAAAACCCAAAGTTGATACACAAGATGAAATTGATACAAGTATAAAATTGCTTTGTGATCAATCCAAGAATCATATGAAATCAAGGGATTACGAAAAGGCTTTAGCAGGTTATAATCAGGTAAATGTTTCGCGGTATTCTTAAAGCTCTGCATTGTGCTATAAAGATATTTCCATAAAGCACTTCCTGTATTTTGAACAAGTAAGAAAAGCTATAGTCGATCAAGCCCGACTATATCATACCCTTGACTACTAAGGTCACATATAGACCAACAATTAAACAAGTTTTCCTTAAGTCTTAGAGACGTACATACATATACTATGTGCTATTTTTTTAAATTTCGAGATTTATGTCATTTCCGGCTAAGGGCCTGATATGAGAGCTAGGGTCAATTGTGGACCGATTGTTACCAAATTTTGGTTATTGGTTTATATTTACAAAATATTTATCAGGTAAATGTTTCGCGGTATTCTTAAAGCTCTGCATTGTGCTATAAAGATATTTCCATAAAGCACTTCCTGTATTTTGAACAAGTAAGAAAAGCTATAGTCGATCAAGCCCGACTATATCATACCCTTGACTACTAAGGTCACATATAGACCAACAATTAAACAAGTTTTCCTTAAGTCTTAGAGACGTACATACATATACTATGTGCTATTTTTTCAAAATTTCGAGATTTATGTCATTTCCGGCTAAGGGCCTGATATGAGAGCTAGGGTCAATTGTGGACCGATTGTTACCAAATTTTGGTTATTGGTTTATATTTATTAAAATATTTATCTGTGCAGAGTTTAGGTAATCAAATGCATTTATCTTTAGAGTTATTAACGTTTTTGTGCTTTTATGTGTATATAAACGTCTTTTGAGAATGTGTCTTGTATGGGAGGTATGGTCAAATATGGGCCGGTTTCTACAAAATTAGGTACCCTGATTAAGGTTATGATAATCAATATTTTTGCTGAATACTATTAAAATAAAACTAAATGTGTGCCTGTAAAGGACCAAAAACTCTATTCCGGGAAGGCATTCCTATGGGAGGTACCCGAAATAGTGATCCGATTTCTCCCAACAAGTATAGGGATCGTCCTTGGACTAAAACATGAGCCTGTGCCAAATTTCATCAAATTATATTTAAAGATACGACCTGCCAGACAGCCAGCCAGCCGGATATCGTTAAAACAACTCATAAAGTGATTCTAAGTCGATTGGTATACTAAAAGGTGGGTCTTAGACCAATATTTCTATGCATTACAAACATAAGGGTATAATAAAATAAAGTGTGTGTGATATAATTAAGTGTGGACTTTAACATCGTTAAAATTTCTGCCACGGTTTCTCTAATGCTCAATAAGACCTTTCGGATATACCCCACATCCGAAAGGTCATATTGAGCATATGGTGTGTGGCACGTAGCGGTGTCTCATTTTAGATCATACAATACAAGCCAACAATTTTTTTTTATTTATAAGACCAGCACTCAGGGGATGGCCCCTACATATTCAACGCATTGTGTTGGAATTAGGAAAATAGGTTATGGGAAGGAGGATAGAGGGAGTAGTGTTTGTGGATATTTGATTTAAACTTTTTTATATCATAACTGGGGAGAAATATTTCTGCTGGGAGTTTATTCCATATACGAAGTGTTCGACTAAAAAATGAGTTTTCCCTGTAGTGTGTTGTGCGATTCATTGGGCAGTCGACTACAAATGGATGAGCTCTAGTTGAGGTGCGAGTATTACGTAAAAATGAGCGTGTTTCAGGAACAAGTTCCCTAATTTCATTAGAGCATTTACCATTATAATAACGATAGAACAGTGAAACGCAACCCACATTGCGACGATGCTCCAGTGAATCAATAGAATTGGCTACCGATAAGCACCTTCGCTCTCTCCTGTACGCGGTCGAGAAGCTCCAAAATAGACTTTGAAGCACCGGCCCATACATGAGAGTTGTATTCCATTTTGGGCCGAATGTAAGTGGTATAAATATTAAGGAGATCAGATGGAGTGAAGTATTTCTTACACAGTTTCAAGAAACCAAGGCACTTGAGTGCTTCTTTTGACACATGAAAGATGTGTTGAGTCCAGCGGACATCGCACTGTATTTTCATGCCAAGAACATCAAGAGCTTCTGATTCCTCGATATTTATACCACCCATGGTTACAGATGAAGCAACACTATCAGTTGTGCGTTTATGTGTTAACATACAACATTGGGTTTTATTTGCATTGAAATCCACCCTGTTTAGACGACCCCATTCAGATATTGAAATAAGGTCCGCATTTAACGTATCGTTCATGTTTTGTCTATTGACTGCAATCTCAGAGAGACTTGGTCTATGACTGAATGAGTACGAATGACATATGTTGCTGTCATCTGCAAAAGAGTAGATAGGATTTGAAGTTTGACATAGAAGGTCATTTAGAAATATAAGAAAAAGTGTAGGAGAAAGAACTGAGCCTTGCGGTACCCCTGAGTTAATTATGAACTCTTTGGACGATATCCCATCTATCATCACTCTTATAGAGCGATCTCTGAGGAAGTTCCCTATAAATCGGCAGAATTTATTACCGACACCAAAAGCATTGAGTTTGGATAAAAGTGCATCATGCCACACTCTATCGAACGCTTTGGAAATATCTAAAGCCACAACTTTACTTTCGCCGAAACGGTGAATTGAACGGCACCATTTTTCTGATAGAAAAGCTAGTAAGTCTCCCGTAGAGCGTCCGCTACGAAACCCATACTGGCGGTCGCTTAGTAGATTGTTTGACTCCAAATAGTTAACCAAATGGTAGTTAACCATACTCTCCATTACCTTAGAGAGTGCGGAACAAATTGCTATTGGGCGGTAGTTTTCAGGGTTGTTTGAGTCACCCTTTTTGGGAATGGGAGTTACATTAGCAACTTTCCAGCACATGGGAAATTTTCCAGAATGGTATAATATACTAAAAAGTTTGGCTAATGGGCGCGCTAGAGATGAAGAGCAATGTTTTAAGACCAATGCTGGAATGCCATCTGGACCAGGAGATTTATTTGTATTTAAACTTGATAAAACACTTTTGACTGCGCGGACTCGAAAGAAAATTGCTGGCATAGATACCGATACTCTCTGCAGTTCTGGTAGTAGTTGATTGGTATCAGGTAGGTGCGAATTTTTTGCAAACAATTCGGCCAAAATATTAGCTTTGTCAGTCGGGTCAGTAAAGATTTGGTCGTCTTTTAAGAGAGTAGGAATGGGTCTTCCAGAACGAGCAAAGCACAACAAATTTCATCAAATCATATATGTATTTCTATTCACAAAAATAATTGGAAGTTAAACGTTTTTCAGGACTGGATGAAGCTGTTCCTTGGGGTCGTGTATCGACCGAATGTGGATACTTGATATCAGGTCCGTTCCGAATGGAATTGTTGATAACTTTATAGTTCGGACCAGCTCTTCACAAACATAGCTGCGGGCGCAATAAAGTTCAATTACTGCCCGAATTGGTATGGTTTGGTGAGGGGTCTTGAGAAGACAAAGTAGTGGAAAAGGTTATCATGTGTCTTATAGGCAAATAAAAAGCCGGAGCTTCGGTTCGATTGGAGTCAGTTTCGTAGTTTGAAAGTTGGCCGGAGCGGGTTGTTTGTGAGTGTGTATAAGACTCGGACAATCATCAACTTGATGGTGCGGTGAAAAGCAACGCGAGCAATACTGATGCAACACGACCTGACGTATACGTTTTCTAACGATAATTTTCTAAACGAAGGACACTCGTACAATGGATGCAAACGGTAACAAATCCGACAATTCACCGGGGACGGTTTTGGTATCGAACCCGAGGCTTCCTTAGCTTGTGACGAAGTCGTAGCAGGTGTTTCGGGGGTCACGACTATAGAAGCCGGTAGTCCAGACAGGGGAGTATTTCCCAGAACAGGAAGTAATGACGCCTGGAGCGACAATGCTTCAGCGGTGCCTCATGGTGGAGCATGTACACTGGAAGAGGTAGAAGTATAATATAACATCTTCTACAGCTGGAGGGGGTTCTATGACCATATGAGAGGTTTCACCTACTTTTTCTTCTGCAATAGCCACGGTTTCAGTTGCGGGAACCGATTTAGCCACGATTTCGGGCTCATCCACTACCATATCATCATCGTAGACCTCCAAACTATCGTCTTGAAACTGAAGGCTCAAAAAGTCCATGACGCTAAGAAATATTATATATTAATATACTTGGATTTAATTATGTAATACATTCACTGATCAAATGGATCAGTTTTGTGATTGGTCGCTTGAATATCCCGTTTTCATTCTTAATGTCCGCGACGCGCATCTTAGTATCGCTACTCGGATATGTTTTTATTACCCTATCTAGTTTCCACGAAGTGGGAGAGAGCTGTTCATTGCGAATGACTACAAAGTCATCAACAGCTACATCCTGTTGTGGATACTTCCCTTTGTACCGCTTATGGAGTTCGGATAAATATTCCTCTTTCCATCGGCGACAGAAATGGGGTGTGAACACTTAAACTTTTCGATATCGATTCGCAATACTAATAGGTGTGTCATATATTGTCGGTTCTGGTGGAGCCAGTATTGGTCCCGGAGTCAAAGCAACTGGCTCACTGGGATTAACGCTCATGGTCCAAATTGGTCTCGAATTAAGGCAGGCTTCAATTCGCGCAAGTATGGTAGACAGTTCTTCAAATGTGTATTTAACTGCTTGGACTTCTTTCCTAAAATGAAGTTTAAAACTTCGAACACCCGCTTCCCAAAGGCCTCCCATATGAGCGCGACTTTCAGCTAAAAACGTTCAGAACTCTCTCTCAATTTCCCTTGAGGCAGCTACAAAATTCGTACCATTATCTGAAAACATTGTTTTTGGACATCCACGTCTCGATATGAAACGATTAAAGGCATCCAAGAGTTTATCTGTTGATAAATTCGAGGTTACCTTCAAATGAATGGCCTTTGTCGAAAAATATACGAAGATAGTTTAATTAATAAGTAATTTTGACTGTTGGCTAGTGTAATCAATCACCACGTCCAACTCTTTGTTATAACTTACTTAAATGGCCTATAATTACAACCTGTTAAGGTCAAAGTACGAGCTTATGTTAGAAATCCATGCGCTTCGATATTGTGCGCATATTCTCCAATTGTGTAAGCCAAGCTTTGAAAGATTTTCCTCTACTTGGTCTTTCCGTCGAAGTTTCGGACGTCCTCTTTTAACATCAGGGCGAACTGTTTTTATTCTAAATTTATCTTTTTTATAGTAATTTATTTTTCCAGGAGTGGCTAGTAAGCCCGACGTGCTAACCCATATTTTGTATCGTTCTTAGCGAAGAACTCGCGGCACATGTTAGCTAACTATATAAACAGGTGTTAACATAGTTACCCGGGTGATACCACGAGGAGGTCAGTGTCCACAGTTGAGATTAGGGATAACCAAGATAAGTCTGGGCTTAACAAGTTAAGACCAATCCAACATCACCTACATCACCCACTTTTCATTATTGCGTGTCTTAAAAAACATGGCTTTTATTGAACTAATGCGTGCCCAGCCCTGATCTAATATAAGTCTAATGTAACTATTCTTACTTTTTGGCCCACATTTTGCATACATATATCTACAGCAGGGGTTGGCATGCATGAGGTCAATAAGAGCCATTTTCCGAGTTGCCAAAAGTAAATTAGCGATTAAAAAAAAATCATTTTAAAGAAAGATTACACGGTGCCACAAATGAGTAACTTTTGTGAAAATTTAGAAAGCTAACAAGTGAGAGTTATAGGCCCAGGTGAGGACATACAAAAACCACTTCCAAAAATTTCGAAACACGTGCGATACATAACTTATTGAGCAGGGGGATTTCTCGCATGATTACCCCTTGGAATAGCATATTCTGTAATTTTATTTATATATTGAACAGGCGCTGCATTTTCGTACTATACCAAGTACAATTATCTCAGACCCTTAGTCCAAATACGTTGGAATAACTCTAAGATAACGTCCTCTAGACCTAGAATCCCACACGGGATGTTTGCCGCATCTTAAACAAGGATGCTCAGGTTATCAGGATGTACCACGAGGAGATAAGAGTAGGAATTGGCTGCAGCTCTCACCTAGTAGCTGGAGACGCCAGACAATAGCTGCTCCCCATTACATCCCCTCCACTGGGAGTCAAGGATAATAGAAGAAGAAGGTACTCCTTAGACTATTTAGTTGAGTTATCATCAAACCAGTTCAAGATTATTCTAGAGGTCAATTTTTCTGGCCCGAGAAAAAGTCTAATATTTATTTTTGAATATTTGGTAAACTAGGACACTTAGAAACTTAATGCAAATATTTTTTTTTACCTTAGAAAACATGTATCGATCCCCCATGATTTCATTTTTTATACCCAACATCAAAAAGAATGGGAGGGTATATTGAGATTGACATTCCGTTTGTAATTTTCTTAATATTGGCTCAAAAACCAAAAGCGATATATATTCTGAAATTCTAAGACGGTTGAGCGATGTCCGTCTGTCTGTCTGTTTAAATCACAATAACGCCTAAACGAAAGGAGCTAGCTCATTGAAACTTAGCAAAAACATTCTTCATTTCTGAGAAAAGTTTGGTATTGAAATTGGCCAAAATCGGTTATATAACAAACTATAATAGCTATGATCAAATTTGGTATATAGAAGTTTTACGTAAGCCCTAGGCAGCGTATAAAATTTCATCAAAATCGGTTCACATTTAGACAAAGCTCCCATACAAAAAACTTATGAAAACAGTCTAAATTTCACCTTAAATACACTTAAATGCCAATAAATCTAAAACTATAACAGATATTACTACTAAATTTAGCACAAGGAAGTCATATTTCAATACCATCCAGTTTTTTCAAAATCGGTCACCATTTGACCATAGCTCCCATATAAAAAACTTACGGAAATACAAAAAGAAAAGGGGGTTTATGTCCGTCAGACAAAAGCGCGATAGCTCCTTAACTAAAAGAGCTAGAGAGACAAAATTTTACAAAACTATTTTCGATATGTTATAGAAGTTGTGTACTTAAAATGGGTGAAATCGTATCATTGAGTGAAGGACATAATACAACTCGCTTGTTTTCCAACACAAGATTCAATTTTTAATAAAAAGAAATATGAGCCTAGTTTCAAAAAATATCTTTTGAAGGTAAATAATGTGGATAAGCATCCTAAAATATTTATTAGTAGTGATGGGACAAGGGTAAATACCCAAATGGTAAATTGGGTATTTAAATGTAAATACCCAGGTATTTACCCAAGCGCTTGGGTATTTACCTAAAATGTGGGTATAAATTGTAATACAGAAAAATATAAATAAATTAAAAGAATTTAAGTTTTTATCATAAATTATACGATTGCTGTCTGATAAATAACCGACCTAACCATGATGCACGCGACTTTTTTTTTTTATTTTTCTACATAGTCTCCTTGTAACTCCACACACTTCTCCCAGCGATGCTCCCATCTCTGCAACCCTTTCAAATAGTACTTGGCGTCTTTGTCTGCAAAATACGAGTTCACGAAAGAGATTGCCTCCTCATTTGACGAAAATCTCTGGCCGCCGAGCGCAGTTTTAAGTTGAGGAAACAAAAAAAAGTCACTTGGTGCTAGATCCGGTGAATAAGGTGGATGGTCAAGCAGTTCGAACCGCAATTCGTGGATTTTCGCCATGGAGACTGTTGAGGTGTGAGATGGTGCGTTGTCTTGGTGGAACAAGACTTTCTTTTTTTTTGCAAATGTGGCCGATTTTTCGAAATTTCTTCCTTTAGCTTGTCCAATAATGATGCGTAGTATGCTCCTGTTATAGTTTTTCCTTTTTCAAGATAGTCGATAAAAATAATTCCATGGCTGTCCCAGCTTTAGCTTTTTTTGGGGCCGGTTCCCCCTTTTCAATCCACTGTTTAGATTGGATTTTTGTTTCGGGCGTATAATGATGAATCCAAGTTTCGTCTACAGTTATCAATCGGCGCCAAAACTCGGTCTTATTGCCTCTAAACTGAGCCAACAGAGCGCTGGAAATGTTGATGCGCGCACGTTTGTGGTCTAGCGTAAGCAAACGCGGCACCCAACGCGCAGACAGCTTTCTCATGCCCAAATCTTGGTTTAATATGTGACAAACACGTTCTTTTGACATCTTCATAATCTCAGCTATTTCCCTAACTTTAATCCGGCGGTCGTCTAGTACCAATTGATGAACTTTAGCGATGTTATCGTTAGTGGTTACAGTTTTTGGACGCCCAGGACGTTCATCATCTTCCAAGCTCCTGCGACCACGTTTAAATTCAGCTGCCCAAAATTTTACGGTGGTAAACGATGGTGCAGAGTCACCATACACAGAGTCTAACTCATCTTTGATTTGTTAAGGCGTATTGCCTTTCAAAAATAAAAATTTAATTACAGCTCGATATTCAATTTTTTCCATTATGGGGAAATCACCGAAATAGACTCACAAAAACGACTGTCAACAGATAATTGCGCAAGATAAATTTTTGAAATTTTGGCGAGTAGCTATTATAATATGCACAATTTGAAGTAGAAACTTTTTTTTTTTTGAAAAAGTCGCGTGCATCATGGTTAGGTCGGTTATATAACAGACAGCCCTCGTATATATAATTCCATGGTAACATTATAATTGGAACAAGGGGTACTTCTCTCAGACAATGAGCTGCATCCGATTCAATTTTTAGACTCATTGAAAGGGATCTACATTTTAACGCCGGCTCCGAAAGGCAAATGCATTAGATAGAGAAGTTTTACATAGCCTAATACTCAATAACCAGTGGTTAGCTGAGTTATGCGGTGAACCGCCGCTTTTTGAAAATTTATTTTTTTTAAGTGGGTCTGGCCTGGGATCGAACTTGGGACCCCTTGTATGCTAGGCGGATAACTAACCTGCTATACCACGGCGGTTTATCAGGAATTAGATTTTTTAATAACAAATGCAATCATTTTTAAATTTAATCGTAATCGCTGTAGCTGTACGTATCCGTTTAAAACTCATCGAGTAGATTCCTAATAAAGTTAAAGATTTATCGTCTTAAGTGCCTTAATTTTCAAATTGAATGGAGCGCGTGCTTTCTACTGAAGGGTAAAGGTTTTCAGTTGCACAATATATATGTTATTTTACCCGGTCTTTGTGTTGTTAAATGGTTCCTGTTTTTGGAGTGAATGAAGCTGTGGCTGCTAGCAGCTGAAAGTACAGGGAGCTGTTAAAATTCGAACAGCTTAATTGCGTTCTTCCACAAATTCCTTTACATCAAGTTACTGGAGAAATTTCATCCAAGCAGCTGCAGACAATAGTTTTTGACCACAAATCATTTTTGGCTTTGTAATTGACAAAATCTGCCATTACATTTATGTTAAGCACCTGTGACATTGTTTTTATGTTCAAAATAAATTCGAAAATGTTCACATTTCTGTTACTCTACGTAACAACGAGTATTTATTATTAAAATGAGTATTTACCCGAAATTAGATAAATACCCGGGTATGAAAATGGTTATAAATGGGTAAATACCCAGCGTTGGGTAAATACCCAGGTCTAAACCCATCTCTATTTATTAGCTGATAATACCAACTATGGCAAAATGATTTTAAATTCCCGGATGTAAGATTTTGGCCGCGTACATTTATTTGACTATTGCTCACATACCTATACGTTTTATAAGTATGGGTTAGTTCCAACAATCGGGCTAAGAAAATAGTTCTGAGTTTTATACAAAAATGTTTTGCGTTAACGCTTGTCGCGTTAATTCTAATCAACCTGAAATTTTTTTCCGTTATAAAAACCGAAAGCTTTCACAAAGTTTTACTTAGCTAATTCCACAACCATTTTAATAAAAGTAAAAAAAGCTTACACATAACACCTTTCTACCCAACAAATGTTTCTAATTCAAATCAATATAAATTCCCATACACAAGATTTCAATAAAAGGTGTCATGTGTATCGAAGATTATCTATATGAACCTATGACAAAAAAAAACTGGTAACCAGGCAACTTGTTTATAATAATTTCTAACACCTTTAAAGAACAAATCCAAAAAATTTGGCAAAAGTTAAAAAAAAAATATTAGAAAAATTTGTTGAAAAGTCCTTAACATTTTGCTCCAACAGTATTAAAATAAACGATGTCCAAAGTTTTGAAAGATTTCCTGGCCGTTGATAAAGAACAAGAATTGCTACAAAGTTTTATACGTCTGGGAGCTCCGGCCGAGGATGACAGCTATGAGGATTCATCGTCACAGCATAAAAAAGGTGGAGCCAGAAGACGTGCCAGCAGCTATGCTTCGCCCAGGAAAACTGCTGTCGATAATCGTCGAAAATCAGTGAAATTTTTCGATGAAGCTGGTAACGAAAAATCTACGGGTCAACGCATGAATCGTATAGAAGCAGAATTGAGGGCAGCTCGAAAGAAATCCGAGGATTTGTTGGCTAAAAAGAAGAAACAGAAAGAAAATTTTGTAGATTTCTATACCGATAAAGATCGAGCGGCAGCGGTCAGTGCGGGTGCCTACGATATTAAGCAGAGTTTGCAGATAAAGCAGAAACAGGATCGTAATGAGACTTTGCTTATACCAGATGAAGCTGATATTAGCTCGATAATAGCTTTGGGTTTGAAAGAGATTAAGAATGCCAATCCCGAAAATGCTATACATTTCTTTTCAAAGGTTTAAATTTGTTTTCAAAATAAAACTGGTGGTGATTAGCATAGAACCGATTCTAAAGCTGAACTTGAACTAATTAGAACTGAAACTAGAACTAACTTGAAATGAACTAGAACTGAACCTAGAACTAAACCTAGAACTGAACCTAGAACTGAACCTAGAACTTAACCTAGAACTGAACCTAGAACTGAACCTAAAACTGAGCCCAGAGTTGAACCCAGAACTAAACCTAGAACTGAATGCAGAACTGAACCTAGCACTGAACCTAGAACTAAACCTAGAACTGAACCTAAAACTAAACCTAGAACTCAACCTAGAACTGAATCCAGAACTGAACCTAGAACTGAAATTAGAACTGAACTTAGAACTGAACCTAGAACTGAACCTAGAACTGAATCCAGAACTGAACCTAGAACTGAAACTAGAACTGAACTTAGAACTGAACTAGAACTCAACCTAGAACTGAACCTAGAACTGAATCTAGAACTGAACCTAGAACTGAACTAGAACTGAACCTAGAACTGAACTGAACCTAGAACTGAATTGAACCTAGAACTAGAACTAAACCTAGAACTGAAACTAGAACTAAACCTAGAACTGAACCTAAAACTGAAACTAGAACTAAAACTTGAAGTGAACCTAAAACTGAACGTAGAACTAAACCTAGAACTGAACCTAGAACTGAGCCTAAAACTGAAACTAAAACTGAAACTAGAACTGGAATTAGAACTGAACCTAGAACTGAACTAGAAATGAACTAGAACTTTACTAGAACTGAACTAAAAATGAACTAAAACTGAACTAGGACTTAGATTTGAAAACTTTTTCAAACTTGTTTTTGTAATTGGATATTATGGATTTTTTTAAAGTTTTGAGATTTTGATGTTCCGAATAAGTAATTTAATTTATTATTGACCTTTGATCTTTTTTTCTCTTTTCAGGCTTTGGAACTCAACCATAGTGACATCAATGCCTTGGTCTCACGCAGTAAATGCTATCTGCTGTTGGGAGAAGCCTCCAAGGCCTTAATTGATGCCGAAACTGCCTTGGCCGAGGAGAAAAACAACATAAGAGCTATTTACCAAAAAGCAGAATCTCTCTACTATCTGGGACAATTCGAACAAAGTCTTATGTACTTTCATCGTGGCCTCCGCGCCCGTCCCGAATTGGCTTCCTTCCGCTTGGGCGTTCAAAAAACCCAAGAGGCTATAGAAAATACTATAGGTGCAAAGAACTCCAAACCAGCAACGGCGGGCAAAAATAAATCCAAACGTTCAGGGGATAATACACCCAAATCTCAGATGACTACCTCGAGGCCTCATAAGCCCAAGCCAACAAAAGCTGAGCTAGAGCGTAGAAATGCACGAAAGCTTTTGGGAGAGTTGTGTGTGGATAAGGAATATTTGGAGAATCTGTTAAAACATCCGGATTTGGTAAGAGCCGATACAAATACAGAGAATATTTCTACCTATGCCAAGGAAGCGGTGGAGTTTCTTAATAAACGTCAGGAGTTTTGGCGTCAGCAAAGACCATGTACTGCCTTGCCGAATCATAAGAATTTGCCCATTGATGCCATGCCAAGATGGTTTTAGAATATTAACAATTATCGCACGTGTTAGCGGAACAGAAAACAAGCCCGCCACTGTTTCAGAGAGCTACTTAAAGAAAACCACATATTTATTGCCAGATTTTTTGCGTTAGTTTCTTGTTTATTAAGTTTTTTTGTTAGATATTCGTTTTTCCTTGTAATTGAATTTTATATAATAATGTTTGTTATTGTTTTGTTTATAATTATATAATTTTTTTTATACATTTTTATTAAGTGTATTTAAATATTTTTATATAGTATATAATAGTAGTTATAGTATGTATGTCCTAGAGCTTTAACATTTAATACACCGGGATTAAATATGTTTCAAGTGTGTTTTTAAGTGTCTTTTATATTTCCCAGCTAGCAATTTGGTGATTGTTGACGTTAATATCAGCAAAATGAGTCTTTTGGGATTCGTATAGATGATCAAAAACTGATTAATCAGCTTGGTGATCTAAAAAAGATTCCAAAAAGACTCCTTAAAACGCTTAGAAAACGACTAGTTTACTAAAGCACAAACAATTCTAGTAGAATGTGTGCAGTCAAAATCTTATCCTAACACAACTATTTTTTTAGTTTATTTTAATCAGTTCGATGATCAAAAAAGACTCAGAAAATACCTTGAAAGCGACTATTTGAAAGCAGAATGTGCGCAATCAGTTTGGTGATCAAAAAATGACTCATAGACGCTTAGCAAGCGACTAGTTAAAAGAGCACATAAAATCCTGTAAAATGTGCTTAATATAACTATTTTTAGGCGATAAACAAAATGACACAAAAATACTCGTATCTCATTATGGGTGATGTAGCTTAGTTGGTTAGCACGTCGACTACCAAACGTAACATATCATATTCAGCAGCCTAGGTTCGATCCTCGGTCTCGGCAACATCAATTTCTGTAATTATTAAAGCAACTTCACTGTTCTAAAAATATGACGTGTTCTAAAAATAGATATACTGTGTTGAGTAATAAAAAGCTTTATTCTTTTTTTTACAAATCTAGCAAAATATCGACTACTGCATTCCATCACCCGTTTTCGAGCAATTCTTCTCTGTGGATATCTCTGGGGCTCAAATCGACTACAAAGAAGGGACCCCGGATATCTACTCGGACGGATCTAAATCGGTACGCGGTGTAGGAGGGGTCTTCTTTATCCCACTTTTTGGGACAAAAGTAAAATTCAAGCTTCCCAAACAATGTAGTACTCTTCAAGCTGAAATCTCAGCTATCTATAGGACGAGCAAGTGGCTCACATACCACCAAATATACTCTAACGATATTCGTTTCTATACGGATAGTCTTGCCGCAATCCATTCTCTATCATCGGTCTACACGACATCCGTTCTCATCTGTGAATGCCGGGCATCCCTAAACGAGATGGCGAGACATTCCAACATCGAACTTCTCTGGGTACGCAGTCACAGTAATGTACCAGGTTACATCACTGCGGATAACCTAGCAAAAGGTGGTGCTCTCCTTGGTCAGGAGTACATCGACCAATTTATAGGTATACCGCTATCAGCATGAAAACTGCTCATTAAGCAGTTTATTTTTAGGTTCGCACAGACCAACTGGTCCACAGAAACGACCTGTTCGATCTCCAGACTTACAATTGTAACCAACTTACGATTGTAAGCGTTCTGCAATCTTGGTCAGCTTTCCGCGCCATATACTTCGCACCCTCATATCAGTACTCACAGGACACTGTTTAATAGGTTTACATGCTAGGAGACTTAATCTTCAAAGCAATGACTACTGCAGAAGCTGTCAAAATGTGGAGGAGGAAGAAACTATCACTCATTTCCTCTGCCGTTGCCCAGCCCTTGCTGATATTAGGACACTCCATCTGGGATACGATTTTTTGCATGACTTATCAGAGATCTCGAACACAAATATTCGTAAAATAAGCTCTTTTATTTGTGCTACTGGATGGCTCTAGTTTTGAGCCTCTAATTTATTGGTAGTTTAGAAATTTTCTTTTCTTTCCCATGCAGGAATTACAAAGGGACCTCTTCTTGGACTCAAGTGATGCGGACCATAAGGACTGCATCCTGCCTAACCTAACCTAGCAAAATGTGTGCAGTCATATTCTTATCAGCAAAACGAGTCATTAAATACTCGTTTTGAAGAATCGCATGAAGGGTACCACTTTCTCACAAAAAATATAATTTTTGACTCATAAGTGATATCATAAATGATCATTTTAATCGTGCATCGAAGTCAAAAAAGACTCATATTTGATAAAAATTTTCCAAAAATGCTAACTGGGTTATTGGTTTATTCGTTTTTATGTGTGTGTGTGTGTTATTAAATAAATTAAATAAAAATAATTAAATTATTTAAACAAATCTCTTTGATAAACTTAATTATGTTAAATTACTTAGTTAATAAGATAATCGTTTTCTTTATTGATTCTTCCATTTTGTTTTATTGTAATAGTTAATAATAGTTATAAATATTTATTTGTTTAAGGTTTTTTGTTACTACATTCAACAGACAACTTTAAATTAAAACATTAACAATTTAATCGTTTTTTTATGTATTTTTGTTTTATTCAATATTTTCTATAGTTTAATAGATTTTTTGTTATAAATTCTTTCAATATTTTTTTTTAATTTTTCTATAGATTTGAATTTATTTTCTTTAAAACTAAATTTAGTGTTTTGAAACTGAAATTGAATAAAGAGATTATAAAAACTGAAATTTTCAAAAACGTTCTTTTAATTTAAGCAAAATTGTCTTAACAGATTTAAGATTCAACAGATCTTCATATTGAAAATACTCTCGATTCAAAATTAACACATTGTGTGCTATAAGAACATGCCCGGTCATTTGACTGGCACTGGTGACTGATATATTATATTTGGCTCCAGATATGTATATCCAAACCGCTCACTCTAAGTTTTTACTTATCAACGGTGATGTATGTATATATCGGTCACATGTGACTAGTCAGTATTGATGTAAATGTCGGTCCCAATTGTCTAGCCAAAAAACAAGTAAGAAAGTGCTATAGTCGGTCAAGCCCGACCATACGATACCCTTCACCACCGATGTCAAAGGTGTTCTTTTTCCTGTATAAAGTCAAATATTTGGTAAATTTTGCCATCATACAAACATTTTTTCAAAACTTATATATTTAAGTTGTTTCCGTCATTTGGACTTATACTAGAGCTAGGGTCAAATATGGACCGATTATTTCGAATTTTTTCAAATTGATGAAAGTTTTTACAGAAATTATGTATGCAAAAACTCAAAATTTTCATTATCTTCAGATTCAACAAATCTTCATATTGAAAATACTCTCGATTCAAAATTAACACATTGTGTGCTATAAGAACATGCCCGGTCATTTGACTGGCACTGGTGACTGATATATTATATTTGGCTCCAGATATGTATATCCAAACCGCTCACTCTAAGTTTTTACTTATCAACGGTGATGTATATATCGGTCACATGTGACTATTCAGTATTTAGTGATTTTTGTTTTTATTTTTAGTTTTAGTGATTTTTGTTTTTATTTTTAAACACTTTTTATTGGAAAAATGTTCTTTTATAAAAGAAATCTGTTAAGGCAGTTATTGGCTTAAATATATTGAAGAGGAAATATTGACTTCTATTAAAGAATTTTGGATGTTGAACACTTTTTTGCATCTCCTTAAAAATTTTGTATTTGGTTCATAGTCGGTATTGAATATAGGCTCACGATTTGCAGTATTTGTTTTAAATTTCATGAAAAAATATTGATATTTGTGGCCAAAATATCAATTCCGGGAAGTGGGACCAATGGGAGGTACCATAAATAATGCACCGATTTTGACAAATTTCAATAGCCATATATTCAACTATCAAAAAATTATCTGTGCCAAATTAAATCAAATTATCATTAGAATTGCCCCCTGTACTTTGATTACATGGTTTACATGGGGGTCCAGCCAGACGGACGGACTGACATCGCTAAGTCGACTCAGAAAGTGATTCTAAGCCTAAAAGTATACTAAAAGGTGCGTTACATACATCAGCATAAACTTTCCACCTAAGGTGGTGAAGAGTATAATAAAATTGTATCAACAGATGCAAGATTTAACAAGTCTTAATACTGAATATGCTCTCGATTTAAAATAAACACATTGTGTGCGGATATATCGAATTTTTCAAGAGGAACGCTACAAGAGTACAGCGACAGGGACAGCAGACGACACCATATGAGTACAATGAGTACATCATTGCATCCAGAACAAAATACGGTTTCGTGCGTATTGTGAATGGGAATCGCTACCGTTCAATGATAACCGAATATTTTTGGTCCTAATTAGATGATATGAACTTGAAGAACATGCGGTTTATTGAAAACCAAGTTAGAAGAACGTGTTATCTCACGAAATGGTCCAGTCGATTGGCCGCCTCGGTCGTGCAATTTGACGCCGTTAGACTATTTCCTGTAGGGCTACGTCAAGTCTATGTTCTATGCCAACAAGCCAGCCACGATTGATGTACTTCGTACGAATATCGAACGCCAATTTATGCTTGAAAACCGTCGAAAATTGGGTTCAGTGTCTGGACTTCTGCAAGCGTGCCCTTGGTGGCCATGCAAAAAAAAAATCGAGTTCCATATAGGAATAAAGAATTTCATTGATATCTAAAACCGTTTTTTGTTCTATTTAAAAAAACAAAATTTTGTAGAGCTCTTATTGCAGATAAATTGAACCGAGAGAACGTGTTATCTCACCAAATAGTCTGAGTCGGTCGTGCGATTTGACGCCGTTAGACTATTTCCTGTGGGGTTACATCAAGTCTATGATCTATGACAAGAAGCCAATTTATGCTTGAAAACCGTCGTAAATTGGGTTGAGGTCTGGACTTCTGCAAGCGTGCCCTTGGTGGCCATGCAGGAGAAATAGTGTTCCATAATGGCATCAAACGTGCTTTTACAAGAATAAAGAATTTCATTGAAATCCAAAACCGTTTTTGTTTTCAGATGCTTCTATGGCCTAAGTAGACAGTTTAATAACAAAGCCACCCCTCGGCTAACAAAAATCACGCTTTACAAGACACTGATACTACCCGTGCTATTATATGGTTCAGAATCATGGATACTTGCGACAGCAGATGAGGCAGTACTTGAAGTGTTTGAAAGAAAAAATCATTGGAAAGGTCCAATCTGCGTTGACGGAGTATACCGGTGCGGTATGAACCATGGGCTATATTCCGACATTGACATATTTAAGCTTATTAAAATAAAACGTTTACGCTGGCTGGGTCATGTTGTGAGAATGGATGAAACTGCTTTAACTAAAAAATCATTTGAATATGAACCCGGTGATGGTTTACGCAGAAGGGGAAGACCGAAGCTCTGATGAAGAGACCAGGTAGAAGAGGACATCTCGAAACTTGGTGTCAGAAATTGGAGAAGTTGTTTGGAATTCTATTCTATGTTCGGCAAAAAAAGAATAGATTACAAAAAGTAAATTTATGTTTTTTTTTACCCGCTCTGGCGAGTTTTCGAAAAAAATGCGACTTTTTAATATTTGGTTTCTATCTATAATAGTTGAGGAGATATGACATTCCCTAAATTTAATTGAAGTCGGATAGCATATTACTGACACCCCCTTTTGAACCATTCAGATCGCTTTAAAAAGCTATTAACTAGGTCAATATCTACGTCAACCAGATTACCAAGGTGTCTATAGAAATAAGAGTGTAGTTCCAGTGTCCCTGTAGAATGGCACATAGGACACTTACATCCTTAACTTCTAAATAACTTAAGATTAGCCACGCATCCCAAAGGTAGCGATGTAGAATCGCATGTTCAGACTTGCCATTCGCTGCATACTTTCGAGTATCTTGCGGAACGTGGATTTCTGAAAGCCCTAAACTAGGGGCTAAATCACCGCATTTGATAACGATTGAAAACTCAGACTTTAAAGCAAATATTGTGTAACATACCTTAGGGATTTTCAAAATAATTTGTTTTTCAAAAAGTTTGTTAAACTTATCCGTTTGTTTGCCAAAACATTTAGTTTAAATGACTTTATTTTACTGTCAAGAAACTTTTGACAAATAAGTTACAAGGAAGTGAACCTTATATGTTATATATTATTTAGATTATCCTAAAAGTATGCTATACAAATGTTTCTGAAATATCCTTACATTTCGATCGAAATCAAATGAGGCGATTTGGCCTCAAAAGGAAAATAGTATAGCATTTTCGGTTGTTTATTATCATCTACAAAAATGAATCAATTTGCTCCAGCCAATATATTTATATAGCCATAGTATAATGGCACTTTGGGTGGGTTGAATAAGTGAATAAGACTGCATAAGAAACCCGATGGAAATTGATTATTTAAATAAAAGAACGTTTTCAAAAAAAAACCCCAAATTAATAAATTAACTTTAATTTGATGAGTAAGTAACTATAAAATTTAACACACAAAAAATCATTGAAAAAACAACCGTAGCAAAATAAATTCAAATCTTAGTGGTGTGTGAAGTGTTTAATAAAATGGAACCAGTTTTCTTAAAATTTTCACATTTAATAGTTTTTAATACAATACATTTTCGATATTGAATATATTACGCTTTAATGTTAATATTTAGTTTGCAAATGTTTTAATTCCGCTTAGAGATTTGACTAGGTGTTTGTTTGTGTTTGCTTATCTTAAGCATTTTAATTATATAATTAATTTATTTTGTTCATTTAATTAACATTAATATATTTGTGTTATAATAAATATGTATTTAATACTTTATTCTTGCAGTTTTTTTTGTTAATGATAAACAATTTTAAGTTCTTTGTTAGTTTTTTATCTTAATTGTTAAGAGTACATTTTTATATAATCGTTATCATCATAATTATGACGCCTTTTATTTCACTGTAGTAATAATTTATTATTAGTATTAATATAATTAATAACTATTTAATTACTCTTTATTGTTTTAAGCGTATTTTGTGTCAGTGTGTGAATTTAATTAACAAACATTTTTGTATAATTAAATTTTTAAGATGTCATTTGCACTTTAGCGGTTATGTATTAATTAATCATTTTATTACTATCTTTGTTCTTTAAATTTAAGACTTAAAATGAAAATCATTATCGGAGAAAAAGATTAATGATTCAGTCCTTGAACCAGAACTGAACTAGAACTGAACTAGAACTGAACTAGAACTGACCTAGAACTGAACTAGAACTGAACTAGAACTGAACTAGAACTGAACTAGAACTGAACTAGAACTGAACTAGAACTGAACTAGAACTGAACTAGAACTGAACTAGAACTGAACTAGAACTGAACTAGAACTGAACTAGAACTGAACTAGAACTGAACTAGAACTGAACTAGAACTGAACTAGAACTGAACTAGAACTGAACTAGAACTGAACTAGAACTGAACTAGAACTGAACTAGAACTGAACTAGAACTGAACTAGAACTGAACTAGAACTGAACTAGAACTGAACTAGAACTGAACTAGAACTGAACTAGAACTGAACTAGAACTGAACTAGAACTGAACTAGAACTGAACTAGAACTGAACTAGAACTGAACTAGAACTGAACTAGAACTGAACTAGAACTGAACTAGAACTGAACTAGAACTGAACTAGAACTGAACTAGAACTGAACTAGAACTGAACTAGAACTGAACTAGAACTGAACTAGAACTGAACTAGAACTGAACTAGAACTGAACTAGAACTGAACTAGAACTGAACTAGAACTGAACTAGAACTGAACTAGAACTGAACTAGAACTGAACTAGAACTGAACTAGAACTGAACTAGAACTGAACTAGAACTGAACTAGAACTGAACTAGAACTGAACTAGAACTGAACTAGAACTGAACTAGAACTGAACTAGAACTGAACTAGAACTGAACTAGAACTGAACTAGAACTGAACTAGAACTGAACTAGAACTGAACTAGAACTGAACTAGAACTGAACTAGAACTGAACTAGAACTGAACTAGAACTGAACTAGAACTGAACTAGAACTGAACTAGAACTGAACTAGAACTGAACTAGAACTGAACTAGAACTGAACTAGAACTGAACTAGAACTGAACTAGAACTGAACTAGAACTGAACTAGAACTGAACTAAAACTGAACTAGAACTGAACTAGAACTGAACTAGAACTGAACTAGAACTGAACTAGAACTGAACTAGAACTGAACTAGAACTGAACTAGAACTGAACTAGAACTGAACTAGAACTGAACTAGAACTGAACTAGAACTGAACTAGAACTGAACTAGAACTGAACTAGAACTGAACTAGAACTGAACTAGAACTGAACTAGAACTGAACTAGAACTGAACTAGAACTGAACTAGAACTGAACTAGAACTGAACTAGAACTGAACTAGAACTGAACTAGAACTGAACTAGATCTGAACTAGAACTGAACTAGAACTGAACTAGAACTGAACTAGAACTGAACTAGAACTGAACTAGAACTGAACTAGAACTGAACTAAAACTGAACTAGAACTGAACTAGAACTGAACTAGAACTGAACTAGAACTGAACTAGAACTGAACTAGAACTGAACTAGAACTGAACTAGAACTGAACTAGAACTGAACTAGAACTGAACTAGAACTGAACTAGAACTGAACTAGAACTGAACTAGAACTGAACTAGAACTGAACTAGAACTGAACTAGAACTGAACTAGAACTGAACTAGAACTGAACTAGAACTGAACTAGAACTGAACTAGAACTGAACTAGAACTGAACTAGAACTGAACTAGAACTGAACTAGAACTGAACTAGAACTGAACTAGAACTGAACTAGATCTGAACTAGAACTGAACTAGAACTGAACTAGAACTGAACTAGAACTGAACTAGAACTGAACTAGAACTGAACTAGAACTGAACTAGAACTGAACTAAAACTGAACTAGAACTGAACTAGAACTGAACTAGAACTGAACTAGAACTGAACTAGAACTGAACTAGAACTGAACTAGAACTGAACTAGAACTGAACTAGAACTGAACTAGAACTGAACTAGAACTGAACTAGAACTGAACTAGAACTGAACTAGAACTGAACTAGAACTGAACTAGAACTGAACTAGAACTGAACTAGAACTGAACTAGAACTGAACTAGAACTGAACTAAAACTGAACTAGAACTGAACTAGAACTGAACTAGAACTGAACTAGAACTGAACTAGAACTGAACTAGAACTGAACTAGAACTGAACTAGAACTGAACTAGAACTGAACTAGAACTGAACTAGAACTGAACTAGAACTGAACTAGAACTGAACTAGAACTGAACTAGAACTGAACTAGAACTGAACTAGAACTGAACTAGAACTGAACTAGAACTGAACTAGAACTGAACTAGAACTGAACTAGAACTGAACTAGAACTGAACTAGAACTGAACTAGAACTGAACTAGAACTGAACTAGAACTGAACTAGAACTGAACTAGAACTGAACTAGATCTGAACTAGAACTGAACTAGAACTGAACTAGAACTGAACTAGAACTGAACTAGAACTGAACTAGAACTGAACTAAAACTGAACTAGAACTGAACTAGAACTGAACTAGAACTGAACTAGAACTGAACTAGAACTGAACTAGAACTGAACTAGAACTGAACTAGAACTGAACTAGAACTGAACTAGAACTGAACTAGAACTGAACTAGAACTGAACTAGAACTGAACTAGAACTGAACTAGAACTGAACTAGAACTGAACTAGAACTGAACTAGAACTGAACTAGAACTGAACTAGAACTGAACTAGAACTGAACTAGAACTGAACTAGAACTGAACTAGAACTGAACTAGAACTGAACTAGAACTGAACTAGAACTGAACTAGAACTGAACTAGAACTGAACTAGAACTGAACTAGAACTGAACTAGAACTGAACTAGAACTGAACTAGAACTGAACTAGAACTGAACTAGAACTGAACTAGAACTGAACTAGAACTGAACTAGAACTGAACTAGAACTGAACTAGAACTGAACTAGAACTGAACTAGAACTGAACTAGAACTGAACTAGAACTGAACTAGAACTGAACTAGAACTGAACTAGAACTGAACTAGAACTGAACTAGAACTGAACTAGAACTGAACTAGAACTGAACTAGAACTGAACTAGAACTGAACTAAAACTGAACTAGAAATGAAATAGAATAGAAAATAATTCTCAAACTTATAAATCTCTTGTATAACTATTAATATGTTTTTCAGAACTTAAATAATAAAGGAATACATGGAGTTTAGTACTTCTCAAAGTATAACTAATATATATTTGTTTTTTTTCTGTTTTTGGAATTACAATTGCAATAATTTGTATTTTTGATTATTTGTTTTTTAAAAAAACATTAAGGAATGTTTCATTCTTAACCATTTACTTTTTGAATTTAGCAAAACTTTACTACTTACCATTTAAGTACGTTATGATCATTTTAATTTAATTATTATTTGGTCTATTGGGCAAGGGTGGTGCATTCCCTGTACGATTTGGTATAGGTGGGGGACCCCGTCTAACTGGTAATGGGGGAGGAGGACCCATAGGGGCATTCGGCGGCTGATGTGGTGCTCTTCTAGCAGGACTATCACTGGAATTGTCAACCATACCCACAGGTGGTGGAAAGGCAGGTGGTGGATGCCGAGGTGCGGGTATATCATCTTGGATTTCTTCGTAGATATTGCTCTCGTTGTACGTTGAGGTATCTTGTACGTCTACCGATGATTGCTTTGATTGGCGAGAAGGTGTCGAAGCAGGAGTTCCGCTTTTGCTTTGCGTATGGCGTGGTGGAGTGGGCGGCAATGAGCCAGCTTGAGAGCTTGAGCCTGAAGGTGACGCTTTACCCGAGGACGAGTGTAGCGGTGAAGTTTGTTCGGTTGGCGATTGTGACTTAGAAGAGGGAGCTGTATCGGAGCCAGAGCCTACAGGTACTGGCCTTAAAGGAGGTGGCAATTGAGGAATTTGCTGCGGCTGAGGTGGCATAGGAGGCTTGGCCGGTTTTTGTAACATTTCTGGTACCACACTGATGACACCAGCATGTGGCAAGTGTCGGGGCGAATTCTTTGGTGACATAGGAATGGGTGGCCTAGCCGGAGCTGGTCTAGCAGGTGGCTGTTTTGGCCTTTGTGGCACTTCTGGAGTGGCATTCAACAGCTGAGCCTGTTCTTGGGGATTTGCACACAAGGGTATGGTATTGGTAGTGCATAGCTCTATCTCATTATCTACTAAATGATTCCAATTGGGAGATTTTAATTCAAATTCCAATTCTAGGCCACAAATATTTAGATGTTCCTTGGCTACGGCATTTAAGGAAGCTTCACCATCCCTAAAGGTGACCCACATGGTATCTTCGACATAACGCACTAATGTTACCTCACCCATTTTAGAGAGTTCTTGGATCAGAGAAGACATAACGTTTTCATCATAAATTGTGGGACCATCGTCATCTGCAGAGGGTTCTTTGACATGAACCACTATAGTAGAGTCTGGAGGACCTAAATCTTTAATAACCTGCTCAAATACTGATCTCCTGCGCTTTTGATCAATTTCCATTATCTCTGCATCTATAATAGCAATAACTGGACGATGATCACTTTGTTTTAATTCCGAACGTCCATAGTGTATTAATTTGCCAGGATTCCAGTCGTTAATGGCATAATCTGACTCAGCCAAGGCTTTGCGTCTACGCCACAATGCACGATCCGTCCAAGCTGGCGCTCTTTGCTTTTCCGAGGTATCATAATCATCACTAAACAAATCGTATTTGTATGTAGGATCAAATGTAATTTCACCTTCCAGAAAATCGGAGAATACATTGCCTGCCTCTTGTTCTTTGCGTAATTGATCGTTTTCTAAAACCGAAGTCAAGTCCCCATTACGTATGGCCTCCTTTAGTTCTTCCTTGTCCATGTCAATACGATAGTTAAAGTCACCACACCAAAAGACCCAATCGTGTGATTTCAAAGTACGACCCATGGGAAAGGCTAATTTACGGGTGATTTCAGCATAATCAGCATTACGCTCGGCCACCTGGAAAGACAAGTTTTAATTTTTTCTAAGATATATAATTCTTGTTATTTTAAGCCTCCAAAACATACCTGAGATTGCCCGGCAGCAAAATGGGCACAAACAAAACACATGGAAGTTCCATGTAAAACAAATCTTATGGCACAGGCTCCCTTATTACCTGTAGCTCCTCCCAGGCCAGTCTTTACACAATCTATAGCCACATCTTTTATATAGGGAGCATGTTCAGGACGTATGTAAATATAAAGACAAACACCCACCAACTGCTGATAAGTCAACAGGACATAATCATTGTCTCTTGAGATAGTTTTCTGCAATTCCTCTGCCCACAGTTTGGCATTATCCGTACTGGCAGCCATGATATTGGAAGCATTTAGATCAACAATTTCCTGAAAACCTATGGCATAAATGTCCACAGGATTACTGGCGTTTTCCGAAGGATTATTAACATTAACCAAAGCTTTGGAGCGTGCTAGGGCATGACAATCCAAAAGCCAATCGGAAAGAGAGTCCTTGAAGACAACACTACGGAAATGTTTGCCACCATTGACATTGTAAGTGCCTACTGCAACTCTAGCAGTTTTGGGAACGACATATTCCGTATAGCGTTTGCACATTTCTCGCAAGACTGTGGTGGGGGCATGCAACATATTGGAGGGTAATAAAATACGTGCTCTATCAGCCAATTCGGAGTTCAAAGTAGAACCTACCAAGAGTATATCAATGGCTTCCTGGAAAACGAAAAAGTCATAATATATTATAAGAAAAAACGAAAAATATTTGTCTTCCTTCCACTCACCTGTTTGGAGTTATCTAATAAATTATTCTGTATAGTTCTAGCGGCCGATCTTGCACCATCCATCAATTTCGAACCTCCCTGTATGGCACCAGTGCCAGCATAAATCTTACTTACTTCATTGCCATTATTAATCCACATTTGCTTAAAGATATCCTCAAATTTCGAAATATTCTGTTTCTTTTCACCCATACCCAAGGCCTCAATTTGCACCGCCAATGTATCCAAACCCAAATATGTCTGTACACAATTCGTACGATCCAAACAGTCCAAACAATTAGTGCGTATAACACCGAATTGTTCACGCAGCACTTGACTATTGGAGATATGAAATATGCCATAATTAATGCCACATGCCGTAATACGCTCCTTTAGTTTGGATAAAGCGGCAAAGTTTCCACCACGACATTCCTGGTGATAGTCGAATATGATGTGTGGCACATCTTTGTGGGCCGACATGCCATGATGACGTTGAAATTCGTTGCTAAGCATAGCTTCGCCCTCTTTACTGCCTACAAGAGAAGTTCCTAGAAGATTTATTATGGCCTGATAGCCATAACGTTCTTTCATCATGGACATATGACGATCAAATGCAGCAGCAGAGGTCTCAAACCCCCGGGATAATTTGACTTTGTGCGAGCCCACCTGTACACCTGGCTGTTCCCAAAAGAGTGGTACAGAACCACGAGTTTGGACATAGCTAGTAACATCATTGTCCACATGTATAACTTGCTCAGTTTCTACAAAATTAGCAACATGACCCTCGTCATTGGTACCTTTTTTAATTAAATATAAAATTAAAGTTATTTTAGTTAATTTATTTTTCTCCTAAAAACTTACCTCTAACATTAAATCGAGTACCAGCTCTTTCACAGGACAACCTTGAGAATATAGCAGCTCTAGCTTGCTTTGCCCCTATATACACGGTACGAATTTCCGCCGAACCACACATGGCCTTAAGCAACCATGCCTGGCAATCTATGCCAAATCTAAGCATATGAATATGCATCATGCGATTCCAAAAGAAACGATTATCCGTTTCTGAAGTCTGCGAACGCCTTTGAGCACATAATGTTATATCAAACTTATTCATGCTAGTCGATGTCTGATTGGTGTGGGCAAAATAAAATGTACCCGAATTAAGCAATTTCCTCACTTCCGATATCTTATCCTCATTGGGGGTTGCATTCTGCAGCGAAACAAATTGGGTTTGTTGTATGCGAAACACTTCGACGTCCCCAATCTTGCCCATCGATACACATCCCGTGACCAGCACTAGGAATAATACTGTACTCTCGCCAGCATTCAATTGCAATACGCCCAAACAGCCATAGGCATCACAGACTTTCGTGTACTGTTTACGTATAATGTCCGTTTCCTGTTGCGACAACAAGGCCACAGCATGTGATTCGAAGAGTATACTGTCGTTTTTATGACGATGCTCCATTAAAACGCTATGCGGTGAGGGAGCAATGGATTTCTCCAAGACGCGTACAACTTTTGACATAGCCATGGTGCCTGTTCGTTCAAATGTTGATTATGTTTCTTTCCTCAAGGTTTTTTTTTATAAAATAATTTGGAGGGTTTAAAGCGATTTTTTTATTTTCAAACTAATTAAATTGTATCAACCAATTTATTTAATGTTTGTATTTAATAGTGGATTTAGTCTATGATAGAAAAATGTTTTCAGGGGAAAAACATCTGTAAGAAAAGAGAGAATAAATTTGTGAAAAGATATATTTAAATTCTGAGACATTTATTGGGCCTATCGCTAAGAATTTTTGGTAAACATTAGATAAGGAGATTATGTACTCGTAAGTAAGTTTGCAAAATCTAAGCGGCCAATTAACTGGCTTCAAACGTGGAATAAACTGTTCACCAAACCCGCCGTTGTTTCGAGTGCAGTGTGGCATCTGACACCGTCTTGTTGAAACCATATGTCATCCATGTCCAGCTCTTCCATTTTGTACGAACAAAATTGTAATCATGGAACGATATTAACGTTCTTGCCTTTATCGACTTTGAAAAAAAAAAAAAACAAACCAAAAAGTGTATTTTTTGGGATGCATTGGTAGTTCTTACAATGCTTCTGGCTGCTCTTCACTCTGAATACTGCAACTTTAATTATTTACTTATCCATTTAACCAATTTCCTATATAAAGTGAATCTTTATCTTTTCCGTTAACAGACGTTATAGGATGTGTGGCTTCATTTCATGCAGCAGCTTTGTTTTAAAAGGTTTTACAGCTTAATATTTTTGAAAAATTTCCCACGTTATGAATTCAAAGTGGCCCAATTGCTTTGATTACCACCGAATCGATAACTCATGATAATCAATAATACTGGCGGAAACAGCTGCTATATTTTCATTTGCCCGCACTCTAGGTATGCGTGTTTGTTTATTAATATATTATGTTTAGTACTAAAATCCAATAATCTACAAGCTTTGTTCGTTTGTAATTCAATTCCTTGTTACTTCAAACTAAACATAAAAAACACCCGATATATGTCTGACTCCTACTTTATATAACTGTTAGCCTTGTATTTTCAGCTGTCAGTTGACTTTCATTTACTTAGTCCAGAGAATTGGTGGACCCATCACAAAAACATAGAACTAAAGATAATAGATCTGTTGCTTTTGAGTGACTAGCTTTCCCTGCTTTTGGATAATCATCGCTCTAACCTCTGACCACACACAAGTCAGAGGAATTTTGCTGCATGGCTATGTTAGAGCCATTTGTGTCAGCCGTATTAAACGGGTTGAAAGCGTTAACTACTCATTTAAATTATCTCGTCTATCTGATTTCTGGTGTATTTACTATTTATAGCGTATTTCGTACCCGTATTTTGGATTTTATGTGTTTGAAAAAATATTATCAAATGTTTTTATTGTAACCTGAAGATACAACCAACTAATTCCTAAATTTGACACCTCGACAAAAGATGTAAGATTATAGCTTGGCGTTGAGGTCGATGGTATACCATATTCTGACCGTGAACAACCGGAAAATCATATAAGCCACACTCGATAGCCTCTTTACTTCGTCAGCATAACTGCAATGTAAAAACAAGGTTCTTAAAGCACTCAGCCACATGTTGCCTACAAATTACCTCACTACGTCATCTTCATAAGGAAATAAAAGTCTTTCCAGTAAAGGGGGAATGGGCAAAGAAAACTTGATATCTAGGTTAGGTTTTAAAGGTGGTGTCGAAACGATACCAAAGACCCATGGGATTCATTGTGATCCTTTAGCAATAAATTGAAATGAAGAAGATGGAGAAAAGAAGAGAAAATAAAAATACAGAGAAAGAAGAATACCCTATCTAAGCCGCCTGAGTCCAGTGATAAACCCAATAATTTCATACAGTTTGCAACGTTTAAGATCCTAAAGTTCAACAAGCCTAGATGTCTGAGCCTTTGGTTTTGTAGCCTTGAACATTAACAGAAAATGTGTTCTACCGATTCGAAAGAATCCTCATCTAGACATAGTCTGCAGAGGTCCGGAATGCTACCATCCCAACTGTTTAGCCTAGAATTTAAGGCACAGTTTCCCGTCAAGATTCCTATACATCTTTTAAGCTTATCCTATTCAGACCTAGTACAGTTTTGGTTCCACTAATGTCCGGTATAGGCCATAGAGCCCTATATATTATACAAGAAGCCATGTTTCCCTATGTCCTTGTGGTTTCCTTGCTATTCCAAGGCTTGATGCCCAAATAAAAGTGAGAGATAGGTAGAGCACTGTTCTTAATCTTGTCCTTTTCAGACTTTTGGTTCCACTAATGTCCCATTTAGGCTATAGAGCCCTAGATGTCCTACACGTAGAAATGTTTCTTCATGTCCTTGTGGTTTCCGTGCTGTACCAAGACTAGATGGCTAAATAAAAGTGACATATAGGTGGAGCAATGTCCGTCACTTTTTGACTCAAGTCTTGGCTCGAGCCGGTGACCCGGAACCCAGCACAATCTAATCCTAAAGCTGAATGATAGATCAAATATCCACAAGTCTAAAAGATTTCCTAATATTTTGTTCCCTCAAGAAAACTTCCGATTCAGTCCCGCAATCCATTTTAGATCCATCTGTAAAGATCGAACCGCCTTGAAAAATCAATTTTTGCCTCTTCCAGTCGGTTCTATCAGGGATTACAATTTCTGGTGCTGAGCTAAACAATAACTCCTTAACTAAATGGTCAGATCGTGGTAGGCCAGAGCCTGTTAAGCCCAAGGAGCCTGTTAAGCTTAGTATCCTGGTGTGTCCGGCACGATATCCGCGGCACACAGATATCTAACTATAAAGCGATTGGCCGGTCAATGTCAAATTATGCTGCTATGTCTAGTCAACGTCATTAAAAGATACTTAGTAGAAAAATATTCAAAGCTGCCAAAACGGAGCCAAAACAGTGACAGATTGTCAGTAAATTACCTCACCATCTGCATAAAGTAACAAAGGTCCTTCCAGTAAGGAGTCACAACAACATGATAACTCAGCAGTTCTTTTTGGAATATCATCGGAAAGATCATCCAAAATTTAACATCACACAAAGATTTTGCCACGGAAAGCATAAGTAGTTGAAGCATAACTGAGGTCGGAATGAAACATCTTCTGGTCCCGCAAAGTCCGTGCCGTCTCCAATGTATGCCCCGCATGTTATTTTCCTTTTAAACCCCACATTTGCAACAGTACCGCTAGCACTTAAAAATGGTTATGGATTTAAATTGTTGTCAAGACAATAAACAAAATTTTGTGACTTTTGACTCTGGTTCCCCATAAAATCCGCTGCCGGAAATAACATATGCTTTAACATTATACCGTTACATATGTTGGCAATTGTTCCTTATTTGACCTTATTGGTAAAATATATGAAGTTTTTTTGTGTTTTTTTTTTTTTGTTTTTTTTTAGTAGAAAATATATTTTTAAATCTAAGTATTAAATTGTTAATATTTAGGAATTTTTAAAAAAGCTTTCACCCTAATGTCTATTAAATTATTTTTTAAATGCCTAAAAATATGCAACTCTTTTTTCAGTTAAACAAAAAGCCTGAATCAAAAATTGTTTGCAGAAATATTCTGGTTTAATAAATCGTCGTCCGTCCGTCTTGTTATATTTACTTTCTTGGTATATCCCTGATTACATAAGCTGCCGTGTAAATGCACAACAAAGTAGTAAAAAGCCGCTTCAGCAAATTTCATCAATTCTTTTCATCGGATGTTAACAAAAATTCAACAGTTTAAATAAATTCCAATTAGTTTATGATTTTACAGCTGCCAAACGGAATCAAATCTAATTGGAAAACACCAGATAAGAGATTCCCAATAAACTGAAAAACCTCAAGGTTTTAAAAATAGAAATAATCAATACTTTTTACTGTGTAAATGTCATCGAAACTTACATGAGGTCGATAATTCATGCGTCTAAAATGTATTTAAATATTTTTCAACAGCATTTATTAACAATTACGCTTGATTTAAAATTAAACAACCATAACCCTCAAAAAGATAAAATTCTCTAATCTTTTGTATTATTCATTGTTGAGTTGGAATTCATTGAATTCCATCAAACACAAACCTTTTTCTTTCCTTTGAAATTTTTTTCAAGTTCAGCTTTTTTTTGTTGTTCTTTTTATTTTTCACTTTTGCAAAAAGTCAATACAAAGGAATTTCTTTCGGTTTTTCGCTTCTATTTTTGTTTTTGCATTTAAACACCCACTTTTATGTAAATATTTCACTTAACAGGCATTATTTCATTAATTTATTTTTTTAAATAATGCAGATAAATAATTTTTTTTCTTTTAATAGCCGTGATTTTTGTGTATGTAAAATTTGTGTAAAATTCTTTACCTTTTTTTCTTTTCTGCAAACTGCAGAGTTGTCAACGTATGTGGGAAAAAGCACTAAAAAGATATTTATATTGTTTATCGGCGTTTAGACTCAGTAATAACACTGGTCACAGCCAAAATTACATTTTAGCTAAACTATTTATAATCTTCCCTTATTCTTCTTCTTTTATCTTTGACTTCAAGTGGAGCATAGGGCCTCAAACATCCTTTTATATCAAACTATATTGTGAGATGTTAGGCATAAGTCATTCCATGAATAGTTTGCAACTCCGCATCAATTGACCTTCTTCACGTTCTAGCAGGTGCACCAACACGTCGGTCGCTTCCCTGTGGATTCCAACAGAGCGCAAGCCTGTGATATTGGCCTGCCATGTGATATTGGCCTCAAATTTTTTATAAAATTTATAAGGAGTACAGAAATGACTGTAACAAATGGATGCAGAGCTCCCATATAAAAGTTGGATTCTTTAATTCTAGATACAGATGATGTATATGGATTTTGCTCCAATTCGTCTTCATATGTACAATTTCAGCACAGATTTCTTCTCCTTCTTCAGATTTTCATAATAATCAAAAGACTGAATCAGAAAATATAGATGCGATGACTCTGACGAAGCATCTGATACATTTTTGGCTATAAAAAACCCTTGAATTCATTATTTATCTTTGAAAGAGTTTAAAAAAATGTGAATCATATATGATGCACCGAACGTACTTAGTTTACTTAAATGGCCTATATTTACAACCTGTTAAGGTCAAAGGTCGAGCATGTTTTAGAATTACATGCGCCTCGATCTTCTGCGTTATTCTCCAATTTCGTAGGCCAAGCTTTGAAAGATTTTCTTGTACTTGGTCTTTCTATAGATGTTTTGGACGTCCTGTTCTTACACTAAGGTGTCCGTTTTTATTCTAATTTTAGCTTTTTCATAGTAATTGTTTTTTCCAGGAGTGGGTTACTAGTCCGACATCCTAACCCATATTTTTATAGTTCTCATAGGAGAACTTGTTAGCTAAGTGTTGATAGTTGAGATGAGGGATAGAAAGTATGGTTAAAAATAATAATAAAAACAAGTAAGAAAAAGCTATAGTCGGTCAAGACGGACTGCCAGTGGAGCATAGGGCCTCATACAACATTACAAGTTTTTCTTAAGTCTGTGCTAATTTCTTTTCAACATTTCAAGATTTAAGTACATTAATGTCTTTTCCGGCAAGGGTCTAATATAGGAGCTAGGGTCAATTGAGGCTCAATTTCTAACAAATTTTGGTTATCGGTCAGCTTAAAGTATTTAAACACTACCTGTTTGGTCCCCAGGAGATATTTGATTTTTCTCCTACCACCTATTTAATTTTTCCTCGCCACATATTTATGTGACTGGTTCCCCTCCATGAATGGGAGTCAATCCCCTATCCGCCACCCGGAGAGGCGCCCCCTAGGGATTAGGTTCAGTATATAAGAACAGTGTTAAACAAAATTAAAATTGCGAGTACTGAGTAAAAAAATGTTATATAGGACCAGGGAAATGGTTTAAGTAAGCAAGGCTTATTCAAATATCTTTTTAACTATAAAATATAAGTTTGTATAGTAATCATGTTCTTTATTTGTTTCCTTTATCACATATTAATGCAACTTACTGTTTCATTGAACTATGTGTATATCCAAAACTTACATGGATTGAAAGTTTCTTAATTTCGTTGGTAGTCAAATTGTCCCATCGTAGGCTGTTTTTAGAAACACTGTAAATGCTATTTAATAATATCCCAAAAGCCATGGTCCTATTGACATTTTAAGTTTCTACAACATCTAACTTATTATTTTGAATTTACACGGCTTTTTTGTGATTATGATTAAGATATCTCTTTTTACGTTCTAATAAATGACCTAGAAATTGCAAATTGAATGAAAAATTAAACTATCCCCTCCATTTTCTGTGAACGGTAAACAGTGTGGCAATAGCACAACAGTTGGCATCACTATCGCCACAGTCTGTCATCGAAAACAGCTGTTCTTTGTTTATCGATATTGCCCCTTCACTAACATCATAACAACATTTATTAATAGAATTTTAGTTTTCCATTCAATAATATATAGGTCGAAGTCAATTTCTTTTAAATTTTAGTTAAATAAAAAAAATATTAATTAATACGTAAAACCATTTTGTGAATAAACAAGAAATCCATATAAGTCAAAGAAGAACATGAATACCCAAAGTAATGGTTCAGAATTCGATTCCAAATATGACATTATTGATACAACAACACCCAGACATGCACTACTTTCCGGTCGCTACAAAAGGTAAGAGCAAAGGTATACAACAAATATAGTGGGTCCAATACCTGATGGTAATAATATCACTGAATAGCTCTAAAATTGTCAACCATGAAAATGCTGCAACACGCGGAAATCATACGATTCAGAGAACTGCCACTTTAGCAATATTATAATGTTTCTGCTGCAACAACAACAACTACATTTACTATTTGTTCATTAATTTTTTTATTTATTATATAGGAGTTTTGCCTATCATACACTCCGCAACCGCTTACCCGTGATATTGACAAACATTATTGATGATTTGGCCAAAGATAAAGATGAAATAGCTGGTGCCGCTGCCAATGATGAGGTAAGGTAAAAATTTATTCTATTTTACAATATAGAGGTCCAAACAATTGACCTATTGTTTATGAGTTTTCATTACATAGTATAACAATGGAATTTTTTTTTTAATAAACATACATTGTGCATTTGATTAGATTGATAGGTGATAGTGATATGATAAAGCTATTTTTCAATGTTAAAAAAATAAAAATATTTATTTGCAAATGCCTTTTTGTCAGTGTTAAAGAACACATAAAAAATATTCTTAACAGTTTCGTTAAGTGTCACTAAGTGGAAAAATATAAATAAATTACTTCATAAGATCATCTTCGTGAGAAAAAAAGATCATTTCGGTAAAGGAACACAACATCATGCTAACTTACCACTTCCTTTTGGGATTTCATCGAAGAACTTCCCCAAGGCATGTCAGGAAAGATCTTCGCAAGTATGAGGATAGCATACGTAGATATGTATATACATGATCCACGTATATGTCAGCTTTAAGCAACATTCCTAGGGTGGACAACAACTCCGCGATTTCAGGTTATCCCATCGTCGTGCGGGAGTTTATGTGCTCTATAGAATTTAAAATTTTTACACCATATAGGTATTATGCGTATAGAGCAAAAATAGCACAAAAATCACTTTTGAAGGATATAGAACAAAACAGACACTATTTATCTCAGAAACTAGACGAGATATCCGAAAACGAATTGCAGATTTAAAAAATTTAGGACCGAAAACCCAAAGTGGCATCATTAACTCAAAATGTGTAAAATGGCGGATAGAGCACATAAACTCCCGCATGAGTGTTATATGTAGTAGGTCGCCCATAGCAGAAGTAGAAAAACAACTTACGGCTAAGGACTTGTAAACTCATCCAGTAGAAGTAGCACAATTTCTTGGTATTGATCTCCAGACAACAAATTAATAAAATTATCCTCTACAACATTTACCTTGCGAAGCTCCCCCCTCCACCCCCGACGTTTCATTGGTGTCGTATGCCGATGACTGCACTGTGCTATCATCTGGTGTTAATATCGACGATACAAGCACCAAAATTACTCAGAAGCGCATATTAAAGCCATTATCTTCAAAATCTTCTGTGTCACTTTTTACCTCTTTTAAAAAGAAACTGAAGGTGGAACTAAAAATCTTAGTCGAAGGTAGACGTATCCTTCATGTTTCTTCGCACGCCACCTACATCAACCAAAAGGTAAATTCCGGAAATAAGGTCCTAAAAGCATTGGCTGGCACCTCATGGGGGATAGACAAGAGGGGTTACTGCGTATTTCGATTCGAAAGAAAATATTTTCGAAACACAATGCTTTAAGCATACAAATTCGAACAGTTTTTCTTTCGAATCGAGATACGCAGTAACCCCCAAGGAGGTAATTGTAGCGACATATAAAGCAATTTGTCGCTCACTCCTTAACTGTGCAACCCCAGTTTGGACCTCTTTCAGTAACGGTGCCCAATGGCGAAACCTGCAAACATCCCAAAATAATGCACTCCGAATTGAAACTGGATGTGTTAAATAAATGGATCATTTACATTAAGAAACCAGTTTACTCTCGGTCGGACAACATAATGTGTTGCTTACTAGACAGTAAGCTCTTTCAGGGTAATTCTATCTTTACATCAACGATGGATGTCGGTACTGGCTCGGGTGTTTATCTACTTTAACAAAACATCAGGTGGTCGTGCAGGTTTTCAGATGATTGTAGTGTCTTATCAAATCTTACCAATTACATAGAATAACGGAAAACTGTGAGGTGACTATTTATGTCGACGGTCAGGCTGCAGTTAAGCTCTACAAGGACAAAACGTCACATCTAAGTCAGTTAGGAAATGTAGAATATATATAATAGACTTATCAGTCAATTAATGGGTTAGACTATGTTGGGTTCCTGGTTATTGTGACATTGAAATAAATGACTCGATTCACTAATTTTTTCGGTAACAGGTAATGATGGTTCAGTGAAAAAGCCACAACAAAGACCTGGTGCAAAATGGAGGCCAGTAGAATATGTAGGATCTTATACCCTAATCTCTGGGACAAGTAGGAGGATTTACGGACATATGTAGTCTATGTTTAATTTAACAAACGGTTAAATTGGTTATATCCACATTCAATTGTACTAAAGTTATTTTTGGTTTTATTTCAGGAAGCACGCGAAGAAATCAAGCAAGTTGTGGGTTTGATCTCAAAACTTAAATATCAACTTCAAACGGATAAACCATTTGAACAATTTGACGGTGAAGGTAAGACTGACAAAACTATTCGACTGAAAAATTTGATTAAATGATAAAACAAACTATTAAAACTTATATTTTTAAATCTTAGAACCAGATAAAGAAGTATGGAACAACTTCATTACCAAACTGCCGTCAGATGGAAACTCCTTTTTTCGTTCATGTTGGCTTTATGCCGAATGTTATATGTATCGTAAAGTATCTTCCTTCTTCACGGCCACAAAACATCTTAAGGACTTTGATTATTTTGCTAAACAAAAGCAAAATGGTCTTAAAATTGATGGTATAGTAGGCGTAGCCAATGTTATTAGACGCACAATAAAAGAACTTAAGTCTTTTGAAAGCATACTAAAGGTGATTATCTTAAGTTTTACTTTATAATTTAAAATAAAATAAAAAGTATAAATATTTTTAACAGCTTAATTTATGGGGCAACAAGTGTGATCTATCGCTTATAGTACCCAAAGAATTTAAACCTTCCGAACAAGTTTTTGAACAATTAGAATCATTAAATAGCAAAATCTTAATTGATCATATCAAACAAATTTGGGAATGTCTCGAAACAGCCGATCATTCGAAGCCAGTAATAGTCGAGATTGTAAATGACAATGCCGGTTTCGAATTATTCACAGATTTTATATTGGCCGATTATTTAATTGAGAAAGAAATGGCCACAAAAGTACGTTTTAGTGTTAAGGCTATACCCTGGTTTGTATCAGATGTTGTGCCCACCGATGTACACTGGTCGCTGGACTATTTATCCCAACATCAAATGACTGTCGTTCAAGAATTAGGTACCAAATGGAAACAATATTTCAATGAGGGTAAATTTGAGATGAGACCTCCTCACACTTTCTGGACATCACCTTATGAGTTTTATAAGTAAGTTTTTAAAAAAGTCTAAAAAAAAATTAATGTTTTTGAATTTGTATTTATTTTTCTAGAATGCGCGAAATAGCCCATGATTTGTATCAATACCTCAGTGAAGCTCGTCTAGTTATCTTTAAGGGTGATTTAAATTATCGCAAGCTTTTGGGTGATTTGTGCTGGGATGCCAATGAGGATTTTCTTACCTGTATCAGAGGCTTTCAACCTACAAACATTTGTTCCTTGCGAACTGTCAAAGCTGATTTAATATGTGGCTTACCGCAAGGAAAAGCTGATGAACTAAATCGTTTGGATTCTGAATGGATGTGTACGGGAGAATATGGCCTAATTCAGTTTATGGAGACAACTCCCTGCAATTGCGATTTAGATGAATAACAACATTAGGATAAAGCAAATATTGACAATTTCTTAGGTTCTATTTAATTAGTTTAAATTGGTTCAACCACATCACATCAGCTGTACATTTTTTTGTTATTTAAAATTTAAAATAAAAAATAATATGGAATATGTTAACAAATTGTGAAACGAATCGAGGCGGAACCGAATAATTAGGAATCCAAACTGATATAAACTTCCGTTCCAACGTCATTCGGTTTTTTGTGCCGGAACAACTCGGAAATCTTAAGATTTTGTGCAAAGACTGCAACTTATGCTTTATAACAGTTACAACAACAACATGAAGAAACCTGTTTATCGAATGGATTTGAATTTGGTTTACGGGTAGGGTTGCTGGATTCGACTGGATTGTCCAGCTTTTTTAGTGCTTGTCCAGTGTCAAGCTAAAATTAAATTTGTCCAGCTAAAAGGTGAAGAATTGAATTTTTTTATATTTTTAAAGAAAAACTGTCTTTATGATATTGAACGCAAAAGTTTTTTTCTCTTTTTTACTAAGTGATTTATGCGTTGATTAATTGATTACTTAAATTTCCCCATTGTATTTACTTTACTTAAATGGCCTATATTTACAACCTGTTAAAGCCTGTTAAAGCCAAAGGAGCATATTTTAGAATTCTAATTCTTCAGTTTCGTAGGTCAAGCTTTAAAAGTTTTTCCTCTACTTCTACTTGGCCTTTGCATCGAATTTTCGTACGTCCTCTTTTACGAGTTCATTCTGGATCGTTTTTAAATACTTTTCTTGCAGGAGTATTTTTATCCATTCGCCCAACATGTCCTAGCCAACGCAGCCGCTGCTTTTTCATGGTTTATTCGATGTCGATATTCATTGTTGATGCAAACTGGTCAACGAATTTTCGTAGAATCTTTCTCTCAAAAACTCAAAGAATAGCTTCATCTGCTTGTGCAAGTGCCCATGATTCAGCACCATATAATAATACGGGTAATAAAAGCGTTTTATAGAGCGTGTCTTTACTTCTAACAGAAAGAGCTTTATTTCTTAACTGCCTGTTTACACCAAAATAGAATCTGTTTGCAAGCATGATTCTACGTTTGATTTCGAAACTTATATCATTATTTATGTTGACGGCTGTACAAAGGTAAACAAATTCTTTTACAACTTCGAAGTTTTAGTTCTCAACGATCACATGTGGTCCAACTCTTTTGATTCATTGACAACTAGACCCATTTTATTAGATTTCTTCTCGATACATGAAAAGGCGGCAGCTACCACGTTCACTGTGCGATTTACGATTTCAGGTAACACAATATTGTATCAATTTGTTTCTCTTGTGTTTTCTCCAGGATTTGATGTAGCGTGTAGATCTGACCAGTGATAGATTTACCCGGTCTAAAGCCACATTATTAGGTTCCAAATATTTCGTTAACTTTGGCCTTTTACCTTTCACACAATATGGTCGATATTATCTTATCTTATTGAAAGAAGACTTATACCTCTATAATTGGCACATACAGTTTTATCTAATTTGTTTGTGGACTGAACAAAGAACACTGAGACTCCAATCGTCCGGCATAGGTTTTTCTAACTATATGGTTTTTATAAGCTGGGACATAAGTGATTATCAACTCCCACCTCCTCCCTTAAAAAGCTCTACCATCGGCACCCGTAGATTTATTACTTTGCAGTTATTGTAATTCTAGCCTCATTTTGATTTGTTCGGGCATGTCATCTTGTCCACTTTCACTTGGTACTTACAATTTGCAAAATTTATTAATGTCCTGCTAATTTTTGGATTGTCAAGCTTTTTTTTGCCTTGTGTCCAGCTTTTTACGGGTTTGTGCCTGGCAACCCTATTTAAGGGGTAGTGCTGTATAACACATCCATCTGTAAAAACCGTACATCTTTCAAAAAGCGTTGTGCGTTCTTCTCACTAAATTATGTCGAAAACAGGTAGACTTTGTTATCATGTTCAATACCAGTACCTGGTAGACCGAGCCTTGCTCAAAGCTTTATGATAAACATTTTGAGTTTTTATATATTTTATATTATAAAGTGCTAAAATAAATTTAGAGGAAAGACATTGTAGAAATATTCAGTTAATTTTGAGTTATTTGATTTATTTTGTCCGACCAACACATAGTTTGCATAGTTTACAGTTTAACTCATTTTGAATAATTTTGGAAATTATTCATATCAACAGAAACCTCTGTCGACTCATGCGCAACAACTTTGCTAAAGATTATACAGGTATGTGATGGACATTTTTCGTTTTCAAATCGATCGATTTCAGACATATTTTTTAGCTAATTTTCGGTTATTTCCCCTGATATTTTATCTTTCATTTGGTTTGAATTTTTTGAGAAAATAACCGAAAATTATCTCAAAAACATATCTGAAATCGATCGATTTGAAAACGATCGTTTTCCATCACATACCTGATAGTCTGATCAAATGCACAGTTTACGATTTAATTCATTTTGAGTAGTTTTCTGTGGCGCCACCTGTCGGACTTTGCTTATTCCAATTCATAAACCTTCTTCGGCTTATCCGTAACAACTTTGCTGAAGATTATAGCATGATTAAATGTACAGCATACGATTAAATTGACTTTGAGTAAATTTCAGTAGCGCCACCTGTCGAAATTTCTTCATACCAACTAAGAAACCTTCGTCGGCTCATGTTCAACAACTTTGCTAAAGATTGTAGCATGATTAAATGTACAGATTACGATTAAATTGACTTTTAGTAAGTTTCTGTAGCGCCACCTGTCGGAAATTATTCATACCAACTAAAAAGCCTTCGTCGGCTCATGCGCTACAACTTTGCTAAAGATCATAGCATGATCAAATGTACAGTTTACGATTTAATTAATTTTTAGTAATTTTCAATGGCGCCATCTGTCGGAAATTAGTCTTATCAACTTTAAAACCTTCGCCGGCTTATCCGCAACATCTTCGCTAAAGAGCATAACACAATCAAATTCACAGTTTACTATTCTATAAAGAACATACATACAGACAAACATTCATTTGTTTAAAATAATACTAATTTTTCCCCCTTTTTATTCCCTAATTTCTAAAAGTTCCATATGTATATTTGGTACTTTTTTGGTGCCAATTGAATTCGGTACATTTTTTTAAAACGCATTTAACATAATGTATAATGTTCCTATTCATATTACTTTGGAGATGTTAAGTTATCATTTTATCCCTTTTTTACCCATTTTGGCTCCAAAATCAAAAAAGTACCAAATACGTGTTTCATGTTTTTTTTACATCTATTGATTGCAGTACCAAGTTTCTTTCTATATTCTTTAGTTTAAAATATAAGAGTGGGTTAAAAAGGTGCCAAAAAAACTTTTTTCACCCTTTTTTACCCCCTATCGGACATAGTTTCAAAAAAGTACCGAACACCTGTCCGCTTATTTTCAAAGCTGTTTAAAACGTAATTTTAATTTTGTTTCTATACCTATTACTTTAGGACACATAGCGTTTTCGATTTTTTCCCCTTTTTACCCGTTTTTACCCTCTTAGAGGTAAAAGTTCCAAAAGTCCCTTCTTCTTCGACCTATACATCAAAAAAGATACCCACTGTCCAAATTTTATCAAAATCGTTAGAGCCGTTTTCGAGATAGCCATTCTATATATATATATATATATATATATATACAATTATTGCTCGTTTAAGAATATAAGATATGATATCAAATATATTACATACATACATAATTCCCACGACATTCCAATTGGAACATGATAATGAGCTATTTTTTGACTTTTTGAATGGGACCTACGTTTTAACTTCGGCTCCGAACGGCAAATGCGTTAGTTAGAAAAGTTTTACATAGTCCAACACTTAAAAACCAGTGGCAAGATGAGTTATGAGGTGAACCGCTTTTCTGAAAATTTTATTTTTTCAACTGGGGACCTCTGATATGCTAGGCGGATGACTAACCTGCTTTACCACGGCGGTTCATCGAATATTAATCTTATAAAATAAATGAAAATCATAATCAGAAGAACCAAAAAGTTTAATTTTGTGGTATAGTGTTATTTACACATAGTTTCGGCAACAACTGTGATCACATAAAACATGGACATTTCGCATACCCTCTCCTCTTTTCCTTTCCCCGTTCTCTCTATTGTATGATTAATATTTATAAGGAAGAGTAATTAAAACGCACGTATACGCTGTGTATGACCAAAATAAAATTCAAATTTTCAATCTCAAAACAATAAACAATGTGTGCATTAGATTTATAAACAACAACAAAATCTTAATATAAACAAAACAGATAAATATGTGATATGCAAATGAGACAACAAAAAGAAAAAGAACCTGATAAAAATCAATAAAATGCATTCATGTGCAGGCACAGCTGTATTTGTCAAGGTAAATGCAGCCAATATTAGCAGATTCAATGGCAGAGCTGTTAGACTTTAGTAGATTCAATGGCAGAACTGTTTTGTTTTTACTCTTACTGTTGGCAGAACTGTTAGAATTAGCAGAGATGTGCATTTACTGTTACAGAGTTGGCAGAGATGTTAGAGAATTTCTTACGTATTATGTATATGCATCAGCTTTGCTTTTACTGTTGGCAGAACTGTTAAAATTAGCAGAGATGTTAGAGAATTGCATATATGTTTGCATTAGACTGTCCCGCGCTTGTATGGGAATATATATTTTCCAAATCAGATACGCATATCCTCTAGTTTTTTCCTTTTGATCCCAATAATCGAAATATCAAATATTATTGCGATCGGATAGAGTTTAGTCTTGCCGATTTTCGAATTGGCTTACATACATACATAAGTGCATATTGATTCCACTGTGCGCCAAATTCCCGAAAGAGACCAAATGGAAATGATAGAAGGCAATTAGTAGACCAAAACCCTAAATGGGTTTTGAAATGTTAGCTCGAGTTTTGAAGTTACAGCTATTTGAAGTTTGCTTATTTGGGTATAAAATATGTAGAATAAATCAGTGAATAAATTTAACAGTTGAAACTGCATATTTTAGTCTCAATAGAATTTTATAAATTACTTTTTATAATTTTTGTAAATTTTATTCCCCATTTTTCCATATTTATACTAAAACTAGGTGAAATTTAAAATTTCGAGTATTTAACTTTTGCTTAATCTAGTAAAATTTCCTATTTTAATTTATTTATTGTGTGTTAAATTAATTGTGGAGGGATCTTATGTAGTTCCTAACTATTTAAAAGAAATGTACTCCAAATTTGCTAACCAGAATCGATTCAGAAGACAAAAACAGTTTTAATGTATTTTTTGTGTTAGGAAACATTTTTTCATTTGAAGAATAAAGTGTAATCCCCCTAATTTATAAACGAATAATAAAACTATCAAAGCTTTATAGTAGGAAATTTCTATGGAAAATTTGATTAACAAGTTTGTTACACTAAAGAAAATTTTCTAATTTTATGTAATTTTCTTAACAAAAAAGAAAGAGTCAATACATGAAAAAATAGTAGCGTTTAATCAATTTGTATAATTCAAAACTGGAAGTTACTGCTATACCATTCATTAGATTTTAACGTTTTATCTTTAACGTTTTATCTTTCAATAAAAGATATATTTTGTTAGTAATATAAAACTTTTTTCCTAATTCAAAGAAATATTTCTTAATAAAGAAATCTTTGAAAATTTAAAAAAAATCCTATTTTTTACCCAATGCTTAAAATTTATTTCAATGTTCAGTTCTGGTTTCGACAAATCGATTTGATTTAGAAACTATTTTCTCTAAGGCCAATTTAACCGAAATTCTCCCAAATTTTGCGAAAAAAAATGAGATAAAACTTAAAATTAAATTCATGAAAATTATAAAAATTAATGAATATGATTAAAATACTCAATTATAACATTTAAATTTTCTTACAGATTTACTCCACATAAAAAACATCGAGCCCTTAGAATAAAATGATCGCAAGCGACAGGAAAATATTGATCGTAAGCGACAAATAATCGTAATTAAACAAAAACGGGGAATGTTTTGGTGCATAACATTTTTGTTCTTTGGTAGTTTGCTACTTTCGACAAACTAATTAAATTTTTTCCAAATGGTTTAGAAGTTATGGTGCAAAGTATTGTATGTGAAGTTTTTTAGCTTTACTTCAATAACTTTTAAGCTACTGGGCGGATTGTGGGGCAATATGCAGAAATCGGCCAATGCGTAGTTGGAGTTTTAGTCCAATTTTTAAAAACATGCCTATTTTCAGCACAGTGGCCTCTACACTGAGCCAATGTTGATCACCAGTGTATGTAAAACCTATTGGTCCGTATAACTTTCGTAAATATAAACCTATCGAAAAGATTTTTACACATTCGAAAACTACTTAATAAAGAAAGAAAAATAAGCTTAATGTACTACGCTATCTCTAATAGTTTATGAGATATTTAACGGAATGTCGCTTACGATTATTTAAATCTAAGGGCTCAATATATTGAAACTATTTTTTTAAAAACACTCAACTTCAAAGAGCTATAACTTAAAAATTCGAGCTAACTTTTCAAAATCCTTAAGGGTTTTTGCTGTAATGCATTCTAGAGTTTTAAGTAGGAAGGAGCTAAGGCTAATTGGTCTGAAGTCCTTCGACTTGGTGTGGCTAGCTTTACCCGCTTTTGGGATGAATACTACCTCACATCGGTCCATGATTCAGGTGTGTATGAGAATCTAAGGCAACTCATAAAAATCCTGATGAGCCAGGGAGTAATAGTGTCAGCGTTGTGTTGAAAGTCTGATAAGATGATGCCATCCGGACCCGCTATTATCTTTTTTGAAAAACAAAATCATTGTTGGTTTAAATTTCGCCATAACAAAAAATACAGCCATTTTTCCCCATACAAATGAGTCCATGACTATTTAGAATAATAACGACAAGTACTTCCTTGATGCATCACATTTTTTTTACAGTAGTTTTGAAATTATTGGAAAAAAATTGACTAATTTTCATTTTTTCGGGACACTCTACACCTCTGCTTCGATTTTTACTGTTACTATTGACAGAACTGTTAAAATTAGCAGATATGTAATAGAATTGCATTTATGAATGTGGCTTTACTGTTGGCAGAACTGTTATTAAGCTAGCAGAACTGTCTGTTTACATCTTTCCGCCTTTGACATTTACTTGTGTTTTTTTTTTATTTGGCTGCACAATTTTTTGCATCACACTTTCTTCTCTGTTTTCTTGTTGTCGTCGTTGTTGTTATTTGTATTCGATTCGATTGTCAAATTTGTTGCATGTGTTACTGACAGACATCGTCGTCTGTCTGAGTTTATTCGAGCAAGTCGTCGAAGTCGTATTTCTGTTTTGTTACCTATTATTATCGTCATCATTGCCAAACGTATTTAAAAAAGAAATTTCAAAACAAAATTGTTCTATTAAATTATTACAAAATTTCGTTTTAATTAAATAATTATTAAAACAATTTCAAATTGTATATTTAACGTTTTTTTTTTCTAAGAAATCTGGTGCTATGGTAAGTTTAAGCAAAAAAAAAGAAAACGATGATGTAAAATCTAATTCAATTTTCTTCTTCTTGCCTTAAATTTTATATTACGTCCTTGATAATTTTTGCACACACTCAACCAACCACACAAAGTCTTTGGAGTCCCCAGCTGATAAAAATGGCCAAGTAATCAAGGAAAATGGAGAAGGCTCTGATCTCGATGAATTTGATTTGAAACATGATATTATTAATGCACCAACTCCCCTGAATGTACCCCTAAAGGGTCAGTTTAAACAAAGTTTTGCCTATTACACTTTTCGTCAACGTTTGCCTAACACTTTGAATACGGTATGGATTTCTTTGGAACAGGCGAAAAATCAAAATCATTCTAACAAATCCCTGGATGAGTTTGATTATGTGATGAATCAGATAGCTCAACTAAAGGAGCAAATGGGTAATGATGAACCCTTAGAAATATTCAAAGGAAATGGTAAGTTTCTGTCTATCTTACTCCTTCAATAACAGAATAATGTTAACTAATTTTGCATTTATAACAGAAACGGATCGTGAACTTTGGAATTCATTTATACAAAACTTACCCCCGGACCAGTGTACATTTTATAAGGCCTGCTGGCTCTATGCCGAATGTTATATGTATCGTAAATTGTCCTCATATTTTGAGGCTACACAAACTCTGAAAAATTATGATTATTTTGCACAACAAAAAATGAATGCTCTGAAATTGGCCTCGGGGGTAATGGTGGAGGTGGCCAGGAATACAAAAAACCTAGAGAATAATGTACAAAACTTCCAAAGACTTCTTAAGGTAAATATTCTGGCAAAATTTTTAAAAAATTTCCTATAAAAATAGAAAATTTTTGAAAAATTTCCTATAAAAATAAAAAAATTTTGAAAAACTTCCTATAAAAATAAAAAATTTTTGAAAAATTTCCTATAAAAAAGAAAATTTTTGAAAAATTTCCTATAAAAAAGAAAATTTTTGAAAAATTTCCTATAAAAATAAAAAATTTTTGGAAAATTTCCTAAAAAGATAAAAAAATTTTGAAAAATTTCCTATAAAAATAGAAAATTTTTGAAAAATTTCCTATAAAATTAGAAAATTTTTGAAAAATTTCCTATAAAAATAGACAATTTTTGAAAAATTTCCTATAAAAATAGAAAATTTTTGAAAAATTTCCTATAAAAATAGAAAATTTTTGAAAAATTTCCTATAAAAATAGAAAATTTTTGAAAAATTTCCTATAAAAATAGAAAATTTTTGAAAAATTTCCTATAAAAATAGAAAATTTTTGAAAAATTTCCTATAAAAATAGAAAATTTTTGAAAAATTTCCTATAAAAATAGAAAATTTTTGAAAAATTTCCTATAAAAATAGAAAATTTTTGAAAAATTTCCTATAAAAATAGAAAATTTTTGAAAAATTTCCTATAAAAATAGAAAATTTTTGAAAAATTTCCTATAAAAATAGAAAATTTTTGAAAAATTTCCTATAAAAATAGAAAATTTTTGAAAAATTTCCTATAAAAATAGAAAATTTTTGAAAAATTTCCTATAAAAATAGAAAATTTTTGAAAAATTTCCTATAAAAATAGAAAATTTTTGAAAAATTTCCTATAAAAATAGAAAATTTTTGAAAAATTTCCTATAAAAATAGAAAATTTTTGAAAAATTTCCTATAAAAATAGAAAATTTTTGATAAATTTCCTAAAAAAATAGAAAATTTTTGAAAAATTTCCTACAAAAATAGAAAATTTTTAAAAAATTTCCTACAAAAATAGAAAATTTTTAAAAAATTTCCTATAAAAATAGACAATTTTTGAAAAATTTCCTATAAAAATAGAAAATTTTTGAAAAATTTCCTATAAAAATAGAAAATTTTTGAAAATTTTCCTATAAAAATAGAAAATTTTTGAAAAATTTCCTATAAAAATAGAAAATTTTTGAAAAATTTCCTATAAAAATAGAAAATTTTTGAAAAATTTCCTATAAAAATAGAAAATTTTTGAAAAATTTCCTATAAAAATAGAAAATTTTTGAAAAATTTCCTATAAAAATAGAAAATTTTTGAAAAATTTCCTATAAAAATAGAAAATTTTTGAAAAATTTCCTATAAAAATAGAAAATTTTTGAAAAATTTCCTATAAAAATAGAAAATTTTTGAAAAATTTCCTATAAAAATAGAAAATTTTTGAAAAATTTCCTATAAAAATAGAAAATTTTTGAAAAATTTCCTATAAAAATAGAAAATTTTTGAAAAATTTCCTATAAAAATAGAAAATTTTTGAAAAATTTCCTATAAAAATAGAAAATTTTTGAAAAATTTCCTACAAAAAAAGAAAATTTTTGAAAAATTTCCTATAAAAATAGAAAATTTTTGAAAAATTTCCTATAAAAAAAGAAAATTTTTGAAAAATTTCCTATAAAAAACAAAATTTTTGAAAAATTTCCTATAAAAAAAGAAAATTTTTGAAAAATTTCCTATAAAAAAAGAAAATTTTTGAAAAATTTCCTATAAAAAAAGAAAATTTTTGAAAAATTTCCTATAAAAAAAGAAAATTTTTGAAAAATTTCCTATAAAAAAAGAAAATTTTTGAAAAATTTCCTATAAAAATAGAAAATTTTTGAAAAATTTCCTATAAAAATAGAAAATTTTTGAAAAATTTGCTATAAAAATAGAAAATTTTTGAAAAATTTCCTATAAAAATAAATAATTTTTAAAAAATTTCCAATTAATATAACAAATTTTTAAAAAATTCCAATTAATATAACAAATTTTTAAAAATTTCCTATAAAAACAGAAATTTTTTTAAAAATTAAAATGAAATTTTTAAAATTTCTTTTTAATGTAAAAGTTTTTCTTTTTTAAAATTTTGTTGGGAAAAAAAATATAGAAAATATTTTTGGGACTAACTTTATTCAGTTTCTTAAAATTGAAAAAAAAAATATTTTTATTTTATATTTTTCTATGGAAATTTGTTTTTCTATAGAAAATATTTTTTGGGTTTTCTATAAAAGTTTTTTTTGGAATAAAAGTTTTTTTTTAAATTTGTTGGGACAAAAAATATAGAAAATATTTTTCGGGATAAAATTTCTTCAATTAAAAAAAAAAAACATTTTTAGAATTGTAAAAAAATATTATTGGGACCAGTTTTCTATAGAAAATATTTTTTGGGACAACATGTTTTCTATAGAAAATATTTTTCGAGACTAAAAAAAGAATTTTTGGAATAAAAGTTTTTCTTTTTAAAAATTTTGTTGATATAAAAAATATAGAATATTTTTCGGGACTAAATTTTTTCTATAGAAAATATTTTTAGGACTAAATTTTTTCCATAGAAAAAAAATTTTAGGATAAAAGTTTTTCTTTTTAAACATTTTGTTGGGACAAAATATATAGAAACTATTTTTTTGGATGAATTTTTTTCTATAGAAAATACTTTTTGGAGCTACATTTTTTTAAAAAAATTATTTATTGAGACAAAATATTTTTATAAAAAATTTTTTTGGGATAAAATTTCTTAGACAATATTTTTTGCTGCAAAGTTTTTTCTAAAAAACTATTTTTTTTTTGAGACAAATTTTTTCTAAAAATATTTATAAAAAAGCAATTTATTAGAAATATTTTGTCCCAAAAACTTTTTTGGTGCAATTTTTTTCAAAAGAGGAAATTTGTAGATAATTTATTCAATAGAGAATATTTTAAAGCATTTGAGACAATTTTTTTTTTGAGACAAATTAAAAAAAAAAAACATTTTTAAAACTTAATTTTTCAATCAAAAATATTTGTTTTCAATAGAAAATTATTTTCAAAAATTTTAAATTAAGAAACCCCAATTTTGGGACAAAATTTCTTTATTGGAAACAATTTTGGGACCAAATATTTTCAATATAAAAGTTTTTGCCTTTAAAACTTTCTATAGAAAATTTTTGATACAAAATGTTTCCAATAGAATGATTGCCGGAATAGATTTAATTACAAAAAATTTTTGTGACAAAATTTTTTAAATAGAAAATTTTTTGAAAAAAATTGAAAGAAATTTCAATAGAAAAATGTTTCTATAGAAAAATTAACACTTTTTCTATAACAATTTTTTTATATATAACATTAATTATAAAAATATTATAAAAATTTTACCCATTAAAAAATCTCATTTTCAGCTTAATCTCTGGGGCAACCGCTGCGATTTATCCATCACCTCCGGCAAGGAAGTTCGACCGACCGGCAATCTTTTGGAAATCATCGATAGTCTCGATGTCAACATTCTTATCGATCACAGTGAACATATCTGGAACTGTTTACAACGCAGCAGCGAACAAAAAGAATCTAAAATCTCAATTGATTTCATATGCGATAATGCCGGTTTTGAACTATTTACGGATCTTCTACTGGCTCAATATCTAATCGAACATCATCTGGCCTATGTTGTAAATTTCCATCTCAAATCAATACCCTGGTATGTATCGGATACTACCTGTCAAGATGTTAACTGTACTTTAAAATATTTGCAAGAATACGATTCACTTGAACTGGAACGTTTGGGCAAGGTTTGGACGAAATACTTTGACGAGGGACGTTTTGTGCTGGCGCCAAGAGAGGATTTTTGGACATCGCCGTTTGAGTTTTATAGGTAAGAGAGATATTTTATATAAGTATTTGGTTCATAATATAAATCAGATGTAATTCAGAATTGTACTGAATTTTATTTTATGTAATTCCTGGATTATAATTCCAGCCTTATTATGAGTGTCGAAGTCGTATCTTCGACTACTACGGTTTAGTACTAGATTAAATAAACTTTTAACATAATTTCTTTAATCTAGTATGAAACTGTCATGAAACTGTATAACGATTTCGAAACTCGTTATACAGTTTAGTACTAGATTAAAGAAAACTTCAACACTATTTCTTTAATCTAGTACGAATTCGTTAGTCGTAATAAGTCTAAATACTTATATGTTATGTTAAAAAGTCGGTTTGTCTACCTGCTGAAATCGGGTATGCGGAGCTCTAGGAAGGCTTAGCGACACTAACTATGAAGGGCTTTTCAATAAAAGCGCTACAAAAGTTTGATGCCATTATTTATGGAACTCGATTTCTTTTGCATGGCCACAACTGTTTTCAAGTATAAATTGGCCGATGCTTCTGCAATTTCACGTTCGATATTCGTACAAAGTTCATCAATCGTCGGTGGCTTGTTGGCATAGACCATAGACTTAACGTAACCCCACAGGAAATAGTCTAACGACGTCAATTCGCACGACCGAGGCGGCCAATCGACTGGAACATTTCGTGAGATAACACGTTCTCCAAACTTGGTTTTCAATAAATTGATTGTGACATTCGCTGTGTGTGCATTGTGGCGCCGTTTTGTTGGAACCACATGTCCTCCAAGTCCATATCATCCAATTGTGGCCAAAAATATTCGGTTGTCATTGAACGGTAACGATTCCCATTCACAGTAACGTGACGGTCTTGATCATCACGGAAGAAGTAAGAATTAATGACGCCTCCGGCCCATAAACCGCACCAAATCGTAATTTTTTCGGGATGCAATGATGACTCATGGAGCCAGAAAAGAGCCTCATCGCTGAAGATGATTTGCGCTATTAACGTTGTGGCCAATTACTTCGAATTTCGGTGGTAAATTTTAATAATTTCGACTCGTTGTTGGCTCATATATCTTTCCATCATAAAATGGCCAACATTACTGAAGAGAAATGTCAAAAGAGCAGCAAGAAATATGGCGTCGTCTGCTGTCCCTGTCGCTGTACTTTTGTAGCGTCCTTGTTAAGAACCCGATATATCAGATTTTAGTAAATTTCATACTTAGCACGCGATATTTCAGGTGTTTATGGATCGATTTTAATGATAGCGTGGATTTCATAAAATAAAATACATGTCGGAAAGACATTTTTGTCGATCGGTATAAATTATATGGGTTCTGTGACGTTATTGCTTTAAACACAATCACAACAACAGGCTACACGAACACCGGCGACAAAAGTCGTCGGCAGCAATCGTCGCGTCGTAGTTAGTTACTTAATTATTTTTGAGACGGCAGCTACATTTGAGATTTAGGAACAGTTGTTTATGAGATGGGTCTGATAGTATGTCTAAATCAAAAAATTATTATAGAAAGATTTTGGTGTGATCTCTTATAGTTTGAGAGTTATGAGCTTTTTAAATTTTAGGAATTATACGGCATAACTTTAGAAGTTTATCTAAATATATATAAAAGTCAATGCCACTTTTCGTTGTACAAACAAACAAATTTTATAAAATCCATGGAAATTTTTTATATTTACATAAATATTGTAAAATATAGTTTCCATATATTGTATAAACTCTATAAAATATCTTCTACTATATGTATACAAATTTGACCATGTTATGATCTTAAGAAAATTTGTTGCGCATGAGCCGACGAACATTACTAATGTATGACCAAGTTTCGAACGGTGGCGCCACTGAACATTGATTAAAATTAATTAAATCGTAAACTGTGCATTTGATCATGCTGTTTTCTTTAGCAAAGTTCATGCGCATTAGCCGACGAAGGTTTCTAAGTTGGTATGACCAATTTCCTATAGGTGGCGGCACTGAAAATTACTCAAAATGAATTAAATAATAAACTTTGCATTTGATCATGCTGTTATCTTTAGCAAAATTGTTGCGCATGAGCCGACAGAGGTTTTTAAAATGGTACGACTAATTTTCGCCAGATGGCGCCAAATCTAAATTATTTAGCAAAGTTGTTTCGCATGAGTCGATGGAATTTTCTAATGTCATTCCTTCAAATTTTATTAACTTTTTTGGTAAAACAAAAGCTACTGAAAATACCTCTCAAATGATATATATATTCTTCCGATTTATAATGGATTAAGAACACATATAATAAAAACTTATTTTTACTACCGACTTCTTTTTATAAAAATGCGCATATCTGGTCGGTAGTCGTGTTTCTGAGTCGACTCTAAAATAATCATTCCCGTTTGAATGCGTGTATTATAAATTTGACAGATTGTAGCTCATAGCCTGCGGTCGTGATTGTGTTTATAGCCTAAATGAAAAACTTACAAACTAAATGACAAACTATATTACCCTGTCACCTATTTTTAAAGGGTATACAAAATTTGTGAACTAGTCTTATTTATCTTAATTTCAAGATATTTTCCTTTCTTTCTAGAATGTCCGACATTGATCCCTCGCTCTACAAAACTCTTCAACAATCCTCCCTGCTCATCTTCAAAGGAGATCTTAACTATCGCAAACTTTTGGGTGATTTCAATTGGGATTTTTGTGAAAAATTCGAACGCTGTCTACGAGGCTTTCAACCCACAAATCTTTGTACCCTACGCACAGTTAAAGGTGATCTAATATGTGATCTCAAGCCGGGACAGGCGGATGAACTAAAAAAGCAAAAGCCAGACTGGATGTTTACCGGGGAGTATGGACTAATACAATTTTCAGCCAAAAAGGTCAACTAAGGGAAGGGATTGTATTAAAAAAAGCTTTTACAAAACTAAACTATTAAGCAATAGTTAAATTAAATAAATAAATTAAAAATAATTGTTGTTGTTTTCAAATAAATGTATATTTCTAAATTGTTGTTATTATTACATACAATATTTTTTTAAGTTTTTTCATCTTTCTTGATATTTTTTGTTGTTTTCTTTTAATTTTTTTTAAATATTTTCTTTAGTTCTACTACAATTTGTTAACTTTCTAAAACAATCTTTTTTGTTTTTCATTATTATTTTTTTTAATTTGTTCTTAGTTTATTCTATTATTTTATGGGTTTTTTCTTTTTTTGTTTAAAAATATATATGTTATGTTTTTTTGTTAATTTACATCGTTTTTTATTTGTTAATAATTTTATGATTGTAAATAATGCTTAAATAAATATGTGCGATTTATGACAAAAAAAAAAAAAAAAACTGGAAATAAAACAAATATATTTTTTGAATTTAAATTTATTTATTCTTTTATTTTTTATATAAATCTAAATCTAAACTGATATGAATTTATTTAATTCGTTTAGTTAGTGTTAATTTTTTGAAAATTTTTTAACACTTTTCCTTTGAATGGACCTTAAAAAGTCCCTTAGATATCGGCATTTAACTTGATTATTAAGGGTATTCACATCACAAGTTTAGTCTTGCAAAAGTGCAAATAAAAACAAGTAAGAGTGTTATATTCGGCTGTGCCGAATCTTATATACCCACCATCAGTTGTGTTAAATTTAGAAATTTAGGGTGGAGCTAATTCAAAATGTGGTGAAAATTCGCAAAAAAAAATTGTTACGCTTGTTGGTATTGTTGGTAAAATATTTGGACTAAATTGGGTTGCAGTAGCTTTATAGCTCAACATTTAAAAGTATCTTAGTAGTTTTCCCGGAATTTACTTTGAACATAATTTGGTCTCATAACCGGGTATAGTCACATTACATTAATAAGCTGCTAAATACTTTTCCTTGTGCTTAATAGTAAGGCCAAGCACGTTGATAGTAATACAGCAGGTCCATATCGCCTACTTACCAGGAGTAGGCAGCCCATACCACCAGTAGCCGATGATTTTTTTTAATTTTCGTAAATACCACTATCATTAATAAAACTCGTGAAAATGTGTATTAAAATCATTCAGTTGGGATTTGGATGTTAACAAAAACTTTTCAAATCTTCTATAGAAAAATTTTTGATAAAAAAATTTTGTTAAAAAAAATTTCTATAGAAAAATTTTTGATAAAAATTTTTGTTAAAAAATTTTTCTATAGAAAAATTTTGTTAAAAATTTTCCATAGAAAAATTAAAAAAAAAAATTCAGAAAATTTAGGTTTAATCAGGCTTGAGTTCATTTAATTTTCATATTATTAATTTTGAAAATTGGAAAAGTAATTGTGGAGAAAAACTAAAAAAAAATATTTTTGAACTGATTAAACCTAATTTTTCAATTAATTCTAAAGTTCCAATAATTAATTCCCAATTAATTAAAAAAAAATTTCTATAGAAAAATTTTTGATAAAAAAATTTTGTATAGAAAAATTTTTGTTAAGAAAATTTTCTATAGAAAAATTTTTGAAAAAAAATTTTCTATAGAAAAATTTTTGAAAAAAAAAAATTTCTATAGAAAAATTTTTGAAAAAAAAATATAGAAAAATTTTTGAAAAAAAAAATATAGAAAAATTTTTGAAAAAAAATATAGAAAAATTTTTGATAAAAAAATTTTTCTATAGAAAAATTTTTGATAAAAAAATTTTCTATAGAAAAATTTTTGATAAAAAAATTTTCTATAGAAAAATTTTCTATAGAAAAATTGTTGATAAAAAAATTTTTAATAGAAAATTTTTTGATAAAAAAATTTTCTATAGAAAAATTGTTGATAAAAAAATTTTTAATAGAAAATTTTTTGATAAACAAATTTTTAATAGAAAATTTTTTGATAAAAAAATTTCTAATAGAAAATTTTTTGATAAAAAAATTTTTAATAGAAAATTTTTTGATAAAAAAATTTTTAATAGAAAATTTTTTGATAAAAAAAATATAGAAACATTTTTGATAAACAAATTTTCTATAGAAAATTTTTGTTAAAAAATTTTCCATAGAAAAATTTTTGATAAAAAAATTTTCTAAAGAAAAATTTTTGTTAAAAAAATTTTCTAGAGAAAAATTTTTGATAAAAAATTTTCTATAAAAAAATGTTTGTTAAAAAAATTTTCTATAGAAAAATTTTTGGTTAAAAAAAAATATAGAAACATTTGTGATAAAAAAATTTTCTATAGAAAAATTTTTGTTAAAAAATTTTCCATAGAAAAATTTTTTATCAAAAATTTTTCTATAGAAAAATTATTGTAAGAAAATTTTTAAAACAATTACATTATGGAATATGGAAATGTTAATCATTTTTATTTAAATTCTATAAATCTTAAACATTTTCTTTTAAATTTTCATAGAATGTAGAGTGTGCATTTGCAATATGTTGTCGAGTTTTTGATGTGAATACCCTTAATGTGAAATGAAAAAATTTTTTTTATTAAACATTTTTCTTTAAAAACATATACAAATATTTATATTTAAACCTACAATTATATTATATGTACAAAAAGCTGATGTTTAAAAGCTTTAACATCATTTCAATTTAAAAATCACTTATTAACATTTTTACACCCTTCACCTTAAATATTTTCGATCCAATAATTTTAAAAAATTTATAAAATATTCTTCCAATTTTCAAAAATAAAACAAAAAATTCTTAAATGAAAACAATTCATAACCATTTCTTATAATTTCTGAGTCTTTTCTTTACGAATAACCGCCGGGTGAAGGGTATATATAATTCGACTTAGCCGAATAGTCTTAAAACTCTGCTGCAATCATTTAATAATAAAAATATTGGGTTTGTTTTCTCAAATTCATTCGTAAAAATTTTGTAAAGATTTCAACTAATATCACTTTATAAAAATTATTTATACAGGTTTTTTGGTCCCTTATCGCGATTTTCAGTTTGAATTTTCGTTTACGATTTTCGTAGTCGAAAATTGCAATACAATAATTGCGATAAGTGGGTATAATTTGTTTTATATTATTCTAAAGCCAATTATGTTTTTTTAAAAATTGTATGTATTTGAACTGCAAGGAGAGGATAACTTTTATATTTAGACATCGTTTTTTTTTCTTTAGATCCTTAGGCCTAATTGCGGTTTTTAAGCCAAAATATAAAATAAAATTTAATGTAAAATAAAAATAATTTCCTTCTCTTAAATTTCGTCTATAACTTTAGCAAGACGAGGTTAAGATTTTATAAGATAAGGTTTCCTTTGATGCGACAGATACCTCCACTAGTAGACCCGATAGATTCATTACTATCCAAAAGAAAGTAAAGGAACTTTGACAGTTGATAACATCTGTCAATATTTTTTTTTTTAAGAAAGCTACCACTTGGACAGATGCTGCCTATACAATTGTATATCGTTGGTCTCATGTAGAAAGGCCCTAACTCACACTTTTTTCAAAATTGTTTTTTTGTGATTCCCATGCCTTTAACGCAACTACACCTCCTCACAAAAATTTAAGGCAATTTTATCAAAATTAGCGGTTATTGAGGTAATTTTCTAAAAATCCCTAACTTATTTATTCCTAAGAAAATATATTTTTTAAAAGCCCAATTATGTGTCGTTGCATCGACAAATAATATAAAACTTTTGAATCTTAAAGCTTTCGGTTGGATGTATAATGATTTCTTATATTAAACTTTTGTCGACAACATTTTTCAGATAGAGAACTTTCAATATTAAAAGCTTTCCTATAGGTAACTTTTAACATATAAAACTTTCAACTTAAAACATTCCACATCAAAAGCTTTCCAATAAAAACTGCCAAAATTTATCTATAGTTTTCTTATATAAAACTTTCGTTATCGAAAGATTTCTTATATAAAACATTTATCGCCAAAATATTTCAGATAGAAAATTTTGTATATAAAACTTTCCTATAGAAAAATTTCAATTTTAAAAGCTAACTTTAATATCTAAAGCTTTATAAAAAAACTGTTTATACTAAAAATTCCTTTATAAACATTCGATATCGAAACATTTCTTTTATAAAACTTTCCTATAGAAAACTTTCAATATCAAAAGCTTTTCTATAGGTAACTTTTGATATAAAAATATTTTAACTGAAAACGTTTCATATCGAAGCTTTAAAAAATGTTTTCTATATAAATCTTTCGATGTCAAAAGGTTTAGGTTGGGTTGAAAAAGGGAGTGGCATCTTCACTCGGAGGCCTTTTGGGTCCATTGTGATCATTTCTAAAAGTATAGAACGATAGCGGAAAGAAAAAGAAGACAAGAGTGAAAAGTGAAGTATCTAGAAAGTGTTAGAGATAGAGTAAGGGAGTCGTAGAGAAGAGAACGCTACCCTAGGGAGAGAGACCTGTCTATCTAAGCCATCTGAGTCTCAATAATAAACCTACAAAGTTAGTCAGTTCGCACTGCTGTATGTCGCCCATTTCCTCATGGAATCTATTAGCTTGTCTCTGGTTTAAGAGCATAGGACAATGGCAGAGGATGTGCTCGACCGTTTCGGACGAATCCGCGTCCGAGCATAGTCTGCAAATGTCCTGAATTGCTCCATCCCATCTATTTAGCCTAGATGAAAGGTTTCCTATAATAAGCTTTTGATATTTCAAGATTTTCTATAGAAAACTGTCGATATCAAAATATTTCGTGTATAAAACTTTTGTCGTCAAGATATTTCAGATTGAAAACCTTTTATATCAACAGATTTCCTAAAGGTTACTTTTACTGTAGAAAGCTTTATTCTAAAAACATTCCATAATAAGAGCTTTTCAATATAAAAATGCTAATATCTAAAGATTTCCTATAGAAATCTATGTCGAAAAGCTTCCTATAATCAACTTTCGATATCGAAAAATTTTCTATAGAAAACTTTTAATTTCCTTCATAAAACTTTGAATATCGAAAGTTTTATATAGAAAACATTAGAAGTCAAACTTTCAATATCGAAAGCTTTCCTATAGAAAGAAAACTTTTGTATCGAAAGATTACAGATTTCCTAAAGAATACATTTACTATCGCTTTTTTTTATAGAAAACTTTAGCTTTCCTATAGAAAACATTTGCTATGTAAAGCTTTCCTTAATATAAGTTGTTTTGATCACTATAGGAAAAAACCCTAAGTTATGCTCTGAAATGAGATTACAAAAAGCCCTATCTCAATTTAGTATTTTATATGTTTCAAACTAAAAAAAAAGTTTTAAGAACCAAATTTGTCCTTCATTTTAATAATAACCTACATTTAAAAAAACGTAAAATTTGGTCAATTACTGTTTTAAATCTGTTTTTACCTTCTTCTGTAAAGTTTTAAATATGCGACTTAGAACCTTTCTACATGAGACCAACGATATATAGGTTTACCAACTTTTTTGACCTGAATTGGATTATACGGACTTGATGTAGTTTCAATAGGACAGGTTAAGACTTTTTCTTGTGGGGGTTTTCTTATGTCAAAAACCTTAGCGGTCCCCAAAGCCCATTGGTCATATTCAGACTGATTTATACACTATATGTACAAATCAATAGCATCTGTTCGTTTGATTTGTCGTTATTTCTGCACAACTCGGTACCAAGGTACACAATTTTTTTTTACAACTTCGAAGCTATAGTTGTCAACGATCACATGAGCTCCAACTCTAGAGGACTGTCTGCTTGTAGAAACCACCAGTTTTTTTTAATCATTGACAGATGGAAACATTTACACTGATTCCTTTTAGATTTCACATTACGCAATGTGTCTGGCAGGATATCAATGTCATCGGCAAACGGCAGTAACATGTGTTTTCAACTACAGCATTTTGTAGGATTGTTGAAGAGTTCGCATGATAAACTATCGCCTTGCCTAAATCCCTGTTTAGATATGAAGGGCTCCGACAAGTTCTTACCTATTTTAACTGTTGTTGTTTGATGTTGTAACAGCTCTAACATTTATAATTATGTTTTTATGTGGAATCTGTTAATAGATTAAGGCCAAGAAATTGTGCTAGTTCTACTGGAGGAGTCCACAAATCCTCAGCACTAAATGAAATATGGTTGGCGGTACAGATGAAAATGAGGGGGTATCATGAGGACCCTCCGCTTATCCTCATTTACCAACCTACTAATATCACGGTTTAGCTGGATGATAATGGGATCATCAGGGTTGGTATTGCGGATCGCATCACGCTGATCTGCTAATCCCACTTCTTTTGCTGGGAAGTGCAACAACATTTATTTTAACTGTTGAGGTTGTATCAGGTAATGTTATTCTGTATAACCTTCATAGCTTCATAGGAATACCAAATTCAGACATTGCTTTAAACACCTTCGTTCGTATTAGGCTGCCAAAAGTAGCTTTGTAGTCAACGAAGAGATGATAAGTGTCTATTTGTTTCTCTTGGATCTTTTCCAGCATTTGATGTAGTCTGAAGATCTGGTCAGTGATAGATTTACCTGATTTAAGGCAACATTGTTAGGTCCCAATTATTTCACTTACTACTTTCACAGTCAAGATGCTGTCATGTTGCTGAACCTGAAGTTGCTATTCTTGGAATGACGTATGCCTAACATCTCGCAATAGAGTTCGATATTAAAGGATGGTCGAGGCCCTGTGCTCCAGTGCGAGTCAAAAATAGCAGAAGAATGTCTTTTATCAGACAGTCATACTAACAAAAAACTGCTTCTCCTTAAAGAGTAGAATTTGTTGCAGATAAACTTATACCAAAGACAATATAATGTAAAGATATTGCATTCCATACATTTTTTTTTGTCAAATGTGAAATTAAAGTGTATTATGAAAAACATATAAACGCACAAACAAACATACATTTCATGAGCACGTGGATGTGCCTTAGCTTTATCTAATTGCATAATCGTATCCATTAGTTGTTTCTGAATTAGAGTAAAAGCGTTATTTTCTCATTTTATGGGACTTTTCAAAACGACCGTAAGGCAAATCAATATATGGAAGTGCAACATCTTTATATAATAGAGTCTTTGCTTATACTTAACTAACAAAATGCTTTTATAATTCTCATTTAGTTTAAAAAAGAAACAAATAAATAAACAACAAAAACTTTTCAAATTTTCGTATAAATACATTTATATCAATCTTTCTCTGTTTTTATACATTAGTGCTAACTTTACATAAAAATTATTGGGTTTTGTGTGTGTTTTCGACCACATTTTCTTTAATTTAAACAATAAACGGAAAACAATAATTCTGATTTTAAAGAGAACCAAAAAAAATAAAAAATAAAACAAACAAATGAAATTAATGATATATAAAATTATTTAAAGATTTCTTAAAAAACTATTGCTCATATAAATATGTATGTATAGTATATAAGTATGTAGATAAGTATTAATGTTGTTGTTATATAAACTGTAATTATTTAGTTATGTTTTTGCATTAATTTAAGATGTTTATACTATTATTATGATTTTAGGGTAAGTGAGAGGGAAAAGGGAAAATGTTTGTAGAGCCTAAACCTAGAGAAGTATTTTTATTTTTAACATAAAACTGTGTTTTAAACTTATATACTCGGTATTTCAAATAAAGTAGTAAATGTATAATCTAAAACAGAAACAAAGAAGTTGAACAAATAATTGTGGGTGGTCCTGCATTATTGTATAATGGAGTGATCAAAGTTCTGTTTTTGAAAGAGTGTCTGTTAAATGGTAAATGTGAATCAATGGGATATAGAGTTAAGGAATTTACATCCTTTATATATTTTAATTTTTTTTAATATATATTTTTCTTAAATAACCTGGTCTGTTGTTTTCTTGTGTATTTTTAAGATTGTTTTGTTATTTTTTGTTTTGTTCGTCGTTTTATTAATTAGTTTAATATTTTATTATTTATGTATATAAATATACTTTCATCACATTTTTCTTTATCTTTTTCATTTTCATCATATGTTTATTTTTTTGTTTTTTTTTTTTTTATCCATATCTATTTTAATTTATTCCACGGCAAAACCACAAGTTTCTTCTACGGCTTGGGTGAGTTTATCATACAGCAGCTGATAGCTATCATAGGGTGGCAAATCAATACGATTGAAACATGTATGCGCTTTGGGTAGATTTTGTGTGGGCACATCTTGTGTTAGATGTATAGTGAAGAGCCGTGGTCCTACAGCGCCCGTCGAACCCTGTAAAGCACGAAAACCTTGTAGAGGAACACGCGAAGAGCCGGTAACGAATTGTAAGAGTCTAGCACGCATTTCAGATGTATAAGATTCAACCGCCTGGAAAGAAAATAAAAAGTATTAAAATTATTATGTGATGTTAATGAGTCAAATCTAACATTTTCGAAGACGTAACTCTGCTAACCATTCTAAAAAACTACATATTTAGTGAATAATAAAGATAACATAAACGATAAATATTAACCCTTTTATGACCAAAATGACCCCAAAAAGCGTTCCCACGGCAGTCGGTTCTTCGTACTGGAACGACTCGGAAATCTTAGAATTCTGACCAAGGACCGCCACTTCTGCGATATTAACAATAACTACAACAACCCAATTTTTTTATTATTTATATTTTTGTCTATACAAAAAATAAAAAAATTATATAATTTTTTCGGGGTCATTGTGGTCCTATTGGTCACAAAAGGGTTTATATTTATCGTTTATGTGATCTTTATTATTAACTATATGTGACCCGGTCTATGAAAAGGAAAAAGGTGGCTTATGACTCACTAACAAAATTTCGAAAAATTAGCTAAAAATTTCGAAATTTGAGTCATAAGCCACCTTTTCATAGACCGGGTCACATATATAGTTTTTTAGAGGGCTTAGCAAAAGAAATAATGTTTGAACCATAGCAAAAGCTATGGTGCTACGCATAATCAATAAATATTTTTTTCCTAAAAATATAAACAAATACAAAATTATTTTTTTTTTTCTAAAATTTCTCAAAAAAGCTACTTTTCCAAAAGTCACAGGTACGGGAATGCGGGATAAGCCATCGATCCAATTTTTTTGCATTTTTATATCTAATGCATTTGTAATAAATCAGTTCGAATTGCAAATTTCCAAAATTCGCCTAACAAAATTTTTTTAAAACATATAAATGTCATTTGCAAATCATATGAAAAAATCTCAGTTTTGCGTCATCAAGTATAACAGGAAGAACGAACCAATTTTGACAAAATTTTATAATTTATTACCTACAGGTCCAAGATAAGTAAAAAAAATATTGTACAATAGTAGAAAAAATGTAAATTTACCATATTTTTGGGATAAATTTGTCTTTGTAAGTCGTCAAGAATATGAAATTCGCCAAAAGAACGCTATATCTCGAAAACAGTTTGAATAATTTATAAGACATCTACTTCAAAATAAAGCTTGTCAAGTCTACATTACAAGGTGTGAAGGTTTCGCTTTGACACCACTTAAAAACATCACAAGACACGATTTTTTCAAATCATCGTTTCAACAAATAAAAGTCATTAATTAAAGAAATTGTTCAAATATTGAATAAACGAAGAAAAACATACAAATTCAATTCCACTTTAAAAACAGAAAATGGTTTTATTCCGAAAAATTTTTTCGTTTTACTTTTTCTATAGAAGGAAAATACGGAATTCATTTCACATTTCGAACGGAATTGAGTTCTGTGACATGGCTGTATATCTAAGTATGCTCCGCTCATACAGCCTTACTGGACTTCTGGTTGCCATACCCTTTATGAAAAGATCAAGATTGTGGAATGACAACATGATGTCCGTACAGTATAAAAACTATTCAAAGTACGCAAATTTATTGTCCCTTTTTTGGACAATACCTTTCTTATGTTCTTCAATTTCTCTTTTACAAGAGTCCAATACCTTTTCACAGTCCAAAGTTCTGTACAGTTAGGTGAATTTTCGTGAAACAAAAACTATATTATTGTTTAAATACCACTTAAGTGTCTTTTTCTCATCATGATGCCAAATCGAGCCAAAAATATGTCGCCACTCAGTGCTGTCTCAAAAAAGGTAATGCTGTTTTTTCAGACACTAAGTTATATAAATTTCTGTGCTTATCGTGCCTGATGACACAACTGCATGACTTCTTTTGTCACAACCGCAAAAAGCTTGCTTTTTATCCGGATCTATTTCTGAACATTGCCTCGTATATCAGCAACATAAAAATCTTAGCTGGGAAGTCAAGAAAAGTCTGCTAGTACGTATGTTTCGTCATCGTCAAAATAAACTTTTTCGCTCGTTTTTTTGCTTCTAAGTACTTTACCTAATTGCGATCTGGAACTTTCTGAACTTTTTATGTCAAACAAAACTATTAAATCATTTTTCTATACGAGCTGCTTTTCTAATCGACGTGAAAGAGTTGCTCGACTTCTTTTGCCTTCCCAATATTCCTTGGACCTTTTTTACTTCCTGATCCAGGGTTTCTTTAAAATAGTAAATGTATATTTCATTCGAAATACTCTTTATAATAAGAGTAAGTTCGTAAAAACGAGGATGGAAGCAGCGGGTGGAATCCACATAAAAACAAATTTTTAAAGCATATTTTCAGAAGAACTAGACGAAGAGTCATTAATAAAATCGAAATTTTCGAGTTTAGTTAAAAAAGTATTAGAGCAGGATCCATAATCAAAAGTTTGAACTAACGGGCAACGCCAGGTCTCAACATAATGTTATGATATATATATATATATATATATATGTTTTCTTAAAATGCTTTGAATAGATTTCGAAATATGTTTTACGACTTTGTTATATGTCCTACGAAATAACAAAAATTTCGTTTAAATTTCTTAACTTTAGTTTGATTTAAGTCAGAAGAAAGTCCTACAAAAGTTTTTGATCTTACCTGCCAAAACCATATAACTTGCTGAGTTTCGGGCGTACAATGTTTCAGTCTCGTATTGTTGCGCCAGTCATTGACATCAATACTGGATATACCGCCAATAACCAATTCCAATTCGCGTTCATCAAATGGTCTCAACAAATGACTTGGTATCAATTCACAAAAGCCTTTAAAAAGAAATAGCATATTTACCATATTTTTTTATATTTTAAAACTCTTCAAAATATTACCTTTTTGTAATGCTAAAAATTGTTGTTCAATGCCGCGCATAAATCTATAATTTACATATAGCTTAACATATTCACGTTTATTATCTTCTGTTACTGGTATGGAAGCGCCCGATGGTTTAAGTTCATGTACAACTAAAGCACCAAAACTATTATTTTCAACACTGAATGTAGATTCTATAACGTTTGTTATATTGTTTTCTCTGTAAAAGAAAAAAAAGGGAGGAAATAAATTTTGAATTTCTTGTAATCTTAATGTCTACTCACAACATCCATGTTAAACTTCTATGCAATTCCGGGTCAACGCCCTCAATATCACTCAGTGTTATTGGTTTATTGAGCAATTGTTTGTAGAATGGTGTAGTAAAACCACCATCCAAACAATGACCATGAAACACGGCTATACCCAAAATGCGTCCAACGAAATGAAAATAAGACAAATGATCTGGATTTACACCAGAATCGGGATTTATTTGCAACGTATAGTGATCATCACGACTGTACTGGAACAGACCATATTGAGGATTGAGCATTTCGCGTGAGAGTAGATGAAGCCATTCACGTGCCACTCCGCCGTAGTCGAGACCCTCTTCACCCTTGAACTTTACCATCAGTCGTTTACGCATATCCTTGGGACGCATTTTCATGATCAGTCTATAACTCTCCTCGAAAATTTCGTTACGTGAGACCTCCAAGCGACAATGACCGGACTGGGGTTGTAGGGCTTGCAGTTCTGTGCGCAGAGCTCTTAATTTGCCCACAAGATCACGTCGGTATTTGGGAAGTAAATCGGCACCCTCAAGTAGACCCTGAGGAAGATCTGCTGGCACAGCTCGTCCTTCTGTGGGTATAATAGTGGTATTATTGCTACCCCCAGAACGATGTGGTGTATGGGAGGCGTTGGAGTTTGAAGAAGGATTACCGGGATGGCCGGCTGAACCTGCTAAGGGATGTGAGGAAGCCGGTGATAAGTGTTGTATAATACTGCCGTTACCAGATACCACACCGCTGCCACCACCACTATTGTTAACACTACCATTACTGGTGTTGGCCGTATTGGGAGTACCACCACTGCCTCCCGTACCACCAACTGTGCTAGGTGGAACTGCACCTCTACGTATTAATTGCAATATATTGCCATTTAAACGGGGATCTGTAAACTGTGTAGTTCTATTATTGTGGTCCACAAAATAAACCCTACCCGAGGCGGTTTTTCTCTGCTCCCAACCACTGGGTAAAGGTCCTATAGCATCTAGAGTAAGATTTTCCGCATGAAAATCTCTAGGTATTCTAGGATCATGCCACGTAGAGATTGCAGTGGGTATGTGATAGAAATACACTTGACCTTGCTGGGTAATACGCATTTCATAACCCGGTGGCAAATCCATAAAAGGTCTGGCAGCTTGATTAACTGGACCACCCGGAGGTGGACCTGGATATCTGTGACCATTGCTGTTGTTAGAACGAGCACTGCGGGAACCTCTGCGTCTAGAGGACTCTTCGGCCGAACGTGAGGAACGTCTCTGAGAACGTTGAGACCCAGCGGCAGCGGCGGCCGAAGAAGTAGAAGCTGTTGTGGGAGTGTTACTACTTGATTGTGTACGACTTTCGCCTCTTTCACGTTGTGTACTACTGCCATGATTGTTGCTAGAACTTGTGGGCGTGGCAGTCGTATTTGAAGTATTTGCATTGGGACTTTGTATTACAGTCGCACCTCCTGTTGTTGTGGCTGTGCCATTATTACCATTTGTTGTGGGACTATGTCGCGTGTTATTATCACCTTCATTGGCATTCCACGTTACGCTGCTGGTGGTGTTAGTGCCTGCCGATTGAGGCTGAGCGGATTGTGGACTTCCGTTACAAGTCGAACTATTGTTTGTGTTATTGGCATTGCCATTTGTTAAATTTTGGGCAGTTTGTATACGCTGAGGTGTGCTGGCATTTACTGATTCATTGTGTTGTATATGATGGCCATTGGTCAGATTTGTGGAAGCTGGTGTGGCATGCTTTGGTGTTTTACTCCCATGACTATCCGAAATTTGATGCTGATGTCTGGGTGTTTGTGGCGCTGTCACTTGTCCTTCTCCACTGTTAGAGCTTGAAGTGTTGGCGGTTGTGGGCGAAGAATTTGAGCGATTGGTTTTTCTATTACTGGGCGTTGTGGCCGTAGGCGTGTTATTACTTTCCTTTATCTGATCCCCTCTAGTGGGACTACAATTTTCTTTACCCAAATTAACGGCTGAACTAATATTGGGCGTGGAGAGTATCTCCGTAGAATGTCGTCGCTCATCATTATCTCTCCCGCTGCGATTACTGTGACCATTTAAAAGGTTAGTACATGTGGTAGATCTAGTGGGTCCGGCAGGATGGTGTGTGGCGGCACTACCATTCTGTTGTGTCGAACGATGATGCTGTTGAGGCGTGGGCTGCTGTTGTGGCTGCTGATGATGATGATTATGGCTATGATGATTGTTATGTTTACTGGGACGATCCCATTGTGTGGTCTTTGTCGTGTGATTTACATAGTAAACTCGTCCGGTACCAGTGCGCCTCTCTTCCCAGCCCTCAGGCAGACTATCCTCAGAGGAATCATCTTCAGATGGACCGCGAACATCACCCCCGGGACCGACAATAGCTAAGGGATTACCACTACAGGGACCATCTTTCGACAAGAAAGCAATTATTATTTGGCCACGCACCATTTCATCATCATCCGAGGCGAATTTGCCCAAATCTAGGCGTTGGACTGTAAAAGAAATTTTCAAATATAAGAAAGTTTTCAAAAATTTTTAATCTTAATCTTTTACTTACATCCAGCTCCTTTCAAACGTTGTATGGTCTCTGGCGGTATCCTCACACAGCCCAAAAAACCACTGTTTTTGTGAATTTTTCTTTGATTCCATACTGTTATTGTTATGGAATCGTTACGTCCCAAAAATAAATCATAATGGGCATTCCATTTGGGATCTAAAGTTGATTTACTTATATCCGTCGAATATACCTGACCGGTGCCATCAACTTGAACCTTTGCAAAAGGATCAGGAAGGCCTAAAAATAGATAATAGAAAAAGCAATTAATTAAAAAATCAACGAAACAATTAGTTATAAAATCAAATTCATAGAGATTCGAATTGATTTGGAATTTAAAATTTGAAATTCGTTTTTATTGCAAGTTTAGCTTGATAACATGCAACATGTTGTCGCGTTTAAATAGTTTAATACAATTAAGTTTTTCCTTTCTTATTACAATAACTTTGTTTATTTGGAATTGTGGCAGTAGCTTAGCAGCACATCAAAGGAAACATCCCGGTTTTCCCAAGCGTGATGAAATTTTAATAGATCCTCGTTAGAAATGAATATAGGAGAAAATGCAAGAGTAATATAACAAAATATTAAAGAAAATAAATATGAAACCATAAAAAATTTAATGCAATAAAATAAGAACTAAAATATAAATAAAACTGCTTTTTATTAAAAAAGTGTACGAAATTCTTTGATTTGAATTTTTGTTTCAGTGTTTGAAGAAGACCTTCGAATCATTCCTTAACCAATGTTTTGTATTAGGGATAATTTCAATAATATCGCAGAAGTAGCAATCCAAAGGATAAGAATCTTAAGATATTAAAGCCGTTTCTTTATGAAGTACAGTAGAAACGGGTGCAATGTCATTTTGATAATATTGGGAATTGTCAGTGTACGATCGCAATCCTAAGAATACAAACTGTCCTAGAAACGAATAAAATGTCAAATGTAAACTCAAGAGTTTTAATATTAATCGAGAAAGTGACAATCCAGCTTTGCAATCCTAAGAGCCATTCCGATATAAATAACTAAGATTTTTGCTCTAAAGCCAATTTTATTTATTTTACATCGACAGCGTGTTAATGCTATAGGGCTTGCCGCCGATGGAGGTTGCTCTAGTAAAAAAGGGGAAAAACCTAAAACGTTATACAAAATGTAAATTACAGTTTGAACAGCTATGAAAATAAGCGGACAGGTGTTTGGTACTTTTTTGAAACTATGCCCGATAGGGAGTAAAAACGAATGCAAATAGTTGTGTTGGTACTTTTTTACCCTTATCTTTGGTACTTTTTTACCCTTATTTTTTTGAGCCATAGAATATAGAAAAGAACTTTGTACTGTAATCAATATATGTGAAAAAAATTATGAAAACGTATTTAGTACTTTTTGATTTCTGGCGCACAATGGGTAAAAAATGGATAAAATGATAACTAAACATCTTATAACGTAATATGAATAGAAACAAGATGTTAATTGCGTTTTAATAAAATGTACAGAATTCAATTTGTACCAAAAAGTACCAAATATGCATATGGAACTTTTTTGAAAATTAAGGAAAAAATTGGTAGCGTGTTAACTTTTAAAGTTATAAAGTATGAGAACGTTGCGTTTTGATCTGCTGAAAAAATAAGAAGGTACTTTTTTGGTAAAAAGGCCGAGGAGCACCAATAATGTGTGATATATATTTTTGGTACTTTTTTTACTTTTGAGCAAATTAACTTAGAAACAAAAAGTGTATACTATATAAAAGTATATACTTTATAAAATAAAAAAATATATCGTTGTTCTCATGTATATAAAGAGTGTTCTAAAAAAAATATGCATTTACTATTTTAGACAAAATTTATCCATAGTGCAAGAAATAATTTATTTTTTGATCAAGTTAGTTTCTATAGATATATTAGATACTATTATTTTAGAAATTATTAATTTTCAATAGTTATTTCAATCAAAATGGACTGCGAAAAAAAGTTCGTGAAAATATAATTAAAACTTTTCAAAAAAATCCGTCATAGACTTTTAAAAAAATAGCTAAAAATTTGAAAGTTGACCCTCGAACGGTTTCTAATGCCATCAGACGGTATAAGGAAAACCTCAGCATTGAAAGAAAACCTGGATCAGGGAAGAAAAAAGGTCCTACAGATATTGGTAAGGCAAAAGAAGTCGAGCGACTCTTTCGAAGAGCGCCTAACACTTCTTTAAGAAAAGCAGCTCGTACGGTGAAATGTTCTACGAATTTTGCACATAGAATCAAAGCTTATGCTGGACTGAAGACATACAAAGTCCAAAAGGTTCCAGATCGCAATGCTATAAAGAACTTAGAAGCAAAAAAACGAGCGAAAAAATTGAAGTCTGAGTTTATAAAAAAATACACCTGTTGTGTGATGGATGATGAAACATACGTACTGGCAGACTTTTCTCAACTTCCTGGTCAAGATTTTTATGTTTCTGATAAACGGGGCAATGTTCGGCAAGAGTTTCGCACAAAAAAACAAACAAAATTCCCTAAGAAGTTTCTCGTGTGGCAAGCTATTTGCAGTTGTGGCAAAAGAAGTAAAGCATCTGGCACAATAAACACAGAAATTTATATAAAGGAGTGCCTACAAAAACGGTTGTTACCCTTTTTAAGAGAGCACAGAGTGACTACATTTTTTTGGCCCGATTTGGCATCATGCCATTATGGAAAAAAGGCACTTGAGTGGTACTCAAAGAATAATGTCATTTTTTTACCACGAGAGGCAAATCCACCTAACTGTCCAGAACTTCGGCCTGTGGAAAGGTATTGGGCTCTGGTAAAAAAGGAATTGAAGAACACAGGAAAGATTTCCAAGAACATGTTTGATTTTAAGCGCAGGTGGAACACATGCTCCAAAAAGGTATCAGAAGCAACTGTAAAATCTTTAATGGGAGGGTTTCCGAAAAAAGTCGATAATTTTGCAAAAGCCGAGTACTAAGTAAACATTTTAATGCTAAATGATTTTGTATAATATGTCATTATATTTGCGTATTTTGTAGAGTTTTTATGTTAAAAGGTTTGATTTTTATTTAAGAAAATCCAACTACAAATTTTATTTAGAGCACTCTTTATATGTTTAATTCCTGGTGGAACATAGGGCCTCATGGTCACATGTAGAAACACTGTAACTCGCATATTTAAAACTTTGCAGGATAAGGTAAAGGCAGATTTAAAACAGTTATAGAAAAAATTTTATGTTTTTTTAAAAGAAGGTTATCATTAAAATTAAGGACGAATTTTTGGTTCTTTTTTCTGTAGTGATTATTTTAAAGAAAGCTTTACATAGCGAATGTTTTTTATAGGAAAGCTTTCGATAGCGAATGATTTCTACAAAAGATCTTTCGATATTACAAGTTTTCTATAGGAAAGCTTTCGATATTGTTTCTATAGGAACGCTTTCAATATTAAAAGTTTGACTTGAAATGTTTTCCAAATAAAAATTTTCGATATTCAAAGTTTTATGAAGAAAATTAAAAGTCTTCCATAGAAAATCTTATATATAGTCCTCGAAATATGCGAGTTGGGTTAAAAAATACAATGAAATCCTTTTTCTATAAAAAACGAAATTAGTATTACACTGTTATCTTGATTAGTTTAGGAGATACAATGGCTTACCGTAGTCAATATAATTAAAAACAAAATGTTTTTTTCCGATTTTAAATATTTTTTTAAACTATAAAATAAACATTTTATTTCTTAATAAAACAATACATGAAAAAAACACAATTAAAAAGAAAAATCCCCTTTCAAAAATCGGTACTTTTCTTAGCTGGTCCTTATCAGTATTTATTCTGAGAACATAAGGTAAATCACCCAGAAAATTTTATAAGATTATTAGAAAAATTGAGATCATATAAAAATGTTTCTTTAAAAGCAGAATATCGTCAGTAATTAAATCAACTTCTAAAGAAACAAATCAGTTCTAGAGAATCTATTGAAAGAAAACAAAATGGGACTTAAGTTAGTAATTTTTGTGGTAATGGCTTTAATGGCTTTAACGTCACAATTCGTGCAGGCAACGCCATTTGTGGATAGAGGTCGCCGTCCAAACTCAAATAACAGACCTCATATACCTATTATTTCTACGCCACCCTTCAATCCTAATGCCAGACCGGCCTGGTAAGGAGGAAATAGAGGAAAAAAGAATCGATTTTTAAAGTTAATAAAGGAGGGAAAATGTTCAAGGAAAAAGTTTTAAAATCTTATTTATACAACCTAAAGTTTTTTATGTTAAAATTTTCATAAGGGAACCCTACCAGCTGTTAAAACGATTGATTATGCCGCCTTAAGCGTCTTTATGTTTGTACATAACAAGAAATGTAATTAACAAGAAAATAAAATTATTTATTTAATTAATTATTTAATTTATAACGGAATATCTAAAAAATAAAAGAATAAATTAATTGATAGCTGATTTATCATTGCTTAAGCCAAAAGGTTACATAAAATCAAATACCTCTTTCCGACAGACATGACATGGGCCAGTGTTTTTCAAAATCAACTCGAATGCTCCTTGGCTACTGCCCTCATTTTCCAGTGTTGTGCTACCCGTGCTCAGAAACAAAAACTAAACCAAAACCTAAAACAAACTGGTTCTGCTAGTGTTGGTAAAAACTCCTAATCAAGAAGAGATTTCGCAATTCGTCTTGATTTTTTTTATACGAAGTTGGCAGATAAGAAGAATTAGACCTTCCACCTCTCTACTATCCCCTCTTCAAAGAAGATAACCCATTCGCCATTCTCTCCGAGCTCTCCTTTTTTTAGCCAAAAGCTGTTCGACATCTGCAGAGTATATTCTACATATTACACCTGAGTTGTTGCCATGAGGGTTATATATCTTGTTGGGGGTTAATGTAGCATGTTGCCGGGGGTAACGTAGCATGTTGGCTAGGAGATATCCTACTGTATCTAAATATCATCTAAATTTTTGAAAAATTTCCTATAAAAAGTAATTTTTTGAAAAATTTCCTATAAAAAGTAAATTTTTGAAAAATTTCCTATAAAAAGTAAATTTTTGAAAAATTTCCTATAAAAAGTAAATTTTTGAAAAATTTCCTATAAAAAGTAAATTTTTGAAAAATTTCCTATTAAAAGTAAATTTTTGAAAAATTTCCTATAAAAAGTACATTTTTGAAAAATTTCCTATAAAAAGTAAATTTTTGAAAAATTTCCTATAAAAAGTAAATTTTTGAAAAATTTCCTATAAAAAGTAAATTTTTGAAAAATTTCCTATAAAAAGTAAATTTTTGAAAAATTTCCTATAAAAAAGTAAATTTTTGAAAAATTTCCTATAAAAAGTAAATTTTTGAAAAATTTCCTATAAAAAGTAAATTTTTGAAAAATTTCCTATAAAAAGTAAATTTTTGAAAAATTTCCTATAAAAAGTAAATTTTTGAAAAATTTCCTATAAAAAAGTAAATTTTTGAAAAATTTCCTATAAAAAGTAAATTTTTGAAAAATTTCCTATAAAAAGTAAATTTTTGAAAAATTTCCTATAAAAAGTAAATTTTTGAAAAATTTCTATAAAATTTCTATAAAACGTAAATTTTTGAAAAATTTCCTATAAAAAGTAAATTTTTGAAAAATTTCCTATAAAAAGTAAATTTTTTTCCTATAAAAAGTAAATTTTTGAAAAATTTCCTATAAAAAGAAAATTTTTTAAAAATTTCCTATAAAAAGTAATTTTTTGAAAAATTTCCTATAAAAAGTAAATTTTTTTCCTATAAAAAGTAAATGTTTGAAAAATTTCCTATAAAAAGTAAATTTTTGAAAAATTTCCTATAAAAAGTAAATTTTTGAAAAATTTCCTATAAAAAGTAAAATTTTGAAAAATTTCCTATAAAAAGTAAATTTTTGAAAAATTTTCTATAGAAAGTAAATTTTTGAAAAATGTTGAAGCGACTTCAACAGGTTCCAGCATTTTTATATATTTTTTTTTTATATATTAGGATTTAAATTTAAAGGCCTTCAGCGCCAACCCCATTTTTCTTTATTTTTTTTTATCTCATAAGTATTTACATACTTGTTTTTTTTTTAAGAACTAATTTTTATATTTTTGTTGCTTTAGTACGTAGTATAAGAGAACATGAAGTTCCTATTACTTTGATCTCTCTCTCATGAGTATTATTTTTGTTTAGTCCTAATGAGTCTTTTCTTAATTCCCACATCTTGGGTTTTTGCTTAGTATTAAGGTTTTGGTTCAACAAGTTGGTTGTTACCCTTAGAAAATAAGAAGCAAGAAGCTTCAATAAAAATTGATGTTAAAATTGAATTAAAAGAAAAGTCAAGTCTTTTATTTAACAACACCCAGTGTCTAGATTTGAAGTCTAGTCACCATAATTTGGTCCTTCGAAAAAATCCTAGAGAGGCTAGGATTGGAATAACCAGCGGAATTTGTAGCCCACAGCAGTTGTTATCCCGTAACAACTTCAGCTACATAATCATCAACAAATAACTAGTAAAATTTGTCAGCTTCATCGTCATCAACAACAGCAAGCATTCTACAGCACACGAGGGTTCTGCAGAATCTACAAAAAAAAAAAAAGGTCAGTGAGTATCCCGTTCCACTGAAGAAATTTTTTCCAAGACGGAAGAGAAGGAAGTTTAACCTCCAAGGTCAGAGCAAAGTCAGCAGCGTGTGAGAAAAAAAAAACAAAAGGAAAGTGATGGGTATGTACAATGTTTAATTATATTTTATGCAATCTTTTTAAAAAAAAATCTCGATAAAAAAGTGTAAAAAAAATCAATTAAACATAACCAAAAACGAATCCCAAAATAATCTGAAACCTAACCTAAAAATTTGCAACAATCCCGGAAAACAACAAGAAAAAAAAAAGCGGTGGCAACCCTACATAAAGCGGTATTTTTTCATGACATGCGCATTAAACAATATGTCCATAGGTCATGCTCTTTGCACTTTATAAAATATTTCAATTCCATCCGTTCCCCTTAATGCACTTGCACATTTGCCTAAAAGAGATAACATAATCTCAAAGGCTTGAGAAAATATTATCAAAAGGAATTGGCAAAATTCATAATTTCATAGTGCGGTAAAGACGTGAGTGAGAATAAAATTTCTAAATAAATAAAATAAAAACTATTAAATAGTGGAAAAAAAAAGAACATAGAATTGGCTGGACGAGTGCCGCAGCCACAAACAACAAACATAGAAAAAGAATATTTTAAACAGAAAAGTTAAAATCAAGTGCCGTATAAAATAAAAATAAAAGAAGGAAGCAGAGACTTCAATATATATTGGCTGACAACAACAACAACTATTACTTGGGCAAACAAACAGCAAGGGTGTGCAGTACTCACATTTTGCGGGGAAACGGTGAGTTTGGGAATTTAACAAAATAACTTTGAAAAATTTCGGTAAATTGGTGGAATAATTAAACCAATTGAATTAAAGGGTGTTGCCTACAGAGTGTTGCCTACAGGGTGTTGCCTAAAGGGTGTCGCAAATAATTGTATCGAAAATTATTTGCGTAAATAAAAATTATAAAATCCCTTTCAAATAAGAATATATTATCGAGACACGGTAAAAGATTTTTGGAATTTTTTTTCGCACATTAAAGGGTGACGCAAAATTAAGTGTTTTTTGGAAGTTTTTTTGTATTATTGGGAAATTTTCCTTTATAATTTTGATTTTTTGATTACACTATACAACGTAAAACATTTTGTGGGTTTTTTTTTTACTTTGGTGAAGAATTAGTTGGAAATTTTCGGATTTGAAAAATCAATTAAAGATGGCTAAGAGAAAGTGCAGACATAGTATTCAGCAGCTAGCCGTCTTCTGCACGAATTTCGAAACTATTGATTCAGACACCATTACGATTTCATTGTTAGATGTAAAAAAAGATGAACTAGATAGGAGATGGTTAAAAATGGTTGAAAGCTATGATGATTATATTGAAGCAGGAGATAAGGTGAAAGAAGAAGAGGTAGGTCAAGATGAGGTTTCGGTAAAATACGAGGATGTTAGCGAACAGTATCAGAGAGTGAAGGCTAAGATACTGGAACTTATCAAAGCTAAATCTGGTACAAGTATTCACGATACAGCTCGTCGCCCAGCACTTAAACTACCAGCGGTTCAAATTCAGAATTTTGAGGGAGGATTTAACAAATGGCCTGCTTTCCGGGACATGTTTGCGGCAGCGATCGGAAAAGAGCCATCCATAGCTCCAGCCCATAAATTGTATTATTTGCTTGGCAATACCAGCGGGGAGGCATATCAAATGATCAAAGATTATGATTTGATAGATGCAAATTTTGATATTGCCTGGAATACGCTAAAAAACCGTTATGAAAATAAAAGGATTTTGATAAACAATCAGATCGATAGAATTAAGGCGGTAAAAACTCCTCCAACGGAAAATTTGAAGTTTTTAAGAATTTTTCAAAATGCAGTTAGCGATTGCATGTCAGTCATAGGATCGTTTGACATTAATATTCCGGACAATGACCCATTTCTAATGAATCTTTGTGCTGCAAAGCTACCTGAAGAAACTTCTAGGGCGTGGGAAGATGCTTTAGTAGATCATAAGGAGCTACCTACTTGGCAAAATCTTAACAAATTTCTCTCGGGTAGAATTGAAACCTTAGAAACTTTTGCTAATTTGCGAAAACCAACCGGTAAAGAACATAATGATTATAAGCCACAAGTTTTCCATTCTCATTCGGAAAATGATAAAAACTCTTTCAATTGTAAAAAATGTAAGAAGAATCATCCTTTGAGGCATTGTAAATATTTTAAATCCTTGTCGGTAAAAGATAGAATAAAATTTGTTTATTCGAATAAATATTGCGCAAATTGTTTTTCAACAAGTCATTTTAAGACAAAATGTCAGAGTTCTAATAGTTGTACCAGATGCAATCAGAGGCATCACACTATGCTTCATCTTGACTCGAATGAAAATATGAGAAGGACTCCCGCTCCCACGGGGCAGTCGCAAATTAATCGTCAGGAAAATGAAAAATCATCAGTAACTAATCGTCAAGAAAATGAAAAACAATCGGCAACTTATCGTCAAGATAGTGAAAAACCATCAGGGTCCGGTCTTCAAGACAAACACAACTTGTCAAACTCCCGGTCATATGGTTCAAATACACATCGAACCGATTCATTTCATATAAATTTATCTCAGCACAATGGAACAACTATTTTGCCCACAGTGTTAGTTCAAGTGGTACATTTAGGCGAGAAAATTACTATTCGTGCTATGATAGATACGGGGTCAACAAAAAGTTTTATTTTGAAAAGAGTTCAGCAAAAACTTTCTATACCGTTAGAAAAACATCATACTGAGATATCAGGTTTTGGTGAGACAGTGGTAGGAAGTTCAAAAGGAAGATGCTATGTCACAATTAAATCAAGGATTTCAAATTTCTCAATCAAAATACAAGCGATTGTGGTACCGACATTAGCTCATTTCATGCCTTTACGGCCCATTACTGTAGGAAATTTGCCTCAGATTGAAGATTTGAACTTAGCAGATCCCTACTTCTACAAACCAGCTGCAATTGAAATGATAATCGGTAGTGATTATCTGCCTTTCATCAACCTACAGGGCGTAAAGATGAACGTAGGAAATTGTCTGGAAGCTAGAGAATCCCATTTCGGCTGGTATTTGTTAGGACCTGAACCAGTTGACAAAATTCAAAGTCTTCATACTGTAGTTTCACCTTCCAACGATCAAGTTCTACATGAGCAATTGAAGAAATTTTGGGAAATAGAGGAGCCAGAAAAAAGTTATGTTGAGTCTGAAAACGACATTGTTTGTGAAAACTTTTTTCTAAGTACAACAGTCCGACAATCTGATGGTCGTTACATGGTTCGGCTACCGTTTAAAGAACAATTTCCTAACGAAATTTTCCTGGGTCCATCTAGAAATATGGCACTCGCGCAATACCACAGAATGGAAAAAACGCTCGAAAAATCTCCTGATTTGAAAGCACAATATAATAAAGTTCTTCAAGAATACATAGATCTTGATCACATGGAACAAGTTATGCAAATTGAGCCAAAAGCTGAAAAACAGACATCATTTTTTCTTCCGCATCACGCGGTGATCAAGCCCGAGAGCAAAAGTACAAAGGTACGAGTGGTTTTCAACGCCTCTAAAAAGACAGGCAGTGGATTTTCGCTTAACGATGTATTGCATCAAGGACCAACGCTTCAAACAGATCTGATGCAGCTCGTGTTACGATGGCGCAACTACAAGTTCGTGTTCACAGGGGACATAGAAAAGATGTACCGGCAAATCCCGGTCCACGAAGCAGATCGCCCTTATCAACAGATTTTGTTCCGCAACGAAGCTGATGGTTACGTGAATTCATTCCAATTGAAAACTGTGACGTTTGGTGTAAAGTGTGCCCCCTTTCTGGCAATAAGGACTCTACTGCAGTTGAGTGATGACTGCAAAAATATGTATCCAAAAGCATCTGCTATCTTGAAAAATGAAGTTTACGTTGATGACATCCTGTCTGGTGGACACACGCTCGAAGAAGCTAGGCTCAAACAGATTGAGATAACAACCGCTTTAAGATCGGCAGGATTTCCATTAAAAAAGATGACGGCAAATGATCAGTTTCTCATCGAAAGTTTGCCCCGGGAGGATCTTCTAGATGAAGATTTTTTGAAATTTGATGATTCCAGTACAATTAAAACCTTGGGAATTCGGTGGAACGCGTTATCCGATTATTTCTATTATGTTGTTGAACCGATTGAAATTACTCCCTCTACTACAAAACGAAGAATTTTATCAATAATAGCAAGGCTATTTGACCCTCTAGGTTGGTTAGGCCCAGTTGTAATAGTCGCCAAAACACTTATGCAATACTTATGGGAAGATAAAGCTGATTGGGACGAAGGAGTGTCTCAGCTCATATTGTCTAAATGGAATGCATTTCTAAAGGATTTGCCCTCTATCTCCAGCATAAAAATTCCTAGATGGGTTAACTTCTCACCAAGCTATAATATTCAGATACACGGCTTCTGCGACGCCTCGGAGAAGGCATATTGTTGCGCCATCTATATTAGAACTGAAAGTCCAGAAGGTAAAATAGATTGTCATTTGCTCGTCGCTAAGACTAAAGTAGCTCCTATCAAGCGGACTACAATTCCGAAACTCGAATTGTGCGGAGCTTTATTGCTGGCTAAACTTATCCGAAGTGTGGGCTCGAACTGTCAGTTCAATTACGAATTATTTTTATGGACAGACTCGGCAATTGTATTAGGTTGGTTACAGAGACAACCAAATACTTTAAAAACTTTTGTCGCTAATCGTGTGACACAAATTATTAGTATTGGCAGTCCCCAGCATTGGAAACATGTTAAGACCGACGAAAATCCTGCAGATATGGGCACACGTGGCTGCAGCCCACAGGAACTTGCTGATAATAATCTTTGGTGGCACGGACCCACTTGGTTAAAACTTCCCACATCACTTTGGCCGATTCCACGGACTTTTGACCCAACAGACTTAGAAACGAAAAAGTCTACAAATTTCCACCTTGCGGTAAAATTTACTGATACTCTAGAAGAATTCTCGTCATTTGAGCGCGCTTTACGAGTCCTCTGCTACCGACTTCGATTCATAAACCGCTTACTTAAAAAACCGTTCTCTACCGAAAAATTCATTACCACTGAAGAAATCATTTCTATGAAGAACAGGCTTATTTTAATAGCTCAAAAATCGTACTTCAGCAAAGAATACGAATGTTTGAAGGAAAAGAAACCGTTAAGTCGAAGGAGCAGATTATTGACTTTGACTCCTTTTATCGACAAAAACAAACTGTTGCGAGTTGGTGGTAGGTTAAATAATTCTGGCTTGAGCTACGAAGAACGTCATCCAGTCATCATTCCGGAAGGCTCTCATTTCGCAAAACTCCTTGTCAATTTTACGCATCGCATTCTACTTCACTCGGAGCATCACATAATGTTACGTGCGATTCGACAAGGATTCTACATCCCCCGTCTACGTAATTTAGTCCGCAAGTGCATACGTGAATGCAAGGCTTGTACCGTCTACAAGCACAAGTTCCAAAATCAGATCATGGGAGCACTCCCACCAGAACGAGTCACCTTTTCTTTGCCCTTCACATACACGGGAGTAGACTTTGCGGGGCCTTTCAATATAAAAACGTCCTCATTACGAAATGCCAAAATTCAGAAAGGATATGCAGCTGTGTTTGTGTGTTTTTCTACACGAGCCGTCCATTTAGAAACCTGTTCGGATCTCTCTACCGAGACTTTTCTTGCATGCTTCGACAGATTTATTGGACGTAGAGGCCTTCCAAAAACTATGTTCTCCGACAACGGCAGAAACTTCGTTGGAGCAAGTTACGCTTTACTGAAAAACCATAACGCTTTCCTTAAATCCGCAGAAGCAGCGATGGTTGAAAAATATTCTTCCTTTGGCTTTTCCTGGTCCTTCATACCACCTTATGCACCCCATATGGGAGGACTTTGGGAAAGTGCTGTGAAAAGCATGAAGTCTCATCTCAAAAAGGTAACTTGTAATTTGAATTTTACCTTCGAAGAATTCACCACACTTCTTGTTCGCATCGAAGCAGTATTAAACTCGAGACCACTTTCCCCTATAACCGAAAACCCCAATGAGATTCTACCTCTTACTCCTGGTCATCTATTACGAGGAGCCCCGATCACCGCTCTCCCAGAAGCACCAGCAGAACCTCCGCTTGAGGAGATTCCTCATTTAAAACGTTGGGAACGATTAAAGGCACTACAGCACATTTTTGCAAAAAGATGGAAAACTGAATATATAACTGAGCTTCAACGCCGATTCAAATGGCAAAAAGAACGTGACAACCTAAAGCCAAATGACATCGTTATAGTCAAAGAAGACCTTCTACCACCTACTGAATGGCTCCTTGGACGCATTACTAAAGTTATATATGGGCGAGATAGTAAAATACGAGTTGCAGAAGTACGTACGAAAAATGGCACTATCTTACGTCCCGTCGTCAAATTGTGTCTATTACCAACTAATAATACCACACAGTCTGAAAACCTTCAAAAACCTACCAATTAATCTACCAATTTACCAAAAATCCACTAAGAATTAAAGATTGCATTAAATATTTTTTGACATTGTATATATTTCTTTATTTTTCTTTTACTTTATTTAAACAGATGAGTGGAAGACCGCAGTGCCATTTGTGTCGCAGTAACCATCCTCTGCACTACTGCCCTATATTTCGAAATATGGCCCCCGCACTTCGACAACAAACAGCGCAGGCGAAAGGCTACTGTCTAAACTGTCTTTGTCATGGCCACATAAGAGCTCTGTGTCCCTCACAGCATCGATGTAAGGTAGTGGTAAATGGAACAGCCTGCGACGCTAAACATCATAGCCTCTTTCATTTCAACCAACCGTCATCTAGTGCTACCAACACACCGGGTCCTAGCCACAGTTTGCTGCCCCAAATGCGGAATATGAACCTCAATGAGAACCGCCGTCAGAACCAAATCGTCCAAGCCTCGCCCATAATGATTGACAAGACCACTCAGACACCAGTCCAAGAAACAAAAACCGTCACCACCCAAGGCACCCAAACCCCACGCAGCAAACCGACGGCCACCACCAAAGAAACTGCTCTTGCCACTAGAGCCAGTGAGCTAGTTGCCCAGCAGCCGCCAGCACCAACATGGTTGTCGAAAGGTTCGACTCCGCATCCGGTATTACCGCCGCTCGTACTGGTTAATTTAAATTACAAGGGCCAAAAAATGTTTGCGACTTTCATACTTGATGCCCACTCGCCGAAGTCTTTTGTGCTAATGGAAGTCGCACAGATGCTGCCGGAGTTTACTCCTCATAACAACCAAAAAGGAGAAAAATATGGTAAATTTATCTTGGAGCCTGGGTTTGAGGACACTGAGCGTGTGTCTTTTAGAATGGATCTGCCTATATGTGAGAGGCTAGGGTTTGTAGAACCAAAATCATTAAAGGACGAATCTTTGCGTCGTCATTTTGCCACTTATAACCCGTTGGCACACCCAAGGTTCTATGCCTACCGGGAAATCGATGGAGTGTTGGGTAGAGAGGTAGCCCAGAGAATTCTAAAGCCAACCATTCTGCAACCTGAGGTTGATTCGCCATATGCCCAGATGTCTACCTTTGGGTGGGTAATCTTTGGCCAGTGGAAAGGCTGTTCCTGCCATACTTCGGGGGGAGTATGTTGAAGCGACTTCAACAGGTTCCAGCATTTTTATATATTTTTTTTTTATATATTAGGATTTAAATTTAAAGGCCTTCAGCGCCAACCCCATTTTTCTTTATTTTTTTTTATCTCATAAGTATTTACATACTTGTTTTTTTTTTAAGAACTAATTTTTATATTTTTGTTGCTTTAGTACGTAGTATAAGAGAACATGAAGTTCCTATTACTTTGATCTCTCTCTCATGAGTATTATTTTTGTTTAGTCCTAATGAGTCTTTTCTTAATTCCCACATCTTGGGTTTTTGCTTAGTATTAAGGTTTTGGTTCAACAAGTTGGTTGTTACCCTTAGAAAATAAGAAGCAAGAAGCTTCAATAAAAATTGATGTTAAAATTGAATTAAAAGAAAAGTCAAGTCTTTTATTTAACAACACTCAACTTTTTCCAGTGTCTAGATTTGAAGTCTAGTCACCAAAAAATTTCCTATAAAAAGTAAATTTTTGAAAAATTTCCTATAAAAAGTAAAATTTTGAAAAATTTCCTATAAAAAGTAAATTTTTGAAAAATTTCCTATAAAAAGTAAATTTTTGAAAAATGTCCTATAAAAAGTAAATTTTTGAAAAATGTCCTATAAAAAGTAAATTTTTGAAAAATTTCCTATAAAAAGTAAAATTTTGAAAAATTTCCTATAAGAAGTAAATTTTTTAAAAATTTTCTATAGAAAGTAAATTTTTGAAGAATTTCCTATATAAAGTAAATTTTTGAAAACTTTCCTATATAAAGTAAATTTTTGAAAACTTTCCTATATAAAGTAAATTTTTGAAAAATTTCCTATAAAAAGTAAATTTTTGAAAAATTTCCTATAAAAAGTAAATTTTTGAAAAATTTCCTATAAAAAGTAAATTTTTGAAAAATTTCCTATAAAAAGTACATTTTTAAAAAATTTCCTATAAAAAGGAAATTTTTGAAAAATTTCCTATAAAAAGTAAATTTTTGAAAAATTTCCTATAAAAAGTAAATTTTTGAAAAATTTCCTATAAAAAGTAAATTTTTGAAAAATTTCCTATAGAAAGTAAATTTTTGAAAAATTTCCTATAGAAAGTAAATTTTTGAAAAATTTCCTATAGAAAGTAAATTTTTGAAAAATTTCCTATAGAAAGTAAATTTTTGAAAAATTTCCTATAAAAAGAAAATTTTTGAAAAATTTCCTATAAAAAGTAAATTTTTGAAAAATTTCCTATAAAAAGTAAATTTTTGAAAAATTTCCTGTAAAAAGTTAAATTTTGAAAAATGTCCTATAAAAAGTAAATTTTTGAAAAATTTCCTATAGAAAGTAAATTTTTGAAAAATTTCCTATAGAAAATAAATTTTTGAAATATTTCCTATAAAAAGTAAATTTTTAAAAAATTTCCTATAAAAAGTAAAATTTTGAAAAATTTCCTATAAAAAGTAAATTTTTGAAAAATTTCCTATAAAAAGTAAATTTTTGAAAAATGTCCTATAAAAAGTAAATTTTTGAAAAATGTCCTATAAAAAGTAAATTTTTGAAAAATTTCCTATAAAAAGTAAAATTTTGAAAAATTTCCTATAAGAAGTAAATTTTTTAAAAATTTTCTATAGAAAGTAAATTTTTGAAAAATTTCCTATAGAAAATAAATTTTTAAAAAATTTCCTATAGAAAATAAATTTTTGAAATATTTCCTACAAAAAGCAAATTTTTGAAAAATTTCCTATAAAACAGTAAAATTTTGAAAAATTTCCTATAACGGGTATTAAAGGGTAAAAAACGCCACAAAATTTATATGTTTATTGGTGCAGCATCGTGGAACGGATGCCTAAAGTTTTTTTTTAATAAAGTATGACATTATTTCTAAAAAAAAAGCTACAAAATTAATGAAGACTATTAACATTTTGATAATTTTTTTTTGTAATTTATTTAACAAAAAAAAACTAAATTACATTAACATTTTTTTAAATACAAAACACGCAATATTGACAAACTTTAATAAGATTTAATGCATACATTTATTTGAAGACTTTATTTTGAAAGTGGAATAAGTCCACATTTCAAAAAAATTGAGTTAATGATGGGGAAGGGAAATGTTCTGCAAGTGTGGATCTTACTATGCGAAAAATGATTAATTTTAAATTTACAAAACCTACTTAAATATAGACAGTCAAACATTTTGTAGTTAAAGATTTGATAGAAATTTTTATTTTAAAAGTGGTTTAAGTCCCATATTTTTTGAATTTAAAAGAAAAAATTATTCAAACAAAATAAAAATTTTAAATTGATTTGTTTTGAAAGTGGATTAAGTAAAATACATTTGGCGGAATGAAAATTTGGCGGAATGAGTTTTACATTTTAAAAAATTTTCTCTTAATAGGAAGATTTTCAAAAATTGACTTTTTATAGGAAGATTTTAAAAAATTTTCTTTTAAAAGGAAATTTTCGAAAATTTATTTTTTATAGGAAATTTTTCAAAAATTTATTTTTTAGGAAGATTTTCAAAAATTTACTTTTTATAGAAAATTTTTCAAAAATTTACTTTTTATAGAAAATTTTTCAAAATTTTACTTTTTATAGAAAATTTTTCAAAAATTTACTTTTTATAGGAAATTTTTCAAAAATTTACTTTTTATAGGAAATTTTTCAAAAATTTACTTTTTATAGGAAATTTTTCAAAAATTTACTTTTTATAGGAAATTTTTCAAAAATTTACTTTTTATAGGAAATTTTTCAAAAATTTACTTTTTATAGGAAGATTTGCAAAATTTACTTTTCATAGAAAATTTTTCAATAATTTACTTTTTATAGGAAAATTTTCAAAAATTTACTTTTTATAGGAAATTTTTCAAAAATTTACTTTTTATAGGAAATGTTTCAAAAATTTAATTTTTATAGGAAAATTTTCAAAAATTTACTTTTTATAGGAAGATTTTAAAAAATTTACTTTTTATAGGAAATTTTTCAAAAATTTACTTTTTATAGAAAATTTTTCAAAAATTTACTTTTTATAGGAAATTTTTCAAAAATTTACTTTTTATAGGAAATTTTTCAAAAATTTACTTTTTTTATAGGAAATTTTTCAAAAATTTACTTTTTATAGGAAATTTTTCAAAAATTTACTTTTTATAGGAAATTTTACAAAAATTTACTTTTTATAGAAAATTTTTCAAAGATTTACTTTTTATGAGAAATTTTTCAAAAATTTACTTTTTGTAGGAAATTTTTCAAAAATTTACTTTTTATAGGAAATGTTTCAAAAATTTACTTTTTATAGAAAATTTTTCAAAAATTTACTTTTTATAGGAAATTTTTCAAAAATTTTTCAAAAATTTACTTTTTATAGGAATTTTTTCAAAAATTTACTTTTATGGGAAATTTTTCAAATATGTACTTTTTATAGGAAAATTTTCAAAAATTTACTTTCTATAGGAAATTTTTCAAAAATTTACTTTCTATAGGAAATTTTTCAAAAATTTACTTTTTATAGGAAATTTTACAAAAATTTACTTTTTATAGGAAATTTTTCAAAAATTTACTTTTTATAGGAAGATTTTCAAAAATTTACTTTTTATAGGAAATTTTTCAAAAATTTACTTTTTATAGAAAATTTTTCAAAAATTTACTTTTTATAAGAAATTTTTCAAAAATTTACTTTTTATAGGAAATTTTTCAAAAATTTACTTTTTATAGGAAATGTTTCAAAAATTTAATTTTTATAGGAAAATTTTCAAAAATTTACTTTTTATAGGAAGATTTTAAAAAATTTACTTTTTATAGGAAATTTTTCAAAAATTTACTTTTTATATTAAAAATTATATTAAAAATTAATTAAAAATGTAATTTTTATAGGAAAGTTTTCAAAAATTTACTTTTTATAGGAAGATTTTCAAAAATTTACTTTTTATAGGAAATTTTTCAAAAATTTACTTTTTATAGAAAATTTTTCAAAAATTTACTTTTTATAAGAAATTTTTCAAAAATTTACTTTTTATAGGAAATTTTTCAAAAATTTACTTTTTATAGGAAATTTTTCAAAAATTTCCTTTTTATAGGAAATTTTACAAAAATTTTTCAAAAATTTACTTTTTATAGGAAATTTTTCAAAAATTTATTTTTTATGGGAAATTTTTCAAAAATTTACTTTTCGTAGGAAATTTTTCAAAAATTTACTTTTTATAGGAAATGTTTCAAAAATTTACTTTTTATAGGAAATTTTTCAAAAATTTACTTTTTATAGGAAGATTTTCAAAAATTTACTTTTTATAGGAATTTTTTCAAAAATTTTTCAAAAATTTACTTTTTATAGAAAATTTTCCAAAAATTTACTTTTTATAGGAAGATTTTCAAAAATTTACTTTTTATAGGAAGATTTTCAAAAATTTACTTTTTATAGGAAATTTTTCAAAAATTTACTTTTTATAGGAAATTTTTCAAAAATTTACTTTTTATAGGAAATTTTTCAAAAATTTACTTTTTATAGGAAATTTTTCAAAAATTTACTTTTTATAGGAAATTTTAAAAAAATTTACTTTTTATAAGAAATTTTTCAAAAATTTACTTTTTATAAGAAAATTTTTCAAAAATTTTTTAAAAATGTACTTTTTATAGAAAGATTTTCAAAAATTTACTTTTTAGAGGAAGATTTTATGGGAATTTTTCTATAAAAATATTTGGCAAAATTTTTCGTTTTATTTGTTTTGAAAGTGGATAAAGTCCCATACATTTTTCAATTCAAAAGTAAAAATTTGTTCATACAAAACCAAAAATTTAAATTTTATTTGTTTTAAAAACAGTTTAAGTCCCATACATTTTTTAATTCTAAAAAGGAATATTTTAAAATGTTTATTTTTAAAGTGGTATAAGTCCATTCAACCCACTAAAAAAACTCATTTCCAAATGGTTTTTATAAATTTATTTTTAAGAAAGAAAAGATTTAATAGGTTTTGATCAAAACTTAAGATTTAATTTACTAAAATTGGTCACCTATATTATAAAAACATTAAAACTCTAAACCCTTTATATCTCAATTTAAAGAAAAATGGACTTAATCCACTTTAAAAATAAGGTCTTCATTTATTTTTTAGTTTTGTTTATTTAATTTAATTTTTGCTATTGTTATCTGAAAAAACATTTTCAAATCAAAACAAAAATTTATTGTTTAATTTAGTTTTGCATAAATTATAGACCCCCTTCATTTTACGACCCTTTTGCAACAATAGATGGAATAGAATAGTTCTGTTATAATTTAGACCAAAAATTCTACATAAATTGATATTGTTATTAAATGTTATTAACAAAACTAGGTTAAATATATTAAATATTTATAGTGAAGATAGATGTAAAAATAGACAAAATATGAAAAATTTGCGTAAAGAGTGATTTGAAAGCAACTGGGAATGAATGAAAATCAAGCAGCTGCATTTCCGCAATCCGTTTAGATCAGTTAAGTTAATAATTCCTATTTTCCTATCACAAATGGTAAGAGTTGTTGTTGTTGTTGTCATACATATAATTTGTTATTTTGCGGCCCATCACTGGTTTAGATGGATCTTAAAGATTAGTATATATTTCGGTGGGTTCTTGCAACAAATTTTGTTAAAAGCGGGCTTTTTTTGAGGTCCGACACAATAATCTGGTTTGAAGGACCATAAATAAATTGCTATAGGAAACTACACAATAATCTTACTTTTTGAAATTACACGTCAACTTCAACGGTTTGTGGGCTATAATTTTTGATCCGGTTAAATCCAGAACTTAGCAAAATGATATAAGAATTCCAGAAGATTACAAACAAGTTCTAATAAGAAATTTTCATTAATTTCAATATGGGCTGAATCTAACAAAATTTAGTACTGATTTCGGTTATCATAAGCAATATTTATGCTATATTTTATTAAAACACAATCAAGTTTTGACCGGCAAAACAGCCGGGCCCGGCTAGTGCTACAATAATTTCAAAATAAAGTATGAAAGTGTAAGTAAAGAGTGTTCTAAAAAAAATATGCATTTACTATTTTAGACAAAATTTATCCATAGTGCAAGAAATAATTTATTTTTTGATCAAGTTAGTTTCTATAGATATGTCAGATACTATTATTTTAGAAATTATTAATTTTCAATAGTTATTTCAATCAAAATGGACTGCGAAAAAAAAAAGTTCGTGAAAATATAATTAAAACTTTTCAAAAAAATCCGTCATGGACTTTTAAAAAAATAGCTAAAAATTTGAAAGTTGACCCTCGAACGGTTTCTAATGCCATCAGACGGTACAAGGAAAACCTGAGCATTGAAAGAAAACCTGGATCAGGGAGGAAAAGAGGTCCTACAGATATTGGTAAGGCAAAAGAAGTCGAGCGACTCTTTCGAAGAGCGCCTAACACTTCTTTAAGAAAAGCAGCTCGTACGGTGAAATGTTCTACGAATTTTGCACATAGAGTCAAAGCTTATGCTGGACTGAAGACATACAAAGTCCAAAAGGTTCCAGATCGCAATGCTATAAAGAACTTAGAAGCAAAAAAACGAGCGAAAAAATTGAAGTCTGAGTTTATAAAAAAATACACCTGTGATGGATGATGAAACATACGTACTGGCAGACTTTTCTCAACTTCCTGGTCAAGATTTTTATGTTGCTGATAAACGGGGCAATGTTCGGCAAGAGTTTCGCACAAAAAAACAAACAAAATTCCCTAAGAAGTTTCTCGTGTGGCAAACTATTTGCAGTTGTGGCAAAAGAAGTAAAGTATTTGTGGCATCTGGCACAATAAACACAGAAATTTATATAAAGGAGTGCCTACAAAAACGGTTGTTACCCTTTTTAAGAGAGCACAGAGTGACTACATTTTTTTGGCCCGATTTGGCATCATGCCATTATGGAAAAAAGGCACTTGAGTGGTACTCAAAGAATAATGTCATTTTTGTACCACGAGAGGCAAATCCACCAACTGTCCAGAACTTCGGCCTGTGGAAAGGTATTGGGCTCTGGTAAAAAAGGTATTGAAGAACACAGGAAAGATTTCCAAGAACATGTTCGATTTTAAGCGCAGGTGGAACACATGCTCCAAAAAGGTATCAGAAGCAACTGTAAAATCTTCAATCGGAGGGTTTCCGAAAAAAGTCGATAATTTTGCAAAACCCGAGTACTAAGTAAACATTTTAATGCTAAATGATTTTGTATAATATGTCATTATATTTGCGTATTTTGTAGAGTTTTTATATTAAAAGGTTTGATTTTTATTTAAGAAAATCCAACTACAAATTTTATTTAGAGCACTCTTTAATTTTAAAAGAAATAGAAAAATAGTTTCATGTTCACTTTCACATAATTATTGCTTAACAAAAATTAAACGAATTTGGCGCTACCACCATAAAGGTAGCGAAATGTAATCATTTTAAATAAAAATTTGAAAGTAATTATAATTTTTATTATTTTTATTTTAAAGCTTATAAGAGAAAGTTATAGAATCCAAACTGAGACAAAGGCGTTAGTTATTTGCAAACGTTTTTAGCTTTAAAACCAAGATTCCAAAAAAATTTAAGTATACAACGGCGTTTGATAAATACTGGCGGCTTGTTTTATCCATTACAATAGTTGTCTTCCCGTACGATAACGAAACTACCCGAATCTGTCCGAAGTTACCCGAAACTCATCCAATTGTATTCTCGTAATTAATTATCTTTATAACCTCTCGAGTCTCAAATCGAATGGTTGTTCTATGTTGCTGTACAACAGGAGATAACTCCTACAAATCATTTGATAAGTTGGAGGTAAATACACGCTTTAAGTGATTTACAAACAGATTATCTTGCTCAGAGTCGCTTCTTGCTTAGCCTCCGCTCGCATTTCTCAAAGATGGTTTACATAAGACAGGTCTTTTGTGATTTTTAGCAGCTTGCCATAAAAAATAGTCCGATTGCGTGGTCGCATCTCCCCGTAGATAAGTTTTTAGAGATTCAGCTCTCTGGGATTCTAGTAGTTTTCGAAGTAATTTTGTGCAATTCAGCAATCTGTCATTAGATTGGGGTACCTATGAAGTTGCCATTCTCTACGAGCTCATCTTTTTTAATCAGAGAGCTGTTCAACATCTGCAGAGTATATTCTATTACGCCTGAATTGTTGCCAGGGGGGTTATATATCTAAATATCTTGATGGGTAAATGGAGCATGTTGCCGGGGGTAACGTAACATGTTGGCTCGGGGATATTGCTGCTTGTTGTGGGCGTGTAGCATATGTTAAGGTGGATAACGAACATGTTGTCGGTGAGGTAGTGTAGCATATTTCCGGGGGGCTATGCAGCGTGTTGTCTGGAGGATAATGTAGCATATTGCCGGGGGGTAATGTATGATATTGTATGGGATATAAAGTGTCACATTGCCTGTGAAGTATCATGTTGCCTAGGGGGTAATATATTTGATTGCCCCAAAAGAAACCGGCGATCTTGTATAAAGCTGTCACATTTACCTTGCTTTAGAAAAAAAAGTGCGTGTATGAGTGTGGAATAATAATGTTGCCAGAAAGATGGCGAAAGGTCATCCAAAATGGAAGTTATGTAATTGATTAAAATTCATTCTACTTTCTTTTAAAAAATCGCCTGTTTCTTTTGGGGCAATCCAATATAATGTTGCCGGTGAGGAATGTTATAGAAGAAATGGTATATCTTGTTTCCGGGGGTAATGTAGCATTTTAGATAGAGTAACCTATAAATTACATTTATTTGCACGAGCTTGCCCAGAAAGTAAAGAAACAGACCTATTTTTTTTATTTTTTGGACTTGAAATATCAGAATCCTAACAGCGTTTGTTATATACTGGCGGCTTGGATTGGACATAATCACTTTTTTCTGACTTAACACCTCAGACTCCCTTGTTGATTAAGAAGACAACGAAGTTTGTTATACACCGGCGGCGGCACAATTCATTTTCGTTTATGACTTGAAATTTCAAAATCCTAAAATGATTGAAAAGACAACGACGCGTAGTGGGAGAGTGGAAAAATAGAATGGAAATAAGTCCATAACTTCTAAACCTATAAGCGGAACGTTGTGTGGATATAGCAGAAATGTTGTGGAGCTTAAGTCTTTAAGCTGAAAGGCCAAGATTTAAGATTTTATTTAATCATAAATCACTTAAAACGAAATAAAATTACTTAGGTCAAGATCTAAAAAAAACGGCATGCATATCCTAACTCTTATGGTTTTGAAGATATTCGACTTCAAAAATTACAATTTTCAATTTTTGTCCCATACTGCACCGAATTTTTACTAATATCTGATCTATATATAAACCGATTTTCTTCATTTAAAGTTTTCTAAAGAAAGAATTTGAATATTTAACAAGCATAAAGTGTATTAAAAGCTTTACTATGTAAAAACATATAAGACTTTAAGTTTATATATAAAAAAAAAACGTATTAACAGAAAATATAATATTTACAGAAAACATTCCAGCCAAATAAATACCGAAAATAACTCATTGAAAAAAGGGGTCACCCTTAGGATAACAAAGTATTATATTGTCATCCAAGATTGACTTTTGGCACAAATTTGACCCAAACCGGTTGAGAGGAAGTAGGTAAAAAATGAGATGACAGATTTAAAACGGATTTACAAACAAGAATTTAGAAAAATAGATCAAAAATTTAACTTTAAGCTTAAACTTAACTCTCGATTAAAGCGTAAGATGATATCTATTGACTAAAAAAAATAACTACTAACAAATCTTTATTGGTTAAAAAGTTAAAGAGTTTTGGGCAATGAAAAACGATTATAAACCACCGTGCGTTTTTTACACACAGGCTTTGAAACCCACCTGAAAAAGTGACCCATTTTCGATTATGAAAAAAACTAAGTAAATATTGTTATATTTTAACAAAATTAGACTTTGAAGTACTTACAAGTCTTAAAATGATAAATCATGTCTTGCTTTGCGAGCTTTTGTCCAAAGTAGTTTTTTCTAGCGGTGTATCCTTAGGCGTATTGTCAAGGACACGAATTTTTGGGGGAAAATCGCAATAACTTCAAAACTATTTTATGGATTTCAAATATTGATGACTTCAATTAAAGCTGCATTAGTTCACTTTTATACCTCATTATATTTTCTCTTTAAAATAAATTGTAAATGAACGAAATGCAGCAAAAACTGCAAATACTCTCAGTTTTCCCCATACAAATGGGCTCAAAAGCTTTGGGCCCTTTGCGCAGGCTCGTATCCTAAAAATAAATCAATAACATTTTGCACACTTCCGATTGACATAACTTGGCCATATAATTTCACTATTAGAAGTCGATCAGAGACAAAAGTCAAAAAACGACCCACCCTATTAGACACCCCAATTCTTTTTTACATGACATTTTCTTTCATGACTTCAGGATCCTAACAAAAATCTGAAGACAACTGCTTTTATCATATACCGAAGACTTGAATTAAAAATCCCAATTCATTTTCTTTAATGACTTAAAATTTCGGAACTCCAAAGTGATTAAAAAAAAACAACGGCGTTTGTTATATACCGGCGTCTTAGCATAGACATCACAATTTTTATATGAATGAAAAGAATCATAAAATGTTTAGAGATCACAATTTTTCTATTTTGTTATCTCATGACCAAAAGAATTTTAAATCTAAATATTTTGTTTAAATAAAAAGGAATATATACATAGGAATGAAAACATTAAATTTAAATCAAACAAAAAATTAGATATTGTTGTTTTCAAAACTTTGTTGACATCTTTAAATCAGGAAATGGGAATTAAAACCAAATTATGATTCACAATTTTCTGCAATATTTATTTAAAATTCAAATTCTAAGTTTTTAAAGAAAACAGTTTAACAAGGTATTTAAGAGGATTGTGTAAAAAAAAATTAGATAAGAATTTCAAAATAAAATTTCACACCGATATCAGTTGACTTAAAAAAAATAAACACTTAAAAGAAAAAGTAGTAAAAGTAGGAAGTTGATATTGTGTAGGGTGTGAAAATTTTGTCAATAATCAGTCATATTTTATTTAATTTATGTGAAAATTAGAGTGTTTTCTTAAACGAAATTTTACAATTGACGAGTGGCGTCACATTTTAAAAATAGAAGAAAAATTATTGCACATGATCGAGAAATAGATATAGGCGCACTACTAAACTTTGTTGCCGCCATAAAAACATTTAAGTTTTCAATTTAAAAAATTAACAAATCTTTAAATTCATTTAGAGAAAAATAAACTGACGTAGATTAGATAGTAAATAAAGAGTGTTCTAAAAAAAATATGCATTTACTATTTTAGACAAAATTTATCCATAGTGCAAGAAATAATTTATTTTTTGATCAAGTTAGTTTCTATAGATATGTCAGATACTATTATTTTAGAAATTATTAATTTTCAATAGTTATTTCATTCAAAATGGACTGCGAAAAAAAAGTTCGTGAAAATATAATTAAAACTTTTCAAAAAAATCTGTCATGGACTTTTAAAAAAATAGCTAAAAATTTGAAAGTTGACCCTCGAACGGTTTCTAATGCCATCAGACGGTATAAGGAAAACCTGAGCATTGAAAGAAAACCTGGATCAGGGAGGAAAAAAGGTCCTACATATATTGGTAAGGCAAAAGAAGTCGAGCGACTCTTTCGAAGAGCGCCTAACACTTCTTTAAGAAAAGCAGCTCGTACGGTGAAATGTTCTACGAATTTTGCACATAGAGTCAAAGCTTATGCTGGACTGAAGACATACAAAGTCCAAAAGGTTCCAGATCGCAATGCTATAAAAAAATTAGAAGCAAAAAAACGAGCGAAAAAATTGAAGTCTGATTTTATAAAATAGACTTTTCTCAACTTCCTGGTCAAGATTTTTATGTTGCTGATAAACGGGGCAATGTTCGGCAAGAGTTTCGCACAAAAAAACAAACAAAATTCCCTAAGAAGTTTCTCGTGTGGCAAGCTATTTACAGTTGTGGCAAAAGAAGTAAAGTATTTGTGGCATCTGGCACAATAAACACAGAGTGCCTACAAAAACGGTTGTTACCCTTTTTAAGAGAGCACAGAGTGACTACATTTTTTTGGCCCGATTTGGCATCATGCCATTATGGAAAAAAGGCACTTGAGTGGTACTCAAAGAATAATGTCATTTTTGTACCACGAGAGGCAAATCCACCAACTGTCCAGAACTTCGGCCTGTGGAAAGGTATTGGGCTCTGGTAAAAAAGGTATTGAAGAACACAGGAAAGATTTCCAAGAACATGTCCGATTTTAAGCGCAGGTGGAACACATGCTCCAAAAAGGTATCAGAAGCAACTGTAAAATCTTTAATGGGAGGGTTTCCGAAAAAAGTCGATAATTTTGCAAAACCCGAGTACTAAGTAAACATTTTAATGCTAAATGATTTTGTATAATATGTCATTATATTTGCGTATTTTGTAGAGTTTTTATATTAAAAGGTTTGATTTTTATTTAAGAAAATCCAACTACAAATTTTATTTAGAGCACTCTTTATTATAGAAATACAATTTAAAGGGCATTTGTTTGTAACTTATTTGCTACAAAAATGGCCTATAATACGATTATAGTGTTTTATAATGCATTATAGTATTTTTGAATGTTTTAATTTTATAATGCATAGTATTGCATTATAATCCGATTATATTTTTTTAATAAGCACTGAAGTTGCGCCATTTGTTGTTATTTATGACTCGATTGTTTATTACAACTCATCTTTAATTGTGTTGCCAATTGCCAAAATAACATTACGCATGTCAACTGATCGGCAGAAGTAGTAGAACACACTTGTAGTTGTCGAAAGACTATGAATCTGCTTTCGATTCGTAGAGACAATGTGGGCTCCAATCATTACAATTTTGCAGCCACGGTGAGATCACATTTGAGTGTGTCTCTAAACAAACAAATTTAAGCGCAAAGTATGAACCTATTATCTATATATATATAAAACTCTAACGTGACTGACTGACTCATCATCGCAGAGCCCAAACGTATAGATCCACTAAGAAGGGATTTTTTTAAATTCGGCCTCTAAGGGGGTAAAAATGGGTAAAAAAGGGAAAAAATAGTAATGCTGTATCTCCGGAAGCAAACGTCATAGGACCAAAATTGAAATTGCTTTGGGATCAGCTATAAAAATAAGTAGACAAGTGGGGCAAATAAGGGGTAAAAAGGGTAAAAATAAAATTTTGGTACTTTTTTTAACCCATGAATATCTTTTGAACCAATCAACATAGTAACAAAATTCAAAAAGGAGACGGTAAACAAGAAAAAAAATATTAGACACGTGTATGGCACTTTTTTTATTCAGAGGGCAAAAAAGGGTAAAAGCGGGGAAAAAAATTTAGGGTAGGTCCATTTTTCTTTTTCTTTGTACTTTACTTGAACCAATAAAGCTAGAAATAAAATTTATAGGGAGGTCGATTTCCAAGTACAAAATATCAAATATGTATTTGGTACTTTTTTCAATTTAAAGGGTAAAAAAGGAAAAATAGGTAACATTATATCTCCTAAACCAAAAGCGATAGAAGCGAAAGTTGAGATTCACACTAAAAATTAAAGCACACGTGTTCGGTACTTTTTTGAAATTCGGCCGCCTAGGGGGTAAAACAGGGTAGAAAAGGGAGAAATTAGTAACATCATATCTCCGAAACCAACATAGATAGAAACAAAGTTGAAATTGGATTTGAATCGGCTAGGAAAATAATGAGACACGTGTTTGGTACTTTTTTTTGAAATGGCACTAATAACGATAAAAAGGGTAAAAACTATATTTTGGTACTTTTTTAACCCATATGTATCTTTTGAACTAATAAACATAGAAACATATTTTATATCGCAACCGATAGATATTAAAAAACAATTAAATACGTATTTGGTACTTTTGCGATTAATTGCTTTTTAACTATGGATATCTTTTAGGCTAATAAAGCCAGAAGTATTTATTGACTGGTCGATTGACATTGAAAAAAAATAAACTACGTGTTTGTTAATTTTTTTATTGTAATTTTGGGTCTAAAAATCGGTAAAAAATATATACTCTAAACCAAAAGTGATAGAAACAAAAACTAAATTGGCCTGAGATTGCCACTTAAAATTAAGGGACACGTGTTCGGTACTTTTTTGAAATTCGACCTCTTAGAAGGTAAAACAGGGTAGAAAAGGGAGAATTTTGTGGGTAAAAATCGGTAAAAATATATATTCTAAACCAACAGTGATAGAAACAAAATCTAAATTGGTCTGAGATCGGCACTTGAAACTAAGGGACACGTATTCGGTACTTTTTGTAAATTCGGCCGTTTTGGAGTTAAAACAGGGCAATAAAGGGAAAAATTAGTAACGTCATTTCTCCGAAATTAGAAGCGATAGATGTCTTTCTCTGGCATAACCTTTCAAAACCTAACCAAAGCTTATCGCAAAGTAAGTTTGATTAAAAAGCTACAATCTTAACGAATAGCCACCGAATAATCCCAACGAACATCTCAGTTGCTCAGAGAAAATATTCCTGGTTCCAGCGATATTTGCAAGCAATGGAAACATATTGGAAACTCTGAGAGAGTAGTTACGCCTGGAACTTTAGAAAGGTATCGGGAGAAAAGGTGGGAAAAAGAAACGCATATTTTACAAACAGACAGTCCACTAGAATTGGATCACATGTGATCCTAAAGCTTCGAAGTTGTAAACAAATATGCACTTCGCAAAACGCTTATACTACCCGTGTTATTATATGGTGGTGAATCATAGTTTGCACAAGCAGATGTAGCTATTCTTGGAGTCTTATGGATCAATCTGCGTAAGCATTGAAAATCGACATCAAATGAACTATGAGCTGTATGAGCTATACGGTTTTCTAGATCGCCAAAACAATATCTCCCAAATATTATTCCCGAAGACCTGTTTAAGTAGATCCAGTAAGTTTGTAGTAATGCGTGATCAAACGTTAACAAATCTGCAAAAAAATATACCCCTAAAATATTATTACTCGTACTAATGAATCATTGAAATCGGACAACTAATTTCCGAGATATCATGATTTTCGAGATGCAAATTTTTACATATTTTGACGTCAAATTATGTACTTGGCATCAGATCCTAAGACATCAATATTTTTAAGAATCCTAGCACCATAAGATCTATGTTATTTTAACTATAGGGAAATCTTACTAAATTTTGAACTTGAAAGTGGCACAATACCTCCTAAATATTATCGTCAAGGGACCCTTCTAAATATGAACGCTTACTTTAAAAACATCAGTATTTAATTGGGTCTTTTTGAAGATGCTAAAATGTTATTCTTCATGACTCTGGCGTATAACTCAGGCTTTGACGATCGCTTTGCTTTGTGGCTTATTAGCATATACCTGTAACTTTTGATAAGGCCACAAGAAAAAGTCTGACTAGATCAAATCGCACGATCTCGGCAGCCATTTTACACATCACTTTCATGTGAGGTGTCTTATAGAAATATCTAAAGTGGCATGAGCTCTGTTTCACTTAGTATCGTCCCATTGAAATTACATATTGTTGGTGTCCAGATCATCCAACTTACAACAAAAGACTTTGGAAATCAGAGCATTCTGCGTTGACAGTAATGGCCTAAACAACGTCGTTCACAAAGCAATATAGACCGATGACGGAGGTAGTCCAAAATTCGCACCAGACAATGACGTTTTCTGAATGTCTTGGAATGTCTTGGAACTCAATTGAATTAGTTACATCCTAAAGTCTAGAAATTAGGTTATTCACGATAATTATTCAATCAGAAATTGAACATCATGATGAAGGTGATTTACGATTAATTTACTTTGCTTGAACTGACTATCCATTAATGAAGTGTATAAGAGATTCGGGATAGCCCAGTATAAAAATATTGTTAATTGAAAGTTTGGTTTGAATCATTAGTTATAATTAAATGGAACAAAATAAATCTTGACCTGCTATCGGGAATACTATTCCAAATTTCATATTTCCTTAAGATTTTAAAAATGTTATCATTTTTTATGGTCTTTAAAAACCTTTGTTTTAATTTTTTATTTATCATACGACATTGACAAAGTAGAACGCATTAAACATACATAGATGAAAATACTCCAGCAAGGAAAGTATTCGAAATTGATTTCGATGAAACTCGTAAAAAAGAACCATCGAAACATCAATATAAAGACAGAGTAGAAGAAAATCTTTCGAAAATTGGAAGTGCAATGAAATAAATTAAGATATATCATTAGACATAGACTAAGAAACAAATTGAGGCATACGATAAGCTTTAATTAAGATACCGCTACAAGAGTCGATGAGACTAAAACATGTAATAAGACCTTAATCATGTTAAACTTTTCTTTACTTTCCTTTTAGACATTTTGCTTTGTATATGTTAAGTTTTAAATTCATTTTAATTACTTATTTAATTAAATAACAGAAGAAAAAGGGTTGTTTTTCTTTAGTTTATGCAATTAAAACTATATAGAAAAAAATGTGTCTTTAGAAATAACGACAAGTTATTAGACTGCGTGTAAATAGAAAACCAAGCAAATCGATTCAATGACTAATTGACTTGAAGTCTTAATGGAATACATAGAAATTTTTTTATATAAAATAATAAAATAATAATGTCTAGATAAATGGAATTTAAATAGACTGTCGCCAGTTTTCTACTAAATACTTTTTTCTTTGCTCTGCATTTATATAATTGCACCAAAGTCCAAATTGAATACAAGTAATATTGTGTCAAAGTGCGAAATAGTTGTAATATTATATTAAGAAAAGCTTTATATATCGAAAGTTTTCTATAGAAAAGCTGAAGTTTTCTGTAGAAAAGTATTCGATAGCGAATGTATTCTATAGGAAATCTTTCATAGCAAATGTTTTCCAGAGGGATCTGTCGATATTAAAAGTTTTCTATAGAAAATCTTTCGATACAAAAGTTTTTTTTTTAGGAAAGCTTTTGATGTTGAAAGTTTTACTCCGAATGTACATTAAATCTTTCTTTATAAAAGAAATCAAAAGTTTTCTATAGAAAATTTTTCGATATCAAAAGTTTATAGGAAGCCAATCGACATCGATTTATACAGGAAATCTATCTACAGCGAATTTAATTTATTTTTCATCGACGGCGTGTTATATTGTAGCTGTAGATGCTCTGGTAATAAATAATTTTAATGGAAATTTAAAATGACAACAAGTAAGAAAGCGCTATAGTCGGTCAAGCCGACCATACGATACCCTTCACCACTAAGGTCAAAGGTGTTATTTTTCCTGTGTAAAGACAAATATTTGCTAAATTTTGCCATCATACAAACATTTTCTCAAAACTTATATATTCAACCTGTTTCCGTCATTTGGACTTATATGAGAGCTAGGGTCAAATGTAGACCGATTATCTCGAAATTTGGCAGATTGATTACAGTTGTTACAAAAATTATGTATGCAAAAAATAGACTCAAAATTTCCATTATCTTTAGATTTACGAGCGTTTTAGTGATTTTTTGTCTCATTTAGTGCGTTTTTAAAGAAGAATTTGTATGGGAGCTATGGTCAAATGTGGACCGATTTCAACGAAATTTTGTACAGTGATTTAAGTTTACATAAGCAGTATTTGTTTTACATTTCATGAAAAAATATTGATATTTGTGGCCAATATAGCAATTCCGTTAAGTGGGACCTATGGGAGGTACCATAAATAATGGACCGATTTTGACCAATTTCAATAGCCATGGTCCCATTATCAAAAAAATGATCTGTGCCAAATTTCATCAAATTATCTTTAGAATTGCGACCTGTAGTTTGATTACATTACATGGGGGTCCAACCAGCCAGCCAGCCGGCCAGCCAGCCGTCCAGCCAGCCAGACGGACGGACGGACGGACGGACATCGCTAAATCTACTCAAAAAGTGATTCTAAGCCTGTTGGTATACTAAAAGGTGGGTCTAAGACAAATATTTCTATGCGTTACAAACATCAGCACAAACTTATAATACCCTTTCCACCTATGGTGGTGAAGGGTATAAAAATTAATGTTTCCAAGACCGTAAATCGAACTCAGGCTGAATATTATATGTTATGTTTAGTTGTAGTATATAGACCGAATTTCTATCTTTCAATCGCTACTGAATCTTAACAAAATCACTCCATTTTTAAAGCAGTGGAAAAAATGAAAACGGATCGTGATCAAATGGGAATTAGCCGTTGTATTTCCTATATAAATCGATGTCGAAGGCTTCCTATAATTAATTTAATTAAATTTTATTGAGCCTTTTTTTCAACAATATTGGTATTTGAAACAAAAATTATTAAGGATAACTTAAGACTGTAATGTACAGCACCAAGCTTTTACATAAAACGCATAATCAATAATATTGAAAGATTTTCTATATAAATCTCTCAATATCAAATGTTTATTATAGTAAACCTTTCGACATCGAAAGTTTTATATAGAAAATCTTTTTTTTTTTTTTTTTTTTTTTTGAAAGCTTTCCATATGGAATGTTTTTAGTTAAAAGTTTTTTATATCAAAAATAACCTAAAGGAAAACTTTTCATATCAAAAGTTACGTAAATGGAAGCTTTTGATATGGAAAGTTTTATATAAGAAAAACGTCTTTCGCATGGAATGTTTATTATAGGAATCGTTTCGACATCGATAGTTTTTAATCAGGGGTGTCATAGAAACCAATTTCATTGGTATTGGTTTTGAAAACGACAAAAAAATTAAATTTGTGTCATGAATTCCAATATTAATGTTCGAGCTACATTTTCTATTGGTTTAATGTGTTACAGAAAATAATATTATTGGTTTGGTATTGGAAATAAACCAAGCAACTTACAGTTAACAGATTTCATTTAAAAATTGGTCTATCAATATAAAACAAAGGCGTTACTGGCCAACTGGTGCCTTTTTCGATTTAAAGATCCACTAAGAACGGATTTTTGAAAATTTGGCCTTGTGGGGGATAAAAAAGGGAAAATTCAATAACGCTATAATTCCCAAACTAAAAACAATAGAACCAAAATTAAAATCGAGTTTGGATCAGTTACAAAAATAACAGTAGGTACAAGTGGTAAGTACTTTTCGAAAAAAGGAGAGAAAAAGAGCAAAAATATTTTTGGTACTTTTTAGCTTCAACTTTCAAATAAAAAGAGATGGGTGAAAAGTTTACATAGCATTTTTTATCATCTAATAAGATAAAAGCAAGTTTTGGTACTTTTTGTGTCTTTGGAATCAATGAACAGTATCGACAAACATAAAAAATATCAAAAATGAAGAAAATTGTAATTGTATTGAATATTCTTTGTGTGGAGGTACTGGCGATGCAAATGCATATCAACATATTTGTTTGCAATTTAATGAATATCGTATGTAAGTTACAATCGTCCTTTGATTGGCTGTGGTTTGTTTCTTGGTGTAGGTAGATTACATTTTTTCCAGTCCGCAATTCGGTCATTTCATTGGTCCAAATAGCAGACTTTTCTCTATACCTATACCACAAACATCGCAAAAAACTGAAAATTTTTCTTCAAATGATTTTCTTTAATAATTTTTATTTAATTTTTTTATTTGATTTTTGATGTTTCAAAAAATTTCAAATGAAATAATAAAAAAATTGATTCAAACATTTTGTTTGATTTAAAACCAATAACAACAAAACCGACTTGGTTTCATGACACCAAATATAACCGGTATTGGTTTTCAAAACCGAGAAATTTGAAAACTGACTTGGTTTCTATGACACCCCTGAATATAAACTGTTTTTGTAAAGCTTAAGATATTAAAGTTATATATAGGAAAGCTTTTGATATTGAAATTTGTCTATAGGAAAGTTTTTTATAAAAAGTTTTCTATCTGAAATATTTTGACGACAAATGTTTAATATAAGAAATCTTTCGATATCGAATGTTTATAATCGAAAACCTTTCGACATTGAAAGTTGAATACAAGAAAACTTAAGATAAATAATGACATAATAATTTTATTGGAAAGCTTTCAATGTAGAATGTTTTAAGTAGAAAGCTTTAGATATTAAAAGTTACCTACAGCAAAACTATTGATATTGAAAGTTTTCTATCCGATAAATGTTGTCGACAAAAGTTTAATATAAGAAATCATTATAAAAACATCCAACCGAAAGCTTTAAGATTTGAAAGTTTTATATTATTTGTCGATGCCTTTTTTTATGAATAAGTTAGGTCCTTTTAAAAAATGACTTGAATACACGTTAATTTTGATAAATTTTGTGAGGAGATGTAATTGCGTTAAATGAATTGGAATCACAAACAATTCAAATTCAAAAAAGTCTGACATGACACCAAAGAAATGTAGATTATTAAAATGTGTAGAGCTATTTTGTGCAGTAATAAATAATATAATAGGTCGATTTTTAAAATAAACGACCAAATGCCGGTCCTCTTATACATAATCATTAAAGATCAAGAAATCAATCAAAAAATCTTCTTCAGACCCTCGCATAACTAATAAAACATTCAAATAACAAATTTTTATATTAGCAAGACTATCTTAATTAATTTATGAATGACACACACAACACAACAAAAAAAAAACTACAATAAATATAGCAAACATGTGTTAAACTTTTATTATAATTTAAATATTAATTTAAACTAAAAAAGAAGATTATTTATAACGAACTTTTCTTTACCGCCAAGAACAAGAACAAAGAAACTACAAACAGAAGAAAAGGCAAAACAACTTTAATGGTGATCGTCTAAATTCCATTATATGAAACGAGTATTTCACAAAAAAAAAAAAAGATTGAAAGAAGAAAAAATTATTAATAAGAAATATGATATTATTAAAATTAAAGTCTGTATAAAGTATAATACAATAATACCAAAACCACTGCTACAATAATCTTTACAATATAAGAGACTTCTTTTCATTATTGTCATCGTCTTTAATATCGACATTATGACGACAACGACAGAGTCATGTTAGTGGTGATATTCTGGATGACTGACTGGAGTGAAACCTTAAGCACCTGCGCCTTATTCTTATACACGCGTTCTTCGCTGAAATTCGAGAAGCCAATGTAAATTATAGTTACATATTCCAATAGTTTAAAAAATTTTACGGTTAACTTTAGATTTTTATACCCTTAACCATCAAAGGTAAAAAGGGCAAAATAAGTTATGCAGTCACAAGACATTTCTATACAAAAATAAAACGATAGGAAAACGTTTCTATCGAAAAGTTGACATTTCTATAGAAAAGTTGACGATAGGAAGAAATTTCTATGGAAAAGTTGACGATAGCAACACATTTCTATAGAAAAGTTGACGATAGGAAGACATTTCTAAAGAAAAGTTGACGATAGGAAGACATTTCTATAGAAAAGTTGACGATACGAAGACATTTCTATAGAAAAGTTCAAGATAGGAAGACATTTCTACAGAAAAGTTCAAGATAGGAAGACATTTTTATAGAAAAGTTCAAGATAGGAAGACATTTCTATATAAGTTCAAAATAAGAAGACATTTCTATAGAAAAGTTCAAGATAGGAAGACATTTCTATAGAAAAGTTCAAAATAGGAAGACATTTTTATAGAAAAGTTCAATATAGAAAGACATTTCTATAGAAAAGTTGACGATAGGAAGACATTTCTATAGAAAAGTTGACGATAGGAAGACATTTCTATAGAAAAGTTGACGATAGCAACACATTTCTATAGAAAAGTTCAATATAGAAAGACATTTCTATAGAAAAGTTCAAGGTAGAAAGACATTTCTATAGAAAAGTTCAAGGTAGGAAGACATTTCTATAGAAAAGTTCAATATAGAAAGACATTTCTATAGAAAAGTTCAAGATAGGAAGACATTTCTATAGAAAAGTTCAAGATAGGAAGACATTTCTATAGAAAAGTTCAAGATAGGAACCCATTTCTACATAAAAGTTGACGATAGGAAGACTTTGCTATAGAAAAGTTGACGACAGGAAGACATTTCTATAGAAAAGTTGGCGATAGGAAGACATTTCTTCACAAAAGTTGACGATAGGAAGACATTTCTATAGAAAAGTTGACGATAGCAACACATTTCTATAGAAAAGTTCAATATAGAAAGACATTTCTATAGAAAAGTTCAAGGTAGAAAGACATTTCTATAGAAAAGTTCAAGGTAGGAAGACATTTCTATAGAAAAGTTCAAGATAGGAAGACATTTCTATAGAACAGTTCAAGATAGGAAGACATTTCTATAAAAAAGTTCAAGATAGGAAGACATTTCTATAGAAAAGTTCAAGATAGGAAGACATTTCTATAGAAAAGTTCAAGATAGGAACCCATTTCTACATAAAAGTTGACGATAGGAAGACTTTGCTATAGAAAAGTTGACGACAGGAAGACATTTCTATAGAAAAGTTGGCGATAGGAAGACATTTCTTTACAAAAGTTGACGATAGGAAACCATTTCTATAGAAAAGTTGACGATAGCAACACATTTCTATAGAAAAGTTCAATATAGAAAGACATTTCTATAGAAAAGTTCAAGGTAGGAAGACATTTCTATAGAAAAGTTCAATATAGAAAGACATTTCTATAGAAAAGTTCAAGATAGGAAGACATTTCTATAGAAAAGTTCAAGATAGGAAGACATTTCTATAGAAAAGTTCAATATAGAAAGACATTTCTATAGAAAAGTTCAAGATAGGAAGACATTTCTATAGAAAAGTTCAAGATAGGAAGACATTTCTATAGAAAAGTTCAAGACAGGAAGACATTTCTATAGAAAAGTTCAAGATAGGAAGACATTTCTATAGAACAGTTCAAGATAGGAAGACATTTCTATAAAAAAGTTCAAGATAGGAAGACATTTCTATAGAAAAGTTCAAGATAGGAAGACATTTCTATAGTAAAGTTCAAGATAGGAAGACATTTCTATATAAAAGTTGACGATAGGAAGACATTTCTATAGAAAAGTTGACGAATAGGAACACATTTCTATAGAAAAGTTGTTGGATGGGAAGACATTTCCATAAAAAAGTTGACGATAGGAAGACATTTCCATAGAAAAATTGACGACAGGAAGACATTTCTATAGAAAAGTTGACTATAGAAAGACATTTCTATAGAAAAGTTCAAGATAGGAAGACATTTCTATAGAAAAGTTGACGATAGGTAGACATTTCTATAAAAAAAGTTGACGATAGAAAGACATTTCTATAGAAAAGTTCAAGATAGAAAGACATTTCTATAGAAAAGTTGACGATAGGAAGACATTTCTATATGAACACTCTTTAATTTTTGAATCTATAAAGAATGTTAACTAAAATGTTTAATTATTACCAAATTGTTAACAGTAGCTATAAATTTATATATACAAAGTTTTTAAATTTAACATTATTACTTTTTTCATATTTTTGTGGAGGAGGGGAATTTCTAGCATTTGCCTTTTGTTTCCGTTTAATTTATGGTTTGTTTTTTAAACGTTTTTACTTTCATGATATACATATTTTGAAACTTTTATTTAATGTTTTTATGTTTCCTATTTTGTATTTTTCGTACTTTTTTTGTGGATTTAGTTGCTGCAATAGTTAATTTCATGTACATTCTTCCATATGAATGCACATTTGATTTGATGATTGCCATTTGTTATTAGTGTCAGTTAAACAGTTTGTTAGTAGACAGTAATCCCTCGATTTATGGAGTTTTTTTTTATTTAATATTGCTAAAATTAAAATTAAGCTATGAAGTACTTGAATATTGGTTTAGCTAATAATTTTCATTGAAATCGTGTATCGAGTGGTTACTGTAGTATAGTACTCGTATTGTATATAAATACTAGAGTATCTATTGTTAACTACATTATGGTTCATTATTTAGTTTATTAGCATTTGGTTTAATTTGTTATTGTTTTGCTGTTGCTGCTTTAATTTTGGTTTCTTTTCAATTTCCTTGATTGTTTTCTATTTCTTTTTTTATTATTATTTTCTATAACAATTTCAAACTGTGCAATTTCACTTTTTGTCGATTTCTTATTAATGAAACTTTACTGAAGACAAAATTGTTTTTATTTTTAAAGCATTATCAATTTAAATGCTATTTAAATAAATAAGCAAGAAATTAAAGTGACAAAGCAAACACAGCAACAAACATACGTACGTACATACATGAATATGGATCCAGAATCAACCAAGCAGAAATGTTACAACAAATTGTCTCATATTTTCCAATAAAAAAATCCCTCAAACAATATGCCCCTAGACAAGAGGGAGGAAATTGTGGTTGTTATTAACAATTTAAACATATGGTGTGAGTTGGTACTCGAAAAAAGAAAGTAGTACCACGTAAAAGACTTAAAAGAAGTAGAAATTTTGGTTTAGATAATTTAAAAAGTCTGGATTCTACTACACCATTTTCAATTGAAGTTGAGAAATATTCAATTGAAATTGAGAATTTTCAATTGAAAATGAGAAATTTTGAATTGAAATTGAGAATTTTCAATTGAAAATGAGAAATTTTTAATTAAAATTGAGAATTTTCAATTGAAAATAAGAAATTTTCATTTGAAATTGAGATTTTTTATTTGAAATCTAGAAATTTTCAATTGAAATTGAGAATTTTTCAATTAAAATTGAGAAATCCCTAATTGAAAATGAGAAATATTTAATTGAAAAATTTTTAATTGAAATTGAGAATTTTTGAATTGAAATTGAGAATTTTCAATTGAAAATAAGAAATTTTCATTTGAAATTGAGAATTTTTATTTGAAATCTAGAAATTTTCAATTGAAATTGAGAATTTTCAATTGAAATTGAGAATTTTTCAATTAAAATTGAGAAATCCCTAATTGAAAATGAGAAATATTTAATTGAAAAATGTTTAATTGAAATTGAGAATTTTTGAATTGATATTCAGAAAAGCCCAATTGAAAATCAGAAATTTTCAATTGAAATTAAGAATTTTTAAATTTAAATTGAGAATTTTTTAATTCAAATTTTTTAATTGAAATTTTCTATTGAAAATGAGAAATTTTCAATTGAAATTAAGAAATTTTCTATTGCAAATGAGAAATTTTCAATTGAAATTGAAATTGAGAAATTTTCAATTGAAATTGAAATTGAGAAATTTTCAATTGAAATTGAGAAATTTTTAATTGAAATTGAGAAATTTTCAATTGAAAATGAGAAATTTTCAGTTGAAAATGAGAAATTTTCAATTGAAATTGAGAAAACCCCAAATGAAATTTCAACCTCATTTTCAATTCTAAAATTCTCAATTTCAATTGAATATTTGTCATTTTCAATTGAAAATTTATCAATTTCAAGTATATTGAAATTGCAATTCCATTTGTAATTCCCATAATATTAGTTAAAAATTCAAAAAGAATATATATCCTAATAAAATTCTAAGACCGCATGTCTGTCCGTTTGAACAAAAAGATCTATATTACAACATTTTGCAATAAAATTTCTAATTTTATAAAAAGTTTGTTGTTGAAGTTGGGCAAAATCAGTTCACATTTGACCATAGCTATCACTTACACAAACAGCTTAAATGACAAAAAATAAAAAGTTTTCGTTATAAAGTTTTTTCTATAGACAAATTTTCGATAAGAATTTTTTTCTATAGATAATTTTTTTTATAAAATTTTTTCTAGGTAAAAATTTACGTTATAAAATTATTTCTATGAAAAATTTTCGTTATTAAACTTTTTTTAAGGAAAATTTTTCGTCATTTAATTTTTTGTATAAAAAATTTTAAAAAATTATTAGTTAAAAAATTTTTTCCAAAGAATAATTTTCGTTATAAAATTTTTATTTTAGAAATATTTTATTTTTTCTATAGAAAAATTTCCGTTATAAAATGTTTTTCTAGCGTCAACTTTTCTATAGAAATGTCTTCTTATCTTCAACTTTTCTATAGAAATGTCTTCCTATCGTCAACTTTTTTAAAAAAAATGTCTTCCTATAGTCAACTTTTCTATAGAAATGTCTTCTTATCGTCTATGAAAATTATCGTTATTAAACTTTTTTTAAGGAAAATATTTCGTCATTAAATTTTTTGTATAAAAAGTTTTAAAAAATTATTAGTTATAAAATTTTTTCTAAGGAATAATTTTTGTTATAAAATTTTTATTTTAGAAATATTTTATTTTTTCTATAGAAAAATTTCCGTTATAAAATGTTTTTTTATCGTCAACTTTTCTATAGAAATGTCTTCCTATCTAGAACTTTTCTATAGAAATGTCTTCCTATCGTCAACTTTTTTAAAGAAATGTCTTCCTATCGTCAACTTTTCTATAGAAATGTCTTCTTATCGTCTATGTATTTGTATAAAAAATTTAAAAAAATATTAGCTATAAAATTTTTTCTAAAGAATAATTTTCGTTATAAAATTTTTATTTTAGAAATATTTTATTTTTTCCATAGAAAAATTTTTTCTATAGAAAAATTTCCGTTATAAAAAGTTTTTCTATCGTCAACTTTTCTAAAGCTACGGTCACATTGATTAAACATTTAATCGAAATTATCAAATATTCGATCCTCGTAGTCTAACCACAAAATATTTTTGAGGTTCAAACAAGAAACATGTTGATTTGAACAAAACAAAATCATTTGCCAGCAAATAAAAATTTTCCTAATGTGACCACTCAAGAGCAAATATTTCATTAAATTTTGATCAAATAATTATTTAATCTTACAAAATTTTTGTAACATCAAACAGGGGCAAATAACAGCTGAGCATTTCTATTGTTTACTATTCAAACAGAAACAACAACATCAAATTTGAGAAACAACAACATCAAATTTGAGAAACAACAACATCAAATTTGAGAAACAACAACTCAAATATGAGAAACAAATTGCTAGATACAAAATTTTGGTTAGAAAAAAATTTGATCAAATACTTTTTGGGAAAATATTTAACTTCAGTGTGACCACAAATAAAACCTGTTTTTTTGTTTATAATTTGAACATATTTTTTCTGTATTTTATCAAATAAAAATCATCAAATAAATGTGCAAGTGTGACCACAAATATTTTATTATATTGTTTTGACAATATTTTACTCAAAATATTTGATTTAAATGTTTAATGAGTCTGACCGTACCTTAAGAAATGTCTTCTTATCTTCAACTTTTCTATAGAAATGTCTTCCTATCGTCAACTTTTTTAAAGAAATGTCTTCCTATCGTCAACTTTTCTATAGAAATGTCTTCTTATCGCCCACTTTTCTATAGAAATGTCTTCCTATCGTCAACTTTTCTATAGCAAAGTCTTCCTATCCTCAACTTTTCTATAGCAGTCTTCCTATCATATTCATATTTTATTTCGGTTTAGAACTAAAAATTTCACAATCTAAAAGGTAATAGATATACCACATTACCAGCACTTTCTATACTAATTTTAAAGTTGACGATACTTTTCTATATAAATTTCTTCCTATCTTGAACTTTTCTATATAAATGTCTTCCTTTCGTCAACTTTTCTATAGAAATGTCTTCCTATCGTCAACTTTTCTATAGCAAAGTCTTCCTATCGTCAACTTTTCTATAGCAATGTCTTTCTATCGTCAACTTTTCTATAGAAATGTCTTCCTATCGTCAACTTTTCTTTAGCAAAGTCTTCCTATCGTCAACTTTTCTATAGCAATGTCCTTCTATCGTCAACTTTTCTATAGAAATGTCCTCCTATCGCCAACTTTTCTATAGAAATGTCTTCCTATCGTCAACTTTTCTATAGAAATGTCTTCCTATCGTCAACTTTTCTATAGAAATGTCTTCCTATCGTCAACTTTTCTATAGAAATGTCTTCCTATCGTCAACTTTTCTATAGAAATGTCTTCCTATCGTCAACTTTTCTATAGAAATGTCTTCCTATCGGCTGTATTGAAGGTTTTTTTTAGATTTCTTGAGATGTATTATATATCATTTTATCATATTTTATTAATCGGTTAATTTTAGTCTCAAAAGTTTTTGATGGAATATAGATTTTTATTACCATTTAGATTACATTAGAAACCATTTCTCTAAGTAATTGACATCATTATCTTTTAAAATGCCGGTAGAATTCGTTAAGCTTAGCCCGACAAACATTTTCGTTAAAGAAATTGAACATTCTGTTTAATTTCATTAATTTTCATATTTATTTTCTACATCACGTAATTTTCTTTAAACACATTTCAAAAGTTAATAGAACTATCCAACATTGTTGTCTACATATCGACGCTTTATATTCAAAAAGTGCTATCTACATTTTCGACCAAAATGGTCATATAAATTATAAGAAAGAAAAATAATTCTAAAACATTTTTTTTATAAATTGGTTTTGTGCTATCTGCTCATAATCAAAAAATAGTGCTATCTACATTAAAAATATTTGTGGAAATAATAACAGTTGTTATAAAATATACATTGTAATTAGTGATAAACTAACAGAATGGACCACAATTCCCTACAACGTACTGTAATCATGGGTTTCTAAAATATGCTCGGCCTTTGACCTTAACAGATTGTAAATAAAGGTCATATAAGGAAGATAATATCTTGAATTATATTAATATAATTATAATAAATCTTGTTTTATTCAAAAAACTTATTATTTTAATTAAATTTCGTGATATTTTGATAAAAGTCTCAACTTTCATAATATTTTATTTTTTCGTTGTAAAAATAATGCTATCTACTTGCTTTAGTACTTGAAACGATAAAATTTTAACTCGTAAAAAGTGCTATCTACTATAGAAGCGCAAATATAAGGAGTTAATTAAAAAGCTTAATTTGTACAAAATCTTAGCCTCAATGTGTATGGTATTGTAAAACAAAGTTTATTTACTACTGTTATAGTTAATGAGAAAAACAGTTTTTTGCTCTCCTGTAAAATTGTAAATTTGTAGATAGCACTATTTGAATATAAACCCTCGATATTGTATATGAATAAATATACAAATAATATTTATTGTTATATTAATTATGGCAATTAAATACGTACGATATGATAACGTTGTGGTTGATTATTACTGACATAAAAAAATATAAGAACAAAATTATTTGATAGTTCTGCCCGTGAGTGCATTAATATAAAATAAATATTTCGAAACTACAAGATATTTAAAGAACATTATCTCTAATTTGGTTTAAAAGAAAACTTTATAACCAACTTATTTACAATGTTTTGGCTTTTAAGGGACGAAAAAGTCACAGATTTTAATATTAGATTATGGCCGTTAATGAGCCCACACCTTAAGACATTTTACACTTTAAAAATATCTAAGATTGATCCAATATAAATATAACTCCGAAAGTACTTCGATAAAATGAAGTAATTGTAATTTGTTTAGATGTTAAAAAATCTGTTTGAAATTTTTATGGAAGATATAAAATTATTTTTTCAATACTTACGAAATAAATCCTTTCGAACTAAATTTCTAGCACACAATACTGTAAAGAAAAAGAAAAGTCATTGAATTAAAATTATATAAAATTAAAAAATAACAAACATTCTTTTGTTATTGATTGATTGACTCAATTGATCATGATTGTTAAGTCGGGTTTATTTAAAAAAAAAAGAAATCATAGAAAGAAGTTTGCAAAAAGAGTTGTTATTTTGTAGAATATAGAAAACACATTTTGTAGAATATAGAAAAATGTATGAGGCGTAATCCACTTTCAAAACAACACGAAAAATTTTGCCAAATATTTTTCATAGTAAAATTCCTATAAAAAGTAAAATTTCGAAAAAAAATTCCTATAGAACGCAAATTTTTAAAAAGTAAATTTTTGAAAAATGTTCCTATCAAAAGTAAATTTTTGAAAAATGTTCCTATCAAAAGTAAATTTTTGAAAAATGTTCCTATAAAAAGTAAATTTTTGAAAAATTTCCTATAAAAAGTAAATTTTTGAAAAATTTCCTATTAAAAGTAAATTTTTGAAAAATTTCCTATAAAAAGTGAATTTTTAAAAAATTTCCTATAAAAAGTAAATTTTTGAAAAATTTCCTATAAAAAGAAAATTTTTGAAAAATTCCCTATAAAAAGTAAATTTTTGAAAAATTCCCTATAAAAAGTAAATTTTTGAAAAATTCCCTATAAAAAGTAAATTTTTGAAAAATTCCCTATAAAAAGTAAATTTTTGAAAAATTTCCTATAAAAAGTAAATTTTTGAAAAATTTTCTATAAAAAGTAAATTTTTGAAAAATTTCCTATAAAAAGTAAATTTTTGAAAAATTTCCTATAAAAAGTAAATTTTTGAAAAATTTCCTATAAAAAGTAAATTTTTGAAAAATTTCCTATAAAAAGTAAATTTTTAAAAAATTTCCTATAAAAACTAAATTATTTAAAAATTTCATATAAAAACTAAACTTTTGAAAAATTTCGTATAAAAAGTAAATTTTCGAAAAATTTGATATAAAAAGTAAATTTTTTAAAAATTTCCTTTAAAATGTAAATTTTTGAAAAATTTCCTATAAAAAGTAAATTTTTGAAAATTTTCCTACAAAAAGTAAATTTTTGAAAAAAAAAAGTAAATTGTACAAAATTCTATCATACCTATATTTTTATTATTTATCAAAATTTAATTGGTTTCCTATCTATATTCAAATGTGGTCCGATTTTTTGGTATTAACTCTGCAGTTACTAAACTACTTTACGGATTTTGACGAAATTTGGAACATCAGAAAAGGAGTATGGCTTTTAATGTTTAAGGAAGCATCTATCTGTAGCACAGTGGGATCTATAGTGGATCAAAGTTGCCCACCTCGGGTATGTTAAAACTTTGGGTGTATAATTTTTGCCAATTTAGTCCCGTCAAAAAGATTCTTATATTTTTGAAATCTTCTTAAAAAAATAAGATGTAATGCTAGCTATACTAGTTTATCTCTTATAGTTTAAGAGATATTTGACTCCAAATACGCATTTCAAGTGATTTACAAATAGCTTAACTTATATAATTCTTAGGTGCTCGCCATAATGAGTAATCCGATTGCGGGGTCAAATATAGTCCTTCTAGATACATTTTCGGGGATTCAGATTTTTGGGTTTCTAGAAATTCCTAAGTAATTTTATACAATTTCTTAATCAGCTTTTAGATTGAAAGGTTCTATTAAGTTGCCATTCTCTTCGAGATCTTCTTTTTTCAGCCAAAAGCTGTTCGAAGTCGGCAGAATATATTATATTAAGCCTGCGGACTTATAGTTACATAAAACTTCTCTGCACTAAATTTAGTTGGCAAAGCTATTATAATTTTTAAATATATCAGCATTAAAGTGTTTTCCAGGCAGTGTTAATTTTTCTCTAGGTCTTTTCGTTTGGGCGCTATCGTGCTTTTAAATGAAGGTTAGACTTACAGAAACCAATTATGGAGATATTGGATACCAAGCAACGGTTCTGATTGGTCTTAACTTGGTAAGACCAGACTTATCTTGGTTATTCTTCGTAACAACTGTGGACAAAGACCTCCTCGTGGTATCACTTGGGAAACTTTATTTACATCCGTTAATACAAAACTATAAAAATATTGATTAGGACGTCGAGCTATTAACTCACTCCTGAAAAAAAAACACTTACTATGAAAAAGCTAAAATCAGAATAAAAATGTTAGAAGAGGACGTCCGAAACTTCGATGAAAAGACCAAATTGATAAAAGTGTTTCAAAGCATAGCCTACAAAATTGGAGAATATGCACAAAAGATCATAGCGCATGGAATTCGAAATTATGACGTCGAGCTAGTAACTCACTCCTGGAAAAAAACACTTACTATGAAAAGGCTAAAATTAGAATAAAAATGTTAGAAGAGGACGTCCGAAACTTTGATGAAAAGACCAAATTGATAAAAGTCTTTCAAAGCATAGCCTACAAAATTGGAGAATATGCACAAAAAATCATAGCACATGGAATTCGAAATTATGCCCAGCTTTTGACCTCAATAGGTTGGTAATATATAATTTGAATTTCGCCAAATTTAAAAGAAATTATGAAATTATATTATATGATATTCTTGGCAAATTTACCCTAGTGCCTGTCGGTTAGGCCATAATGTGACTTAAACAGATGGACAACCAACACTTAATCGTATTTCATACGGATTTAGAATATATATCATTTCTGCCTTTTAAGCCAATATTATTTGAATTACAAACGAAATATATCAGGTGTGTGATGGACATTTTTCGTATGAAAATGAAAATCTTGGCTTTAATCCTTTTGACTGATATTTTATCTTTCATTTGGTTTGAATTTTTTGGGAAAATAACCGAAAATTATCTCAAAAATATATCTGAAATCGATCGATTTGAAAACGATCGTTTTCCATCACATACCTGTATATTTTAAAAAAGCTGAGTTCAGTTTTAAAAACTAAAAAGTGAAACAATGAATCAGAAATGTTTAAAGCTTAAGCTAATTTACAATATGAGACCATATATATATTTCATTGGGACTTAAATCCATGAAATAAATATTAAAGGAAGTGCCACTTCAAAATTTTTTACTATAAAGAATATCTTTGAAGTTTGTATATTTTGTCAATATTACACAGATCGTGGCCACACTCGTAGATTATTTTATGGAAATTTGTAAACTAAAATGTGTAGTTTGAAAAAAAAATAAATAACTCTTAAAATAACTAATATTTTCAATAAATAGTCTAATCAAATTTGTAGTTTTTAGCTTTGTAGATGCTAAAACACATAAGATCTCAATTATATCATTAAATTAAAAAATATTTCGTGTGTTTTACTGAATAACGAATTACGGGCAAACTGCTGAGACGTTTGAGATAATATTCACAGCTTGTGTTCCTAAAAGTTTAGGGAAGAACTCGATAGACTTTGAAAACATGTCATGAAAACACCCACTAAGATCAATTTTGTGGATCTAAGTTCAAAAACTTTACTTACTTAGTTTCCCCAAACTTTACAAGTGAAAAAGGGGAATTTTTTTACTTAAATGCTGTAAAATATGGCTTTGGCGCCATTCGACAACCATGTTTTCCTCAAATTTAGTAAATTTTCCTAAATTCTAGTTCATTTTTTTTTTCTGAGTGTAAATGGGATTTTTTTTTTTAAGTAAGGTAGCCTCATTTTTTGAGTAAACTTCAGATATTCTTTCTTGTCAAATGGTTAATGTTTACAAAATAAAAAGAAAGTGGCACTTCCTTTAATATTTATTTCATGCTTAAATCCTTTAATCTAAATAACATCTCTTTTCCAAAAATCTGAAAAATTAAGAAAACTTTTAAGTACTCACTTGTTATACGAATTTTGTGTGCTCCATTGCGTCGGGGATATTCCAATTTATTCATAATTTAAATAAAAATTTATAGACAATTTATACACAAAAAAAAACAAAAGAGAAATAAAAAAAGGAAAAAGAAAATTGTAGACGAAATTTTCGTAATGTTGCAGTTTAAAACATATTTGTGGCCTTTTTTGTTGCTGTTGTTGTGATCGCAGACGTCTTGTTGGTGTTGCTGTTGTTGTTGTGGTTGAAATTGGTGTTACACAATTATAATTATTATTAAATATAAATCTATATGTATCAGGCAACACAAAATTTTTATATTAAATAATACAGAAAGTGCGTCGGCAGCAAGTGGACATTAACAGCAGCAACATATTTGCATTGAAACTGTAAGAAAGAAGAATGAAAAATAAATTTATGGTTAATTATTTTTTTTTTTATTAAAAATTGATCTATAAAATGTAAAAATGGATGACCTTAAAATAGTAAAAAAAATATGTCTCATTACTTTTGCCTCTTAAAAAAAAAACACACAAGGAAAGACCCATTCCCTTCAATAAGAAGCCACCAGCAGAGTTAATGTGTTGAGCAGTTGAAGTAGAAGTTTGTTACAATTGTTTAAATTAGATTTTATTTTTATTACACATATGACAAAAAGTATTAAGATCTTTCACTTCTCGCATTTCAACACAAAGGGTGGGTGAGTGAATGACATTTTAATAGTTTATGGAATGTAGAACCAAACGATCAGCATATGTTATTGCATCTGGTGAAAATAATAACCCTAAGTGGTGGTTGATTGTTAGGTTTAGTTCATATTTATTAGTTTATTATATTTTTACTTTAAATTTAATGGGAAAACACTTGCCACTATTTGTAAAAGTCAATTGTTTTCTAGCAAAAAAAAAAGTTGATGCAAAGTATAAATTTAAGCTTCTTAGATAATGAATAATTATAGCAATGAGAAAAATAGCTTTATTATTATCTAATTAGTTGAAAAAAAATAAACTGTGAAGTCTAAATTATAGAAATTTCAAGGCAATTACGACAATATGGCGACAAAATGCCCTTAAAAGCACACCTCAAGCAGGCCTAGATATCATGTTGTCATTGTACCCTCTTGATATTTTCAAAAAGGGAATGGCAACCAAAAGTCTAGTAAGGCTGTACGAGTCGGGTATACTTAGATATAGGCATGTGGGACACTCCAGTATTCAGAACTTAACAGGCTCCTTGGGGATGGAGTCAGGTTTACCACGATCTGACTATTTAGTCAAGGAGTTACTGTTTAGCACATCACCAGAAATCATAATCCCTGATAGATCCGACTGGAAGGGGCAAACAGCACTTTTTCAAGGCATTTCGATCTTCACGGATGGTTCTAAAATGGATTGCGGTACTGGATCTGGTGTTTTCCAAATGGATCAAAATGGCTCCACCCATCTGTCACTTTTATCTGGGCATTAAGTCTTGGATCAGCAAGGAAACCACAAGGACATGGGGAAACATGGTTACGTGTAGGACATCTAGAGCTCTATGGCCTAAACCTGACATAATTGGAACCAAAATTCTAATAGGTCTGAATAGGTCAAGCTTAAGAAGATGTATAGGGTTCCTAACGGAACACTGTGCTGTAAATTCGATGTTAAATATATGGGATGGTAGAATTGTGGACCTCTGCAGAATATGTCTAGATGAGGATTCGACCGAGTCGGTAGAACACATTCTCTGTCACTGTCCAAGGCTACAAAATCAAAGGCTCAAATATCTAGGCAGCAGATTATTTGCTAAACTTCAGGATCTGCAACAGTGCAGTTTGCAAGATATTGTAGGATTCATCGCTCGTCTCAACTCTCTCTGTGCCAAATTTCTTCAAATTATCTTTAGAATTGCGACCTGTAGTTTGTTTACAAGGTATACATGGGGGTCCATCCAGCCGTCCAGCCAGACGGACGGGCGGACGGACATCGCTAAATCGACTCAGAAAGTGATTCTAAGCCTATTGGTATATATATATATATATCAGCACAAACTTATAATACCCTTTCCACCTATGGTGGTGAAGAGTATAAAAAACAATGACTACTGTCGTAGTTGTCACAACATCGAATAGGAGGAGACAGTGACTCATCTTCTCTGACACTGCTCAGCTGATTCAATTTAAGCTGATTCAAGTTTAAGTTTAGACTCTAAACTTTAGAGTTATCATACCACCATATTTATTACGATAGTTTCGTAAGCTTAATGAGGGAAATGCTTTTGTTTTTATGGCCTTCAGCAATTAGATATCCAAGAACAGTCTATTCATATCATTTTCAAGAAATTGAAATATAACATTTCAGTCACATACAATATTGTATTTCGTGTCCTACATTTTCAAGTAATAATTTTCTAAAACTATTTATAAATGTGAACTTTGAAAGTACCCAATTACTATGGCACAAAATTTTACAATTGACCTTCTACCAAAAGTTTCATCAAAGTTACACCTTATTTTGAAGTATGGGTGTTTTGTGTTTAATAATGGAATGGGTCTTTGGCAGAAAAAACACAGTTCCACCACCAGCAATTGCAAACTAATGTTTCTGAACTACATTGTTTGTAATTAATTATTTAATAATTGCATTTTATACTAGTTACCACTTACCAGTGGACCAGTTGGCATCAACAATGAATATCGACATCGAATGAACCATGAGCTGCATGAGTTATACGCGTATAGACGAAAATACTTCAACAAGAAAAGTGTTCGAAAATTATCCTGAGGGAACTAGTAAAAGAGAACGTCCAAAACTTCGATGAAAAGACCAAGTAGAGGAAAGTCTTTCAAAGCTTGGCCTACGAAATTGGAAAATATGCGTACAAGATCGAAGCGCATGGAATTCGAAAATAAGCTCGGACTTTAATCTTAACAGGTTGTAAATATAGGTCTTTTAAGTAAGTAGTAACCTCTTCAAAAGTTTAAAGTTATCATACCACATTTTATTATATTAAGATATTTCTGTAAGCTTATCTGGGAAATGCTTTTGTTTTTATGGCCTTCAGCAATTAAATATCCAAGAACAGTCTATTCTTATCATTTTCAAGAAGTTGAAATGTAACATTTTAGTCACATACAATATTGTATTTCTTGTCCTACATTTTCAAGTAATAATTTTCTAAAACTATTTATAAATGTGAACTTTGAAAGTACCCAATTATTATGGCACAAAATTTTACAATTGACCTTCTACCAAAAGTTTCATCAAAGTTACACCTTATTTTGAAGTATGGGTGTTTTGTGTTTAATATAAAATTGCATGAATAATGGAATGGGTCTTTGGCAAAAATAAAAAACACAGTTCCACCACCAGCAGCAATTGCAAAATAATGTTTCTGAACTAAATTGTTTGTAATTAATTATTTAATAATTGTTTTTTATACTAGTTACCACTTACATTTTGCATATTTTATTTATAACAAATTAAAGAGTTAAGGTTTTTTTCCTTTTTTTAACAGCAAATTTCAATTTGATGTTTGGCAGCCGTTTTTATCACTTCCCTTTTACTGTGTTATTTTATTACTACATTTTTTGTTGTTGTTGTATTAATTGCTTCTTCTTTTTCTTTTTGCTGCTGCTATTGTTGTTGGTGTATTTTTTTCAATTCACACGCACACACAATCGCACTTCACTATTCTTTAACATATTTATTGGTTTCTTTCTTTTGCAAACAATTCACGCCTTAATTTTTTTTTCCAACTTTATACTTTAATTAAATAATTACAAAACATTCATTATTTTTAAATTTCATTTAAAATTTTTATTTTTTTTATTAACTTTGCCCAAATCTTTTCTTTTAAATTCCTTATTTCAATTTTTTTATCTGTCTGATTTTTGGACCACGGCGATGATTTTTCTTCTACTTTTTTTAACGAGATATTCTACTTTTGCACTCACGGTAGAACCGTAAATTAAATTATTTTTATTTCGTTTCCTACTTAACATTAATATTTAAAATATTTTTTTTCTAATTTCATTTTATAAAGATTCGTTAAAAATTTTGTATATTTTTTTTATAAATTTAAGTAATTGCATTAAATTTTGCCGAGTTAATTTGTTAAAATAACTTGTTAAATGCGTTTGACACCACCAAAAAATCTTCACAAAATAATACACAGAAGTCTTCCGGAGACAAATATTGTGCACTTGTCTCTAGCTGTCTCTTTTTATGAAACTTGCCTTTTTGCATTTCCCTTTTGTTCACGACTGTTTATTGGCTATTTTTATCTTCTTTTACACTTCTGTGTATTAGTTCAAAAACATTTACTAAATAATTAACATTTTTATTGGAAATTATTAAGTTTGCAAATAAAAAACTCAATTCTTTAATTAAACATTAAAAAGCAAACACCATTCTCTTTTATTTCGATATTCTACAGGGATGTTAATTTCGGTAGAGTTGTATTTTTGTGGCAGTTTTTTTAGTAATAAATTTTCGCCGATGATAAAATATTAACGGCGTCAGTTTTTTAAATCAATCACGAAAACAGCAAAAAGCTTTGAAACAAAATTATCAACGTAATTGAATGGACAAATTCGAAAAGGTCACATCTTCAATTTTTGTACATATACGTTTTGTTGACACCAATGAGTTTAAAATGCTTCCCTGCATATACTGTGTTAAAAATGGTACATTCCAGGCCAAGGCTCATATATACAGGTTAACGCATGGCTACAACAAATACAACAAGCCAACAACAACATAGATTTTGTTCAAGTTGTATTATTTTTAGAAACATGCAGCCAATTCTAAACGTGGACCAAATTAAAAAATGTTACGCTAGTTGGTATTGTCACTACTTAATACTTTTCGTAGTGGTAAACCAACTGAAAGCTATGGTCATATATGGACCGATTCCTATAAAATTTGATATACAGACCAATAGTTGCATAAAACTTAGTCGTCATAGCTATTACAATTGTATTCAATTTATCAGAATTAATGTGATTCCCGGGGCGGGGTTATACCTATGGGAGCTCTAACTTAATGTGAACCGATTGCTCATTTTCAGTACACAACTTTTTCAAGAACTCGAAAATATTTTTGTAAAATTTTTTCCCTCTAGCTCTTTTTTTTTGAAGGCGCAATCGTGATTTGGTGGACAGAAGGACACAAGCCCCTATCTTTTTGGTATTTTTTTGTTTCCGTAAGTTTTTATAAATATGAGATATGGTCAAATGGTAACCGATTGTAACAAAATTTTGGACAACTGACTAGTATTGACATAAGAAAAATTTAGTGGACATAGCTATATTGGTGCAAAGAACTAAATCCGCAATTTACAACTGGAATATTTAGACTTTCTGTTACAAGACAAATACTGCCACTGGTCCCGACAGCCATTTGTGTAGGACCCATTACAAATTGTTCATCAATGGACATTGGCACAGCAGCTATATCATTAGTCCCTAAGACACAATCATCATCCGGAATATCAGCTAGATGCTCTTCCTCAAGAAAATGAGCAAAGGGATCAGCCCTAGGCGTTAGAATCAACTTTCGTCCAGATTTTTTGATATCTGCAGATCGAAAGTGATCGCAACATAAAAATGCAGTTGCGAAAAACTTTTTGCGAAAAATATTGCTCCACCTAATTCTTCGATTTTCAATTTTTCACCTATTTGTCTTTTCAATGTACAAGTCGCAATACTGTACTGTAGTTCTTAATGTACAAGTTTGCACTTCGATGTATGAAAAAAACACTATACATCGGTAGCCACTTATTAGTTAAAACTAAAATTCTGCGCATTCTGAAAACCGACATGTGACGCTAAATTTCAGTTTTATAAAGTATTGCTCAGCTTTAAAATTTGCTAACATTCGAAATTAATTGAATTTTCCAAGAAATACTTCAGGCAATTCTTTGTTTTTATAGAAAAGGCTACAATGCATACAAATATTCAGAAATTAATTTGATTAAATATAAGTAATTGATTAAATTTTCTGCGCTTAGTCCGGCCTCTTTCGAAAAAAGCCGACATAATGTAAATAGATTGGCATGTAAGCTAACAAGACGCGGATAAAACTTGACTATACAAATTATAAAAATAAAGTAAAAAACACAGAAGCTCAATAACGATGGAAAAATGAACATTCCAGAAAATGCCAAAGATCATTAATAAAAATGAACAATATGTACTTGCTAACATAAATGGCCCATATTTACAATATGTTAAAGGTTAAAGGCCAAGCATACATTATAATTTCAATCGCGACCATTCATTTCATTTTCCCCTTTGGTCTTCCCATCGAAGTTTCCGGCGTAATTTTTTACGCATTCCAACAGGAAAATATGAAGATATGTATGTATATAACATTGATTTCCAATAAAAAATTCATTAAAAAAGGTATATTCGAAAATTTGTAAAATTTTCTAGAATTCCTTCTTATTAAAGTATGGTCACCCTATGACTAAATAAATAACATTTGTTATTGTGAATACTATTTAGCAAAACACTTCAATCACAATAGTCTCGGATAGTGCGCTAAAAATTCATAACAAACAGAATAACATTTTCGCCAGTTTTTTACATAAAATAAATTTAAGAGAAAATATTAATTAAAATTCCTTGATATCAAATCAAAATGTCCATTACCATCGAAATAAATAATAAGCTATTAACAAAGAATGAATCCTTAAATTTACACTACTTGCCCGCAAAAATCCAAGGTGACGGCCCAGCAAATGTGGATAAATATTTCCATCCTTATACCCACAAAGATCAAGGTGTCCTAAGTAATGCCTTGCGCGGTTATCCTTTACAAGGTGAAGTACTAAAAGTTCCCGCCAACTACAAAGGTCTAGTTGTACAGGAGACCCGAAAGCCCTTAGATGAAGAAGCCGATCGTATCTTGCGTCTTAAGGGTCAGTTTGAAGAGTTTACCTATTGGAATTATGATAAAATACCCTCGGCCTCGGATGGCTATAAGCAAGCATTGCAAGTTTTGAAACTATCAGAAGTGGTAAGCAGTAAAATGACGAGTTTTAATAAAATAAACGATATTTTACTTTTTCTATTTTTAGTTAGCTGAGACTTGTACGGAAGAGGATGTTCTTGAGGAAATAAAGGCACTAAAAGCTAAGGACGATAAAAAAGATAATTAGTTTTAAGTTTTTTTTTTAAGGTTTTTCAATAAATGTTTATTAAGGTTAAAAAGAAAATCTTTTCAACGGTGGGTCTATCTATCCAATAGACTACCATTCAGATATATCATTTTAAGCTGGCGACAGTCGTTTGTTAATGGAGTTAATGGAGTGAAACAAGAATAACGATTAAGAAAAGCGAATGTTCATAACAAGGAGGATATTGCGGCTGCTGTGGCATAGTTGGTTAGCACGTCGACTAATAAGCTAAACTTATCATATTCAGGCTGGGTTGGATACCCGGTGTCGGCAACATCAATCAACCTCTATTATCTCTTTTTCCAATATATTTTACATTCCACATTGATACAATTTGTTTTGTAAACATTGTTATCTTTTTCTTTCGATTCCGTTTTTGCTTGGAATAGCAATTTTCGATCGTAGCGTAACTGATTGCGGAGACGTAATCGAAATGCAGAATAAGGGTGAATGTCTCTACCAAATTTCATCAAGGTGTCTTAAAAGTGGCGACCTGCACTTTGATAAAAGTTTTAAGAAGAAAATCAAGGGAATTAATTTGGAGCTCAAACTAAAAACTTTATTCTTTAAAATGCAGTTCAGATTCTGGATCAAAGTTCAATATCCGAAAAAAACGCCTTGCTCGATATTGGTAGTGAATGGAGTGAAGAGGTTACATTCAAAAAACATATGGGAACTAGACCACCAGTAGTATCGAAACTTTTAAGGTCCTAATAGGCACTCACTTCGCTGGATGTAAAGCTCCTAATAATGAGCTAGAATCCAGTAATCCAACTGTTTTTGAATTTACACCTATCCTCATTAATAGAGATGAGATAAAGTGGGCTCTAGACAGTTTTGAACCGCATAAATCAGCGGGCCCGGACGGCATTATCCATTATAATGCTGAACTTATCACTCCCTGGCTTCTTCGGATATTTATAAGTTGCCTTTTAGTTTTCATCCCTAAAGCGGGTAAAGCTAGCCACACGAAGACCAGTCAGTTTTTATCTTCTTAAAACTCTAGAGCGCTTCATTAATGCCCCTTCGTTAATCAATTAACCTTCGTTTCCCTCCAAATCACAGCGTGCTTACAACAAAGAAACAGCATTTGACTTACATCGGCAATGACAGACCTAGGAGTAGATATCTCTATTATTTCCTTCGTAAGTAAACTTTTACCTAATAAAATTATTTGTTTAACCTTAGGCAAAGCTAAGGTCTACAAAGTAGTTGCCACCCCTGCTATGGAACCTTGCTATTAATAAGTTGCTTAGGGAATTGGACTTTCTGCGCTTCAAAAACATTGTTTATGAGGATGACGTCGCTATTGCAGTTTCGGGCAAGTACCTGAATACTATTGCTCAGCGATTGGAAGTCGCTCTTGCCACACTTATTGAATTGAGCGTTTCGAATGGCTGGGAGTTAATCCCGCCAAAAACGGAAATTGTTTTATTCACTAGGAAATATAAGATTCCCAATTCACCCTACCAAAACTAGACGGGACTGAACTTGTGCTCACGCACCATGCCAAATATCTGGGAGTGATCCTGGACTTAAAGTTGTCCTGGAGCTTAAATACCCAATCTAGGGAATCTAAAGCTGCCATTGCACTCTATTCGTGCAGAAGAGCACTAGGCAACACGTGGGTCCTTTGACCCTCAAATAATGCTTGGCTCTTAGTGAGGCTAATCAGCGAGGATCTTTTGTCAAAATCCATAGATCCACTGCCCTAATGATTACTGGGGCTTTAAGGACTACACCTTCAAACGCACTCTTCGCTATACTTAACTGGCTTCCGGTTGAATTAATGGCTCAATTCTTAGCTCTTAACTCAGCAATAAGGTTAAGAACTACTGGATAAGGGTATATACTTTATCTCTAGGCCACTTCACAATTTTGGATAAACTTATTAACTTCGCTGACAACATTGAATACTGCTTTCCCACCTCGATCACTCCTTTCCCTCCTCGATCACTCCTTCTCTGTGGATAACTCTGGGACTCAAATCGATTCCAGAGATGGGAGATCTATACGGATAGATCCATATCGAAAATTGGTGTGGGTGGGGGCTTCTTCATCCCACTATTGGGGAAGAAATCAATTTCAAGCTCAAAAAACACTACAGTATTCTTCAGGCTGAGGTCTCTTAGCTATATATAGGGCGAGCAAGTTGCTTATGTACCACCGAATATATTAAAGCGATATTCGTTTCTGTACGGATAAACGAATAACGACCTGCTCAGTCTCTAGACTAACTTGGCCAACTTACGACAGTATGCTTTCTGCAATCTTGATCACCTCATCAGTACTCACAGGACTCTGTTTAATAGGTTTACATGTTAGACGCACTCATAACACAGTACGACAAAATCAAATTTTTTGAGTACACATGAGTAATGTTAACGGAATATGAAAATAGGCATAAAATAAAAAAATACGTGCCTCGGCGTTTTGCTGTAGAACGTCAGAATTTTAAGAAAATCGATTTTAAAGATTCGAAGGTGGAGGTCCTTAGAATCTTTAAAATCGATTTTCTTAAAATTCTGACGTGCTACAGATAAACGCCGAGACACGTATTTCTTTATTTTAAGCCTATTTTCATATTCTGTTAACTTTTCTCTTGTGTGCCAACCGCTGTCGTACTGTGTAATAATTGTATCTGTAAAACAAAATTGTATAATATTTAAAAATGTTGCTTCACATGTGACCGAGGGAGCAGTTTACATAAATTAAGATTAGAAAATTAGTCCTAACGTCAACTTTTCTATAGAAAACTTAACCTAACTTCAGCTTGTCTATAGAAAACTTAACCTAACATCAACTCGTCTATAGAAAACTTAACCTAACGTCAACTTTTCTATAGAAAACTTAACCTAACGTCAACTTTTGTATAGAAAACTTAACCTAACGTCAACTTTTCTACAGAAAACTTAACCTAACGTCAACTTTTCTATAGAAAACTTAACCTAACGTCAACTTTTCTATAGAAAACTTAACCTAACGTCAACTTTTCTATAGAAAACTTAACCAAAGCAATGACTACTGTAGAAGTTGTCACAACGTCGATGAGGAAGAAACTGTCACTCATCTCCTCTGTCACTCCCCAGCCCATGCTGACATTAGGGCTCTTTATCTAAGTTTCACGTTTTTGAACGATCTATTAGAGATCTCGAACATCAATTTCGAATCGAATTATTTTTATGTAATTCGATTCGAAGTTGATGTTCGAGATCCCCCGTTATTTAAAAAAAAATATTTACCAAAAAAAGCAATTAAAAATCTTAAATTTCTTTTAAAACCTTTAAAATTTAAATACATATCGAGGGTTTATATTCAAAAAGTGCTATCTACAAATTCACAATTTTACAGGAGAGGGAAAAAACTGTTTTTGTCATTAACTATAAGAGAAATAAATAAACTTTGTTTTACAATACCATACAAATCGGGGCTAAGATCTTGTACAAATTAAGTTTTTTTATTAACTCCTTATATTTTCGGTTCTATAGTAGATAGCACTTTTTACGAGTTAAAATTTTATCGTTTCAAGTACTAAAGCAAGTAGATAGCATTATTTTAACAAGAAAAAAATAAAATATAACGAAAATTGAAGCTTTTATCAAAATATTTCTTAATTTTAATTAAAATAACAAGTTTTTTGAATAAAACAAGATTTATTATAAATATGTCAATAGAATTCAGGGTATTCTCTTTCTTATATGACGTTTACTTACAATCTGTTAAGGTCAAAGGCCGAGTATATTTTAGAAATCCATGATTACAGTACGTTGCAGGAAATTGTGGTCCATTTTGTTGGTTTATCACAAATTACAATGTATATTTTATAACAATTGTTATTATTTCCACAAATATTTTTAATGTAGATAGCACTATTTTTTGATTATGTGTAGATAGCACAAACACAATTTATATAATGTAGATAGCACTTTTTGAATATAAAGCGTCGATATACCAATAAAAATAAATCAAATTTCAAAATTTAAACGAGACCTGTCGCAAAAATTCGATTAGTTGCGAAAATCTTGTACTGTACGTTACTACTTACTTTAAAAACTTGTCAAGTATTTCGGAATAAAAAAAAACTTCAAAGCTTTTGTGTTCTGTTTCCAGTTTTATTTTGGGTTTTCTTTTGGTTGTTGTATTTTTGGATTTTTAATGACACAAACTATTGTTAAATATCCTTTTTTTTTAAACATTTAAGACTTGTTTTACAGGGTTAAAGCCTTTGTTTTTACTATTTTTTAATTAATATTATTATTATTATTATTTTATTTAGCAAAATTTTGTAAATAGGTTTTTAGTTCAAAATTTAATTCAAATTTTCTTATAACCTTTAAATTTACATTTTGCTATGGAGGCAAATGAGATTTAGGATTTTAAATATATGAACAAAACATATATTTTTTGTGTGTGTTTGTTTACATTAACATTAAATGTTTTGTATTGTTGTTTTAAATTATTTGTTCAATATTTTGTTTTAATTTTTTTTAGTTTTGAAAAATTTATTAGCCCAGTGTACACAAGCCTTTGGAAATAGTCTGGGATTGAAGACTTTGCAAATCCTCTATTAAAAGAATATAGAAAATATTTAATTTGCTACAATACTAGACTATTTGCAAGGGTTTGTGTTTGAGGTTAAGGATTGATTTTGTTCTTTTCAATTTTTTAGGTTAAATATTATTTTTTTTTTCTTTTGTTATTTGATTTTAAATTTTAAATGTTAATATTTTTGCTTTCAATTTGTTATTATAGTTTATTTTTTAGGGGTTTTTTTGTACTTAATTAAAATGGATTTTGTTTGAGTTTTTTTGAAATATTTTTTGTAGTTTTTTTTTTCATTTGTTTTGTGTGTTTAAATTATTTTAATATTAATTTATTTTTGTACTTAGTATTATTATTTTTTTAATTTTCTTTTTAGTTTTTATGAATGATTTTAAAAAATAATAATACTTTTTTTTATTTTATAAGTTAATTTAAAGTATTTTTTTATTTATGTATAATTTTTAAGTATTTTTCCCAAGTTTATTAATTTCTTTAAGATCTTTTTTAAAGATTTTAATTTTTTTATTTCAATTTTTTGTTTTTTTTTTTTTTTTTGTAATAACAACCTTTTCTTTTTTAAACTTAACTTTTTTTATATAATTTTTTAAAGTTTTATTATTTATTATAAATTTTTATTTAAGAATAATTCCCTTTTTTTTCTTAATTAAAAAAACCTAAAGAAAAATTTAAAAAGTTTTATATATATTTTTTTTAATTTTACAAAATAAATCAATAAAATTGTACTTTTTAAATAAATAAATCATCCCTATCACGAATAAAAAGTGAAATATTTGTTCTAATGAAATTTGAATTTCCCTTCATGTGAAATCTGTTATCGTGAACTAATAAGTGAATCATCCCTTTCGCGAATAAAATGTGAAATATTGTTCCAGTGAAATTTGTATTTCCCCTTATGTGAAAATTGTCATCGTGAATTCTTCATAAAATAGTTTTTTTTTTTTTTTATTAATATATAAAAAAATATTTCTTCCAATGAAATTTGTATTTTCCCTCATGTGAAAAATGTTATAGTGAGTTCTTCATTTTAGAACTGAACTTAACTAGAACTGAACTGAACTAGAACTGAACTAGAACTAGAACTGAACTAGAACTGAACTAGAACTGAACTAGAACTGAACTAGAGCTGAACTAGAACTGAACTAGAACTGAACTAGAACTGAACTAGAACTGAACTAGAACTGAACTAGAACTGAACTAGAACTGAACTAGAACTGAACTAGAACTGAACTAGAACTGAACTAGAACTGAACTAGAACTGAACTAGAACTGAACTAGAACTGAACTAGAACTGAACTAGAACTGAACTAGAACTGAACTAGAACTGAACTAGAACTGAACTAGAACTGAACTAGAACTGAACTAGAACTGAACTAGAACTGAACTAGAACTGAACTAGAACTGAACTAGAACTGAACTAGAACTGAACTAGAACTGAACTAGAACTGAACTAGAACTGAACTAGAACTGAACTAGAACTGAACTAGAACTGAACTAGAACTGAACTAGAACTGAACTAGAACTGAACTAGAACTGAACTAGAACTGAACTAGAACTGAACTAGAACTGAACTAGAACTGAACTAGAACTGAACTAGAACTGAACTAGAACTGAACTAGAACTGAACTAGAACTGAACTAGAACTGAACTAGAACTGAACTAGAACTGAACTAGAACTGAACTAGAACTGAACTAGAACTGAACTAGAACTGAACTAGAACTGAACTAGAACTGAACTAGAACTGAACTAGAACTGAACTAGAACTGAACTAGAACTGAACTAGAACTGAACTAGAACTGAACTAGAACTGAACTAGAACTGAACTAGAACTGAACTAGAACTGAACTAGAACTGAACTAGAACTGAACTAGAACTGAACTAGAACTGAACTAGAACTGAACTAGAACTGAACTAGAACTGAACTAGAACTGAACTAGAACTGAACTAGAACTGAACTAGAACTGAACTAGAACTGAACTAGAACTGAACTAGAACTGAACTAGAACTGAACTAGAACTGAACTAGAACTGAACTAGAACTGAACTAGAACTGAACTAGAACTGAACTAGAACTGAACTAGAACTGAACTAGAACTGAACTAGAACTGAACTAGAACTGAACTAGAACTGAACTAGAACTGAACTAGAACTGAACTAGAACTGAACTAGAACTGAACTAGAACTGAACTAGAACTGAACTAGAACTGAACTAGAACTGAACTAGAACTGAACTAGAACTGAACTAGAACTGAACTAGAACTGAACTAGAACTGAACTAGAACTGAACTAGAACTGAACTAGAACTGAACTAGAACTGAACTAGAACTGAACTAGAACTGAACTAGAACTGAACTAGAACTGAACTAGAACTGAACTAGAACTGAACTAGAACTGAACTAGAACTGAACTAGAACTGAACTAGAACTGAACTAGAACTGAACTAGAACTGAACTAGAACTGAACTAGAACTGAACTAGAACTGAACTAGAACTGAACTAGAACTGAACTAGAACTGAACTAGAACTGAACTAGAACTGAACTAGAACTGAACTAGAACTGAACTAGAACTGAACTAGAACTGAACTAGAACTGAACTAGAACTGAACTAGAACTGAACTAGAACTGAACTAGAACTGAACTAGAACTGAACTAGAACTGAACTAGAACTGAACTAGAACTGAACTAGAACTGAACTAGAACTGAACTAGAACTGAACTAGAACTGAACTAGAACTGAACTAGAACTGAACTAGAACTGAACTAGAACTGAACTAGAACTGAACTAGAACTGAACTAGAACTGAACTAGAACTGAACTAGAACTGAACTAGAACTGAACTAGAACTGAACTAGAACTGAACTAGAACTGAACTAGAACTGAACTAGAACTGAACTAGAACTGAACTAGAACTGAACTAGAACTGAACTAGAACTGAACTAGAACTGAACTAGAACTGAACTAGAACTGAACTAGAACTGAACTAGAACTGAACTAGAACTGAACTAGAACTGAACTAGAACTGAACTAGAACTGAACTAGAACTGAACTAGAACTGAACTAGAACTGAACTAGAACTGAACTAGAACTGAACTAGAACTGAACTAGAACTGAACTAGAACTGAACTAAAACTGAACTAGAACTGAACTAGAACTGAACTAGAACTGAGCTAGAACTGAACTAGAACTGAACTAGAACTGAACTAGAACTGAACTAGAACTGAACTAGAACTGAACTAGAACTGAACTAGAACTGAACTAGAACTGAACTAGAACTGAACTAGAACTGAACTAGAACTGAACTAGAACTGAACTAGAACTGAACTAGAACTGAACTAGAACTGAACTAGAACTGAACTAGAACTGAACTAGAACTGAATTGAATTAGAACTGAATGCCTTGAGATACTTAGACTGCATAACGCTTACTCTCGTAAATTTGGTCTGGGCGGACCTATATAGAAATTGCTTAATAAGCAATTTACAGGCTGAAAGCGGTATACCTATGTATTGGTCGATACCCTCCTGAGCCACTTTATCTTATAACCTCAAATTTGCCCCTCCTTTCTAATATAAGCATATAAAGTGAAAGCTACTTTAGGGGGGCAGCTAACGTCGAGGCATTTTTGTCCGCTTAATGGAGATGTCCATCTATTAGAGCCGTCCGTTAGAAGAACTGTCAATGTCAATTATCCTCACAAACATCTTTTAGATGATGAGAGATATCCCTTAAAGCCATGATTGCAATAAAAAGTTCCATTGAGGTTATGTCTTTTTAAGTTAAATTGAATTTTTTTTGTCAAAGAAATTGTCCAGGAAATTCTGGAAAATTTCATTCATAAATTTTCAGAAGGACAAAAGTAAAATTAATCATACTGATATTAATGCCCCTATTATCGTCGTCTGCCAGTAGACCCAACATTTACTCAAACAAATCATTTTTTTGATATTGCGGAACTAAAAAACTTTCAAGTTCCTCAATATCAAAAAAAAAAATTATTTGGTTAAGTGAAAGTTAGCTCGACTGGCAGACAATCAAACTGAGTTGAGTTGAGAACGGCACTAGGGGCATAAATTTTGAGGTTATATTGAAATTTTTATTCTTCTAAAGGAAATAACCCAGTTACGTTATAGTAAAATATAGAGGGAGGAAGAACCTTTAGAGTAATTGGAGCTAGATAGCAAAATTTTAACCCTAAAATGGCAGGGAAATTATAAAAGTTAGCATATTTGCAAAAAACTGAAATTTTGTGTAAACTTCTCTAGAAAAAATTAAATGAACAAATAAACTCCAAAATGGAGGAAAGACAATTGTTTAGAATGAATATTCACGATTAAGGGGAATAGTTTTTAATGTCTTTTTACAGTACAAAAAACTTTGGGGAAACATTATTAAGGCTTACGACAAAAGTCGAAGTCGTATTTTCGACTACGGCAGTTTCGTACTAGAAAGAACAAAGAAATTGAGTTGATGTTTTTTGAAATGTGAACAAATTAACTCAAAAATGGGAAAGAAAACTGTTTAGATTCACGATTAAGGGAAATTTTTTCAAATGTGAAAAATCTTATTATTGCAAGAGTCGAAGGTAATATCTTTGACTACGACAGTTTCGTAATAGATTAAAGAAACTGTGTTGATGTTTGCTTTAATCTAAAACGTAACTGTCTTAGTGGAAGATATAAATTCGATTCTTGCTAAAAAAGGCTTAATGTTCGAGATTAGTATTGAGGGAAAACATATTCACGATAGAGGTGAATATCTTGTTTTTTTTTTTATATAAAAAGGGAAATTTTTAAGGTTTTTAAGCATTTATTATTATTATATTAAGGTTTATTATTATTTTCAATTATTTTTTATTTATAATAAATTTTAAGATTTTTTTGTTTATTTATTATCTTTATATTGAAAACAAATAACTTACTAGATATTTTTGTTTTAATTTAAATTTTAGTTTTGTTTTTAGTTAATATTTTACAATAAATATGATTTTTTTTTCATAAACACTTAATTTTTGTTATATATTTTAAATATTTCACACATTTTTTTAATTTTTCGTTTTTCTTTTTATGTTTTTTTAGAAGTTAAAAAAAAAGTAATAACTTTAAGCTTTTTTGTAAAATTTTTTGTTAACAAAATAATTTCCTTTTTATTTTTCCCAATTTAAAATTCACAATTTTTAGCAATTATTTTTTTTTTTTTTGATTTTTTATAGTTTTTCTTTTGAATAATTTAGATACTTTGAGCCCTAAAGTAAATAAATTATTCGTTTCTTTGAATTTGTTAATGAACTTAAAACAACTTAAAATTTTGTTTGGATAAATTTGAATAATCCATTAAAAATTGCAAATTTGTTTTTTTTTTAATAATTGTTTTAAAAAAGAAAATTTTATTTTCTTAACAAAAAATATTTGGAAAAGATCATTGAAATTACTTTTTTTTTTGGTTTAAGAATTTTTAATATCAATTTTAGTTTTTACTTTTAGCACATGTATATAATTTTCTGTTTTTGAATTTAATTTATTTTAGAAACTGGTGCTTTTTTGTTTAAAAAATAGTTTATAAAAAAAGTTGATTGTAAAAAATTGAATTTAAAAAAATTATATATTAAAAAAATTTTATTACAAAATAAGTAAATCACATTATTTTATTAAAAAAAGTTAAGTAGTAAAATTTATAAAAGGTAACTAAAAATTAACAAAAAAAAAGTTTTAACTTTTAAAATTTCTATAATAAAAATTTAAGTTTTAAAAATCTTAAATTTTTTTCAAACCTAACCTCAAAATTTACAATAGAAATATCAATATCGGGAAAGGTTTTGATAATGTCAAGAAACATTCTGATAATATCGAGCAGGATTTTGATAACCCTTAACTGAATATCCCAGCTTTTTTAATAATTAGTTATCGACTTTTTGCCAATTCCAAAGTTTTAACATTTTTCAATTTTTAGCCATTTTTTTTGAACCCAAACTCAAAAAATTTCACCAAAGAAATTACCCCAATTTCTACCTAAATTCTCTAGTCTCGTAAGCTATAAATTTTAAATTTATTCTAAAATTTCAAAATTTTTAAAAAATTTGAATTTCAAATTTGAATTTTTTTTTAATCTAACCTTAAAATATTCACAATAAAAACTATCTCAAAATTAATAAGGATTTTAATAAACCTAAACTGAATATCCAAGATTTATTAATAATTATTTTTAGATTTTTATTGTTTGTAATTCTTTAAAGTTTTAAAAATTTTCCATTTTAAAAGATTTTTTTCTCTAACCTCAAAAATTGTTCTCAGAATGATCTTAATATTGAAAAGGATTTCAATAACAATAAAAAGTATTTCCCAATTAAAAAAATTTTAATTTAATTCCTGCAATTGTCGAATTTTTTAAAATTCTCCGAATTTTTTCCAACCTAACTCCAAAAAAAAATGCAGTGAAGGAATAACCTCAATAAAAAAAATAAAATTTGATAACCATAAACTGAATTTCCCAGCATTGTAAACAAATGCCCCTATTGCCGTTCTCAACTCAACTCAGTTTGGTTGTCTGCCAGTGGACCCAACTTTCCTTCAACCAAATTATTTTTTGCATTTCAGCATTTAGTTCCGCAATATCAAAAAATCGTTTGGTTGTGTGAAAGTTGGGCAGACTGGCAGATGACCAAACTGAGTTGAGTTGAAAAGTTTAAAAATTGTTCCAGCAATTTAATAATTTTTAAATATCTTCGAAATTTACCTTAACCTTACCTAACCTTACAAAATTTTACAATGTAATTAAATCAATATTGAGAAGAATATAAACCGAATATCCCAGCTTTGTTAATAGCTAGTTTTGGATATTTTTTGAATTTTTTTTTAAATATAACCTCAAAATATTTCATTATTTCGAAATTTTTCTAACCTAGCCTTACAAAATTTTACAATTTAATAATCTCAATATTGAGAAGAAAATTGATAACCTTAAACCGAATAAGCCAGCTTTGTTAATATCTAGTTTTGGATATTTTTGGAATTTGCGAACTTTTCTAATTTTCTGAATTTATTTTGAATATAACCTCAAAATATTTCATTATTTCGAAATTTTTCTAACCTTAACCTTACAAAATTTTACAATGTAATTATCTCAATATTGAGAAGAATATTGATAACCATAAACCAAATATCCCAACTTTGTTAATAGCTAGCTAGTTTTGGATATTTTTAAAATATGTGAACTTTTTTAATTTATTTTAAATATAACCTCAAAATATTTCATTATTTCGAAATTTAATATTGAGATAATTTACAATGTAATTATCTCAATATTGATAACCATAAACCGAATATGCCAACTTTGTTAATAGCTGGTTTTAGATATTTTTGGAATTTGAGAACTTTTTATTTTTTTTCGAATTTATTTTAAAGATAACCTCAAAATATTTCATTGTGATTATCTCAATATTGAGAAGGATTTTGATAAACCTGAAATTAATACCCCAGCTTTGTTAATAGCTAGTTTTAGGTTTTTTTGCCAATTTCTGAACTTTATTCGTATCTTGAGATAGAATTGACATCTCAAGATTCGAATTCCGATAGAAGTAATGTTAGAAGTAGTTGACATTGACAATTTCAATTCAAGATTCTGAATTTATGTTGGATGAAGCAGACTTGAGTATATAGGTATAATAATTCAGTTGAATGGTCATTAAAGTGCTTTATTAGTTCCAATGGATATTAATGAGAATGAATGGACTTCAAGCCGTTATGAGGAGCAAAAGATGCTCCTCAACGAGTAGAGTCCAAAGATCAGAAAGATTAGCCAATAAGACTTGAAGATGCAAAAACTTTTGCGCTATGCAATTTTTATCAAATGATCCAACGATTTTTCAAACTGCTCTATCTTCTAAAAATGTAAAGGGATGTCGATGAGAATGAACGGACTCCAAGCAGTTATGAGGAACATTAACGACTAAAGTGTAGAGATCGGAAATATTAGCCAGTATGACTTGAAGATCCAAAGATTTTTTATGGAATGATCCAACGAGTATTTAAGCTGCTTCTAAAGATGCTGATAAGGGGCAGATCGCGATGAGTGTAAGTCCTTATATGAAATTAAGACATGAATCCTTATAAATCTCTCACCTGATGAAAAGGTAGTGAAGTCAAAGTGGGGTTTTAAGGTAAAACTATTCACATGAAATATCTCCGTATAAATTTGATTTGATTTAAATGGTTTACGGGACTGGGATTTTTATGAAAAATATGTTTAAATGTGGCCCGATTCCACTAAAATTGTATATACTGACTTACGGTTTTACTCACTTCTATCGCGAATATCACCTCCTATGGGAATCGTGTTCCCAAAACTTGTTTTACACTGTAAAACATATAAGAAAAAAGTTTTGGGAACACGATTCCCAAGGGAGAAAATTCGCGATAGGGGTGACTATTTGTTATTTCTGTGGCTCCGTACTAAAAGGGCCAATGTCGAAAGATTCAAAGTTTTTATTTTCCATATAAATTCATAGAAACATTACCCAAAAAAACCTTCTAAATCTGATCTGAGGTAAGTTAATATCTCTAATCCAATTTTTTAATAAATGAGGAAGTCTTTTCTCAAAATTTGTGGCAATACCTTCTTCTGTTCGGGCGCTAGAAATTGACCAGGAAATGCGGAGAAAATTTCAGAATCTTTAAATCATGTTCATAAACTTTCGGTAAACAAAAGTAAAATTTATTTTACTGTAATTGATTTTCAAGGTTATGTTTTTTAATTTTGAGGTTAAGTTAAAATTTTTATTCCTCTAAGAGAAATATCCCAGGAAATTTCGGGAAATTTACAGAATTTGATTAAAATCAAATTTGTACATGTTCGGTCAACTGAAGTAATATTTATGTTACTGAAATAGATCTTTGAGGTTATGTTTTTTTTTAATTTTGGGGTTATTATGAAACATTTAGAATCATTAAATCAAATTCATCAATTTTGGATAAACAAAAGTGAAATTTATTTTACCGTAATTGATTCTAAAGGTTATGTTTTTTTTAATTTTTAGGTTAAATTGAAATGTTTATTCCCCTAAGAGTTATTGCCCAGGAAATTCTGAGAAAATTTTGGAATCTTTTAATGAAATTCATAAATTTTCTGGAGGAAAAAATTAAAATTAATGCTACTGATATTAAATTTTGAGGTTATATTACTAAATTTTGAGGTTATATTACTAAATTTTTAGGTTAAAATAAATTTGTATTCCTCTTAGAGAAATAGTCCAGGAAATTCTGGGAAAATTTCAGAATCTTTTAATCAAATTCATGCATTTTCGGTGGACCGAAGAAATACTTATGTTTCTGAAATATATTTTTTTGAGGTTATGTTTTTTGAAATTTGAGGTTAAATTGAAATTTGTATTCTTCTAAGAGAAATGATCAGTAAATTCTAGGAAATTTTCAGAATACCTTAATCAAACTAAAAAAATTTCCGAAAAACAAAACTAAAACTAATGCTACTAATATAGAATTTTGTGGCTATGTTTTTGAATTTTGAGATAAAGTTAAAATTTGTATTCTTCTAAGAGAAATAGTTAAGGAAATTCTGGAAAAATTTCAGAATTTTTATATAAAATTCTAAAAATTTTTGTAAACAAAAGTAATATTTCTGTTAACATAATCCATAAAATTTTTTTCTTCTAAGAAAAGTATTATTATATCAAATTTTAAAATTTTTCCTGAACAAAAGTAATATTTCTCTGTTACCATAAATGATTTTTTAAGGTTATGTATTGAAAATTTTGAGGTTAAATTGAATTCTTGATAAATTTTAGAAATTATTGAAATCTAATACTTTCCCTTTTATTATAAAATGTTTTAATTAAGCAATTTGTGTTATTCATTGTGTGTGTTTTATTAGCTTTTCTTAACAAAAAATTTGTGCATTTAATAAATTAAATAAATTTATTTGAAAAAATTGTGTTAGAATTAGGAAAATTAAAAAAAAGTTAATACTGTTTTAAAGCATATTATTTGACTATTTTTGCCTTAAACAAAAATGTTGAGAAATTAATAATAATTTTAGAAAAACCTAAACTTAAAAGTTAGAATTACAAAATTATATTAATCATATAAAACAAATAAATTATATATTTTTCTTGTAATAAAGATTTGTTTCTTTCTTGTTAAACAAATTAGATTTGTGAATAGAAAAGAATTTAATTTAAAGGCTTTTATATTTAAAAATTATTTAAGAGTTATACAGGTACTTCTTTGAAGTATTTTTAACATTAAAAGTAAAAAAAAATATTTTAAGATTTTAGAAACTATTTACATTAATAAGAAAAATTATTTCAAAAGAAATTATTGAAAAAAAAAATAATAAAGTAAAGAAAATCTTATAACAAAAACCCTACAAATGCTTGGTTTAATAAAAAAGTTAAATAAAAAATATTGTACAAAAATATTTAAATAAATAAATTCACTTTCAAAGCCCCACTTTTACAAAAGAGGCTTTTAGGAAAAAGTTTCAAAACTTTTTACTTTCATTTTGTTTTTAAGTTTAGATTTGTAGTTTTTCTGGTTCGTTCTTTTAATAATAAATATTACCAAAATTTTGTGATTTCTTATGAATGTGTGGAATTGTACGAAAAGGATCATTATCGTCTTCAAAATCTGTCAAATAATTCGATTTCGAAGAATATCTGTTATCTTGGTGTTGTTGTTGTTGTTTTTGTGAATGCTTGGAGTTGTTTTTGAAATAATCCAGATCCCATTCATATTCATTTTTATATTGTTGTTGTTTTTGCTGCTGCCATTTGTTGTAGTTGTTATAATTAGAAAAGTTATCATCATAGTAATCATCATAGTAAAGCTGCGGCTGTTGTTGCTGTTGATGATAGTGATATTGCTGCTGCTGCTTTTTTGATTTTGATTTCGATTTATTGTTTTGTAATCCAGCCTCCCAATGTCAGACTTGCGGTTTATGTTTCCCACCACAAATGCCGCAAGAAATACCTATCAAATGACACACTCTCAATGGGGGATAACACCACAAGCAGGGTACCAACAATGAAAGTAGAGTCAAGCCAATCCATCTTTAATAAAAGAAGAAAATATGGTATTAAATAAGAAGTATGATAGTCCGAATATTCGATACCCTTCACCACTGAGTTCAAATAACATGATGTCAAATCGGGCAAGAAATAAAGGTACTCCGTGCTGTCTTACAAACAGTAAAAGTCGTGTTTGTAGGTACTCTGTTACATAAATTCTTGTGTTTATAGTGCCTAATACCACAAATGTTGGGTGTCTTTTTTCATTGATTACCACACAAGAAATTTTTTCTGGTTTTGTGTTGGATAGTCTTCTTGAAAACTATTGTAAAGTCTGTCAGCCCAGCATAATCTTTGGCTTATGCTCTAAAGTATTAGTAACAAAAGCCAATTTTGTAGGCACTTCGTTATATAAATTCATTATATAAAAGTTCATCATGGAATCTTCTACCAAGATGTTTGAGCCTCTGAGCGACATTAAATGTGTTCCACCGATTCGGACGAGTCCTCATCTAGACATAGTCTGCAGAAGATCGGAATGCTACCATCCCACCTATTTAGCCTAGAGTTTAAGGCACAGTGTCTTGTCAAAATTCCTATACATCGTCTTAAACTTGACCTACTCAGAACTCAGAGAGACTTTGCGCAACATTGACATAAACTGACTAATAACTATATGCGTTACAAAAATCAGTACAAGCTCTCAGCCAATAGTAGTGAAGGGTACAATTATTTTATTTAATTCGTTTTAAAACTCACCTCTTAGTGCAACCATCTTCATTGACACACTCGCACGGATGTTGTGGCGTCTCACCATCAGAATCACTCATGAAATGATACACCATACAGCGCGCACAACCAATACCCGATATACACTCAAAACCCGAACGACAACAATCGGGTGCAAACTCACAAGCTCCCCGTCGATTACAATCGTCCGCATAGAGTTCATGGCAATAACGACAGCGTATGAGTTGTTGGGTTGAGTGTACGGGTTTCTGGAGTTTTTGCTTTAGAATATCAATATCGGGATCTTTAATGATGCCACCGGAAATAGGTGAGGACTGGGCGGCGAGACAGTGGGAGGCCGCCTCAATGGCGTTAAGTTTTTTCAAAGTAGTTATAGAATCACAACGAGAACTGAGGACTTGAGCGGCAACAGGTTGATCGACCACCGGATAATTGTAGTCATGAACCTTTTTAAACAAATTAGAAAAACGTTAATTTAAATTGAATATTAGAAAAAAGAAAGTTACTCACAGCTGTTAAAGTAACATAGGAATAATTTTCACTTGGAGCAATTGCGGCTGGTTGTTGTGTTGAATCTTGTAATGTTGTTGTGTTTGCTGATGTATTGTTGCTGCTAATGGTGTTGCTGGTATTTTTACTGCCTGCCGATGGTGGTGGTGTTGTTGTTGTTGCTGTTGTCGTTTGCATGCAAGAGTTTTCACCCGATATGTAATGAATTTTTGCAATATCCTTTTCTTTTTTGTCGTCGTTAAACCGTTCACCGCGATCTTTAAAGCTGACTGTTAACATTAAAAAAATAAATAAAAAGAGTTATAAATTTAAAAGGTATCAATAATCATAATAATCAATTTTGAATAAGTTTTATTGGAATATAAAATAATAATTTCGATTTTTTTTTTGTGTTCAAAAAATGAATTTATTACAAGATTTTAAACCCAGTCTTTGTTATCTTCAAAAAAAGTCCAATAGTCTTATAAAAGATTGCCCAAAAAGTGTACCAAATATAAATATATACTTATTAATTAATTCTAACCTCTAAATTGCTTAAATTAATTTTTGAGGTTCTGTTATAAAAACACATTTATATTTGCCGATTCGAAAGTTATAACGATTATTACGATTATTTAAAAATTTTTAAGCGTTTCAATTTTTTTAGCGAATTTTTAAGAATTATTTTAAAATTTTTATTACATTTTTCTTTTTTGTAAGTAATTTATAAAATTCCGTATCTTACTAGTCACTCTCATGTCTATAACAAGACAACAAACAAAAAAAGAAAATCTTACCATGACTATTTTCACTGCCCTCTGGACTGGAATGACCTTTTTGTTTATTATCAATTGATTCACAGGGTAAATCCAAAGTCTTTAAATAGAAAAAATAAAACAACAAATAGAAAACAAAATTAGGTTACAACACAGATTGAACCCTATGAATACAAAGACAAAAAAGAAAACACTCTCAAACACATACCATAAAAACATCATCTTCACCAACCGAATCGTATTTGGTCAATGGTGGACATATAATGGAAGGATTTGCTTTGGCCATGCCATCAATTAATTCATTGTATGCTTTTAATATGCCCTTATCGAATGCACGAGCATCAGCAGCAGTTTGAAAGGTAAGACCGTTCCGTTGTTTACCAGCACGCCAATGATGAAATGTAGGCATTACTTTGTAATATTTTAGATCACGGTTTATGACACAGCTTAAAATAACCTGGAAAAATATTTTATTTTGTTTCATAAATTATGTAATTTTTGTTCAATAACTATTTGTGATGCAATTCCAAAAAACACTTACACTTTGATCTGATATTCTTTGACCGTATATGATGTATTCATGTCCGTTAGCACCAGGGGATAGTCTAGCTCGTTTGCGTATCGAAACATTAGCTAGACCACCCCCGGCCAATGGCAGCCAACCTTCAGTGCTTTCGTCTCTGGTCATAACCTGTGCTCTTACTGTTACTAGAAAATCGCTATAGGGAAGAAATAAAAAAATCTTAAATTATTTATAGGTATAAATTTAAAAATGTTTCATATAATGGAAGGATTTTCTAAATCACAACACTAAGCGGCATGTTATTTAACTTTTGATACCAGTCCATTTATGCCTACCCTCCCTAATAAAAATGTTATTCTTTTAATATAAAGGGTGTCTAAATTGAGGCATCATTTCATTTATAACACAGTACTACAGTGGTTGGTACACATGAGAAATGCAGACAGAATATAAAAATAGGCTTAAAGTAAAGAAATACGTGTCTCGTCGTTTTGCTGCAGCACGTCAGAATTTTAAGAAAATCAATTTTAAAGATTCGAAGGATCGTGGAGGTTCACTTGTAACGTAATGCTATTATAAAAAGTTCTATAAAAATAGAATGGGTGAGCCTGTTTTGAAAAGGGAATTAAACTTGAATTTGTTTTTCATGTAAAATTAAAAAATATCCAAAAAATGTAATGTAATTCAATGTAATGTAAAAATACAAAAATTAATATCTTATATTCTTAAAAGAGCAATAATTGTATATATATATATATATATATATATATATAGAATGGCTATCTCGAAAACGGCTCTAACGATTTTGATAAAATTTGGACAGTGGGTATCTTTTTTGATGTATAGGTCGAAGAAGAAGGGACTTTTGGAACTTTTACCTCTAAGAGGGTAAAAACGGGTAAAAAGGGGAAAAAATCGAAAACGCTATGTCTCCTAAAGTAATAGGTATAGAAACAAAATTAAAATTACGTTTTAAACAGCTTTGAAAATAAGCGGACAGGTGTTTGGTACTTTTTTGAAACTATGTCCGATAGGGGGTAAAAAAGGGTGAAAATAGTTTTTTTGGCACCTTTTTAACCCACTCTTATATTTTAAACTAAAGAATATAGAAAGAAACTTGGTACTGCAATCAATAGATGTAAAAAAAACATGAAACACGTATTTGGTACTTTTTTGATTTTGGAGCCGAAATGGGTAAAAAAGGGATAAAATGATAACTTAACATCTCCAAAGTAATATGAATAGGAACATTATACATTATGTTAAATGCGTTTTAAAAAAATGTACCGAATTCAATTGGCACCAAAAAAGTACCAAATATACATATGGAACTTTTAGCAATTTATTGAATAAAAAGGGGGAAAAATTAGTATTATTTTAAACAAATGAATGTTTGTCTGTATGTATGTTCTTTATAGAATAGTAAACTGTGAATTTGATTGTGTTATGCTCTTTAGCGAAGATGTTGCGGATAAGCCGGCAAAGGTTTTAAAGTTGATAAGACTAATTTCCGATAGATGGCGCCACTGAAAATTACTAAAAATTAATTAAATCGTAAACTGTACATTTGATCATGCTATGATCTTTAGCAAAGTTGTAGCGCATGAGCCGACGAAGGCTTTTTAGTTGGTATGAATAATTTCCGACAGGTGGCGCTACAGAAACTTACTCAAAGTCAATTTAATCGTAATCTGTACATTTAATCATGCTACAATCTTTAGCAAAGTTGTTGCACATGAGCCGACGAAGGTTTCTTAGTTGGTATGAAGAAATTTCGACAGGTGGCGCTACTGAAATTTACTCAAAGTCAATTTAATCGTATGCTGTACATTTAATCATGCTATAATCTTCAGCAAAGTTGTTACGGATAAGCCGAAGAAGGTTTATGAATTGGAACAAGCAAAGTCCGACAGGTGGCGCCACAGAAAACTACTCAAAATGAATTAAATCGTAAACTGTGTATTTGATCAGACTATAATCTTTAGCAAAGTTGTTGCGCATGAGTCGACAGAGGTTTCTGTTGATATGAATAATTTCCAAAATTATTCAAAATGAGTTAAACTGTAAACTATGCAAACTATGTGTTGGTCGGACAAAATAAATCAAATAATTCAAAATTAACTGAATATTTCTACAATGTCTTTCCTCTAAATTTATTTTAGCACTTTATAATATAAAATATATAAAAAATTTAAAATTTTCTTCAAAATGCTTATCATAAAGCTCCGAGCAAGGCTCGGTCTACCAGGTACTGATATCTTAACTATTATTTTGTATTTTTAATGAATGTCGTACATTTTTTGGATATTTTTTAATACTACATGAAAATTAAAGTGTCCTCCAGCAGTGGACGCTTGTTTTTTAATAAAAACAAACCCAAATTTAATTCCCTTTTCAAAACTGGCTCAAGCATTTAAATAGGTTCACCCATTCTTATTTTATAGAACTTTTTATAGTAGTATTAAGTTACAAGTGAACCTCCATGGTCCTTCGAATCTTTAAAATCGATTTTCTTAAAATTCTGACGTGCTATAGCAAAACCCTATTTTCATATTCTGTTAACATTACTCGTGTGTACTCAAAAATTTATTTTGTCGTACTGTGTAATAAAAGAAAAATACTTTTCTCAGGTTTCGATCAATAAAATTAAAAAAATATTTTGGGTCAAATCGACATGTTAGTCAACTTTTGACACCAGTCCATTTATGTCACTTATACCCTCCTTAATAAAAATGTTATTCTTAAAATATAAAGGGTGTCTAAATTGAGGCATCATTTTAATTATAATAAAAGAAAAAGACTTTTCTAAGGTTTCGGTTAATAAAATTAAAAAAATATTTTGGGTTAAAGGACCACCATACTGGGTCCGCATGCTCCTAAACTTTTACCAAAATTATTAACCACCTTTTTCAAAGAAAATAACAAAATAATCTTCACAGACCAAAGAAATTTTCACCTCAACAGCACAAATGACGCATTTAGGTTTAAGATAACCCAAGAGTTATCTTAGAACAACCAAGCAAAATGTAAAGTTTAGTAAGGTAATATATAATATATTCCATTACTAATACCGAGATAAGAAACCTCCACATTCTTCTTTAACTTAGATCCGTGCATATATGCCTCCAGAGATATCCATTATAAATAATTTACCGAAGATAGGAGTTAGGGATATTGTACATTTTATCCAGAACGATAGCATGGCTCATGTGTGAAAGAGACCATGTGCCAATACTTCTTAAACGGATTGCCAAATAAAGAGAATTTGTTGATTTGATTGGGATCCCAGTTAAGCATAACAAAAAGTGACTTAGAAGGTTAAATCTTCCGGACAGATGGGTGGAGCAATGTCCGTGCCTTTTTGACTCAAGCCTGGGTTCGAGCTTTGTCTAGCGACATCGTCCGCAACTTGGTTGCCTATGGCTGAATGGTAGATCAAAAAGAGCTATTGTACATTTTTTACTTGTTTGGAGGTAATACTTAGTCATCGTAGCGCCGCCTAGCTATCGATGTATCTAGTCAGGTCACTATTTTCAGCTATAGTACCCGGGATGAGCTCTGTAGCCTTCCATATTGCAAATATCTTTGCCTAGAAGGTAATAGACTCTTCTGAAAGTCTAACAGTTTTGCTCCCTCATGAAAACACCTGATTCAGTACCGCAATCAATTTTAGATCCATCTGTAAAGAACGAAGTGCTTGAAAAAGCGCTGTTTGCCCCCTCCAGTCGGTTCTATTAGGGGACGCATCAAGCATGTCGTCCCCAACACCTGAACGACATGTGATCAGTGTCCTAATGATACCACCTTTTTAGAGTAGGTACCCTATATCGGGTATTCAGAATCAAGGGTGAAATCCATGAGTTCCATGACCAATTTATAAATAGCAAGCACCGTAACATGTTACCTTGCAAACTGAATAAATTATCTATTGCTGGTGCCACAAGGGGATCATTAAACGTATAGTACCCAAGGGAAGCTGAATTTGTCGTCAATCACCTGTTTAACCAAACCCTAACACAGTGGTATTAGTCTTAAAAAATAAACACCTTCAATGAACATTATGGCCAACATTAAAGCAAATTGTTCAGACAAAAATTGCATTAATTTAAACAACTTTTAAACACCTATTATCAAATAAAACTTTTAAGTAAAAAAAAAAAACATGTCCTAAGACAACTTGAAATTGGTATCACCTACAAATTATTCGCTTAAAATGTAAATGAGAATATAAAGCTGCTACAAAAGAGAGAACAAACTCGACACAACAAATAAAAATTAGAAAAAAAACAAGAATTTTCAATACATGCAACAAAAAAAATATATGTATACTCCCATTTAGTAAAATAAAAATTAAATAACTAACAAACAATTAAAATAAAAAACAAACTAATAAAAAATTCATTAAATTAAACAAGACGTACGAAAAAGAGATAATAAATATTCATTCAACAATTTTTCGCTTTGTATTAAGAAGACATTAAAAAAGTATATAGTAATTTCCCGTTATGAATGAACAAACTTTTGGCAAGTGCCACAATTGCTCTCTCTCTTTTGCGTTTTTCTTGTTCTTTACCATTTAACACTATTTTTACTTTGTTGTGCTTTTCTCTCTACCCACCACTTTATGAATGTAAATAGTGATGCCAGATGACTTTTTTATTTGAGGATGATTTAAGGGATAATTATATTCCGATAATTTGAAACTAAATAAACCTAATCTAAATTTAAATGAACTCATGATATTTGTACAGTGCCGGTGAAATTAATAGCGCCATTTATCAATTATAAGTTTAAGAAAATTTTGCTTATTTTTTATTACATTTTGCGATATATAAAGTGCCATGTCTGAGGAAGTTCGATTTACGGATGGAATTTGCTACAAAGCGGTAATTAGTAATAAGATGAAGTTAGAATTGATAACTAGCATTATCCTTGACTATTTTAACGGGCGAAGTCCTGACGCCACACCTGTTAAATATCTACCTCTCTAAACTCTAAACCGCAAGGCGTTGAAGTGATATGCTGACTACTGCACGATAATGGCGACCGACCATGGTGTGGAAGACCTATGCGGTAAGGTGAATCGTTATCTCAGTATCATCCACAAGTTCTTCACTAAACGTAACCTGAAGATACAACTAACTCCTCAGTGACCATATTTACCACCTGGACAAAAAAATAAGCCTACAACTTGTCGTTGAGATCGATGGTGTACCAATTCCGACAGTGAACAACCCGAAAAACTGGAAGTCACACTCAACAGCCTTTTACTTCGTCAGCGCATGCCACAACTGTCTCGCATAAATTGCGATGTAGAAACAAGGTCCTTGAAGCACTAGCCGGCAGTACTTGGGGAATGGAACCTTGCTGTCTACCTATAAAGTGATTGGTCGGTCATTGGCAAATTATGCTGCTCCGGTGTGGTCAGCGTCGCTAAGTAATAACTCAGTGGGGAAATATTCAATGCTGCAAAATGTAGCCCTAAGAACTATCTCAGCAGTTCCTTTTGGAATGTCATCGGAGAAATCATTCAAACTTTAACATCACACAGTTGGCATCTTCCATAAAGCATGTCAGGAAAGATCTTCGCGTGTATGAGGATAGCATACGAAGATATGTACTTGATCCTTAGATCCTACCTCATACATGGCAGCATTAAACAACATTTATAAGGACGCCACCAACTCCGCGATTTCAGGTTATCGCATTAATGTTGAATTGGGAGATCGCCCACCGACCATAGCAGAAGAAGAAAAGAACCTGCCGCGGAAAACAAGAATTGTTCTGGCTCAACTGAGTTCGGGATGGAGCAACAGATTGAACATCTTTTGCTCCCGCATAGGCCCTGTAGTCCCCAATATATGCCTAGCTTGTGTTCAAGGTCCTCATGACACCCCACATTTTCAAATCTACCGCCAACCCTACTTCACTTAGTTCTGAGGGTTTGTGAACACATCCAGTAGAAGAAGCACATCTACTTGGCCTTGATCTCATAACAAATCCCCCATAAAAACAAAATTATAAACAACAACAACTATTTTAGCGAATGACCAAAAGCTTTATCAGTCCCAAGGGGCAGTAAGAATTTTAATACAAAGACGCTGACCTTACAAAGTGAGCATTCAAAAGCTCATGTCACTGCAACCTGCCATAAATTAAATTGCTGGCCGGCAGCAACAGACAGATACAATCCCAATAATTATTTAACATCATTCCCACTAAGAAGAGCTTCAGAAACGTTGTTATGACCGGGTACTCAGAAGAGTTTTATGTTGCAATGTCCCGCCATCTTATATGCTCGGAATTCGCGAGTGGCAACAAATGTCGGAAAGACTAGACGGCGATCTGAATATTGATACAATAACGAATATCATTGTCGTACATTTGTGGCTTCTTTGCCATTTGGTTGCCTTGTATATTGCCGGTATCTCGGCCTGATAAATACTACAAAGATCAGGGAGCTTTAAACAGGAATTTTCTCTTCTAGTCTTAGATTCGACGGAGTATACCTCCACAAAACCATCATAAGAGAAAAGTGGATCTCCAAAATAATCACAGTAAAGAATAGAATTCGATATTTTTCAAAGAGCCATTATAAAAAATAGGATCTCCAGAGATAATTAGAGAAAGGATTTGTTAAAGAAAGGAGTGGATGAGTATTAGACCACGTTGTTAAGGAACTTCATCCAGAATGTTAGCAGGCTTATAATTAAAGAAGCCCATGCTCCAATAGTGTTTAATCGGGTTGCCAATTTAAAAGCTATTTGAGACATTATTAGTTAGTTAAGCATAACAAAGACTGTCTTGAAAGGTGTGGTCCTAATGGCACTGGTAATCGGCAGTCGGTTCTTCGTACCGGAACCGGAAATCATAGGATTCCGAAAAGGACTGCCACTTCTGCGAAATTAAGAATAAAAGAAAACTACCAAACAAGTGCACTATACACTAGTTTATCCTTGACGACCATCTCGAGATTTGGGCAGTATTTGTAAGTATGTATTGCCTAGTAGTCTTATGTATGTGTAGAGTGCAATTGATGCTTTGGGATTTTAGGCTCAAGGAAAGTCTTTAGTCAAGAAAGACTGTAAGATCTTTGGCATGGTCATCCAAAATTAAAATTCTCTCTAAGACTGCTTCTGCAACATCATCTGTATATGAGCTTCATGAGCATTATGTTAAGGATTCACAGAAGAGGATATAAAACTACTCCTAGTGGAGTGCCTCGATATATCACTTTGAAATTGTTTGCAATGTTTATAGTCGAACTAATGACTCTGCAGGTAAGTAGTTTCCAAACAAAGGATATCGACTTCGGTTTATTATATCCCACTTAACGACATTACAACAACAATCATCTGGCCACACTAATCATATTCATCTAAGTACATATGTTTGTTGCTGTATAATGTATTTATAAGATAATTCTATTGACAAAAAAAATAACATATCTTTGAAATTCTTTTGCATATGAAAAAGTAAAAGTAGTTTTTTTTTATATTGTCCTATTACATTCTATAATTTGAGTTTAAATATTTATTTAAGATTAATTTTTATTAAAAAATTAAAACTTACCTTTCATGTCCTTCTGTCATGATTTGTAATCAGAAAGATTCTAATATAGAAGCGTATGATGTCGGTGGTCAATTTCACCATTTTTAAAATATTCAGACATGCAGAATTGCACAAACTCTGGGTTGGACAACACCACGGGATTGGGATTTATTATTTTTCTTCTTTTCCAAATATAACAACGATTCTTTCTTCTTAATATGAAAAAATTGTTAGTTATACTTTTTTAGATTTGTGCTTTTTTATTTTATTTCGACCTTTTGTTTCTTATGTTTTATTCTTTCCTTTTTTTATCTTTTTGGGGTAGTGAATTTTATATAATTTGTTTGATTTTTATTTCTTTTTTAAACTTTATTTTGCACATTAACACTAAAATTTGTAAAAAAAATATTATTTTATATATATTTTATTTATATTTTTATTATTTTATTTATATTTTGTATATTATATGTTTAAATTTTATCTTAGTTTTATACACAAAAGCCAGTTTTGGTTTAATAAAAAGAATCAGACAAGAACAAAAAAAAAAAAGACTTGTTAAAATTGTAGGCGAGATTTTGAGAATTTGTAGAAGACCGAAAAAAGCAGTGATGAGATTTGTGGCACAAATGTTCACTTCTTTTGACACTATTCTATGGCAATATGTGCGTTTTATTAAGGGATGTTCCGAATAAAATTTGTTGTTCTATTTAATTCAAATAAAAGATAAACAAGCTCAAGTATGCTCTCATAAATACTATTTATATCCAAACAATGCGTTAAACAAACTTATTAGTTTTTATACCCACCATCAAAAGGAATGGGGTTATCTAAGATTGTCATTACGTTTGTTACTCTCTTATATTGGCTAAAAACAAAAAGGATATATATTCTAAATTCATATACAATTGGAATCGGTGCAAATTTGACCATATCTCCCATATAAACCTAACCTCCGAAACCTGTTTAATGCTAATAAATAATAAGTTATAGTAGATATGACGCAAGAATTTGGTATATATCCGTTTTTACTACTGTCAGTCAGTGTGCCAAATTATTTGATAATCGTCCCACATTTGACTATAGCTCCCATATATAAAAATCCTTCATCGGAAACCAGTTCTTTTGCTATGCTTGGCTCCCAGTCGAGCATAGGGCCTCAATCATGCTTTTATATCGAACTCTATTGCGAGATGTTAGGCATATATCATTCTAGAATATTTTGCTGCTTGTAACTCCGCATCAATTGACAATGACGGCCAATTGCGCTTGCCGAGCAATGTTGGTATTTGGCCTTCAAAGTGTGTCGCCTATCCACTGCCATTTCCGTTGAAATACCTCTCTAGAAGAAGGAATTTGGTTTGTAGCGTTTAGTAGATCTTCATTTCTTATGCGATTTAGCCACCATATATTAAGGATTTGCCGCAAGCATATGTTTGCAAAGCTTTGTAGGCGCTTATCGATGGCATTTGTGCGTTTTCAAGTTTCGCAGCCGTAATACAATGCAGATTTTGCCTTTTTAATACACGATTCAATATCCTTGTCGGCTCCACCTTTTTATAAGAACCAGTCTACATTTAACCATTGCTTTCATATAAAAACCACTCCCGGAAAACACTACAATGTCACGAAAGCCAGTGAAACAACAATAATAAAAATTTAAATTTTTTTACATTTTTGTTCGGAGCCCATTTTCAAAAAAAAAAACTAATTTCGTTATTCAGATGTTATTTGGCACGTGGATTTTGAAAAAGATGATTAACAAAACCAGTGTAACGGTTTTTTCAATAATGATAAAAGTTATAACCCAAAAGTAGGTCCCTTTTTTTCGTGCGCACTCCTTATAAGCAGTTTCAAAAGTACTTTTACGAACTTATGTACAACTTTTTTTTTATTTGTATTGATTGGCTGAGATGTAATGTTCTCAAAATTTTAGAGGCAGAAACATTTTCTAATAGTCAAGATCTAGGTCTTTAGGTTCTTTCGTTCCTTATTATATGTGTGCCACTCGACTTCCTGAAACGACGATGTAAATTTAGGTAATGAAACCTTCAAGATTTAATTGACGTATGTTCAGAAAATATCTTAAAATATTGCAAATTAGTTCAAATTTATAATCTTGAAAAATTGGAACAGTTTTTGAAATAAACGCATTTTTGTGGAAAAACTAAATAATATATGAAATACATTTCAGATTAAATACATTTGTTATAATCTGCATATAAATGAAAAATATATTGGCTTAGATCTTTAAAAACTAAAAGTTTATTGCCAGTTATTTGTATACAGGTAATCTTAAAATTAAAAGTTTTTTTCTCAGCTATAAAACTTCTTAAGATCGGTCGTATGGACTTGAACTAGTCCACACGTTAGGGTATGATTATAAACGTGTATATCCAATGCCTTCTTATGCTGATTATAATTATGAACAAAAAGATATTACCAATAATATATTTTAAGTACCATTAAAAAAGGCCGTCACTAATTTGTAGAAGAGAAACAAAGAATATGCTTAAATAAAACAAAAACAATTTGAGCGATATATGATTTTTTTGGGCGATTTCAACTTGTTCTATCTGTATGACATAATGTTGCCATACATAATTAATTAAATGAATTCCCAAAAATTGAGATAAAAGTACATATTAGATTTTTTAAATTTGTTTAAAAATTAAGGGCTATAGAAAAATAACGATTTTTGAAATGTCCCATTTAAAATTTTATTTTGTTAGAAACTCATTATTCTGTAATTTAAAAGTTTAGATTTTTTTTTTAATTATTGAACTTTTTTGTAATAGAATTCGCTTAGAAATTGCTTTTTTCGATGATATTAGAAAAGTGAGGCAGGTGCGAGAATGACTGATATCAGCCGAAAAAAAGAGCAGTTTTTACCTTAAGACATTGATACAACAACGGCGTGTTTCCTGAAGTAGCGCATATTAGATAAATGTATGCAAATCTTATATTTTAAGCTTAACGTAAAGCTTTTAATTACATACGATCGTGAATAGGAGCATGTTACATTATTGAAAACATTATTTAGTTTTAAAATATTATTAGCTTCCGCTAAAAATTTAGCTGTTCAGTGGTTGTAAGAGTTTTTGAACGAGAGAAGTATTTATCCTAGAAGAATATCCCAACTATTTAATACCCGTCACTACTAAGGTCAAATATGAACCAAAAACTTTACAAATTTGTATAAGGGTTATTTAAAACATTTGTAGGTACATACATACAGTGGTGGTCACATATTTACCACACTAGTTATGCGTTTTTTTCAAAACTGTATATTTTTCTGTTGGAGTAATAATTTTATTTTTTTTTTTGCCACGATGAGTAGCTTATGGTGTTATCGACAAGTCCCGTTACTCTTTTTGTTATTCCCTTTCTTCAATTGCTTCATATATAATTTAATTGTTGATAATACGTAATTGGAGCTGGACACAAATTTAGCACAAATATTAAACATTTAACATTTCTGTTATTTTTTGAATTTTTAATTAATTTTTGGCAAGTTTTTCATCATATTGTGTACAGTTGAAGGTTTTTCAGAAATAAAATATTTATTAGACATGCCCAAAAATAAATGGTGCACAGATACGCAACGACAGGTGATTTGTGAAATAAATTCGAGAGGATGTCCTGTAAGTGAAATAGCAAGTATTTTAAATTGCTCCAGAAAGATGGTATATAATGCTTTGAGCCATATAAAAGCACACGGAACAATTAAAAAGCGTTCACGGGCACCTAGACCAAGAAAAACGATAACAAAAGAGGTTTATTTAGTACATAGAATGTCAGTGGCCGGCCCTTTTTAGAGCTCCAGTGAAATAAATTGTGAAGTGTCATCAAAATACGGTATTGATGTCTCCGACAGAACGATACAAAGACGCCTTAATGAAAAAAATTCGCGTGGCTGTATTGTGCAACACAAGCCACATGTGTCAAAAAAGTATTTGAAATCACGAATTTCTTTCGCCCGATAGCATTTGGAAAAGCCATTATATTTTTGGAAAAACATACTTTGGAGCGATGAATCAAAGTTTTGCAGATTTGGATCTGATGGAAAGAGATATTTATGGTATCTTCCGAACATGCAGCACAACCCAAAGTATACGTCAAAAACTGTAAAACATGGTGGAGGAAATGTGATGGTGTGGCTTGCATTCTCAGGGCATGGAGTTGGTCCAATACACAAAATTTACACACGTATGGATCAACACGTTTATAAAAATATTCTAGCCGATATCATTATACCATAAGCAGAGGCAAATATGCCATCTAGCTGGCGCTTCATGCATGACAATGACCCTAAACACACTTTACGTACTGTAAAGTGTTGCTTGGAGGAGAGTCAAATAGATGTTTTGAAATGGCCAGCTCAATCTCCAGATCTCAATCCTCTTGAGAATCTTTGGAATGATATAGAGAAGCATATAACAAGCGTAAAACCTAACAACTTAAATGATTTATGGACGGAAATCCAAAAATTATGGCACGCTATCCCAAATGAGCGATACCTGGCTCTTGTGAAGAGAGTGCCTAAAAGATGTGGGGCAGTTATACAAAATAAAGGATATCCTACAAAATATTAGATTTTTTTCAAGAAATTTTAATTAATAACTTGTTTTTGATTTTTAATAAATATTGTTTTTAATTTGTGCTAAAAATATATCCAGTATTTCTAATGGGTTAGTTTTAAATAATTGCAAAAATAAATATAATTTTTAAGAAATATGTATATAAAAGGAATACGACTTCATCTTCGCATCACGTGTTATACATTACAAAAAAAAAGTAGTGAAAAAATTGAATTAGGACTTAATATTTCCTATAAGAGATAACAGGTACCATTTGTGCTAAATACGTGACCACCACTGTATATGTATGGCAATTTTTTTAAAATTCGAGATTTAAGCATATTTAAGTCATTTCCGGCAGAGGGTCTGATATGGAAGCCAGGGACAATTGTAAATCCGTTGTTACCAAATTTCAGTTATCGTGTTTATATTCACAAAGTTTTAGCAAAAAAGTTTAATTATCTTTATATTTATTATCATTTTTGTGTATTTCTGGGTACTAAAATGACTTTTGAGATCGTTTCTTAAATTCCTACAAAATTAAGTAGATATACAGCCTAATTTACTAAACAAACAATTTTGTATGGAAAATTTGAATTATGAGCTATATTGTCAGCTATATTTTTCATATATAAATAAGGGGGTAAGATTTAGCCTACCATTATTAAAATACTATTAAATTTGTGCCAAAAATTATATTCAGGGAAGGCATTCCTATTGGAGGTACCCGAAATTGTAATTCAATTGCGTGAAAAGTATTAGGATCATAATTGGACCAAAATAAGGGTCTGTCTTCAAAATTACGACCATCGGGCCAGACTGCCGGATAGACATGGTTAAACCTATGGTGATGAACAAAAAAATAAAAAAAAAAAACAAGAAAATGCTATAGTCGGTCAAGACCGACCATACGATACCCTTCAACACTAAGGTGTTCTTTTTCCTGTATAAAGACAAATTTTTGCAAAATTTTGGCATAATGCAAATATTTTCTCAAAACTTATATTACTATATTTAAGCTGTTTCCGTCATTTGGACTTTTATGGGAGCTGGCATGTTATCTTCACGTCCCTGAATATTACTTTTTGATTTAAGAAAATAAAATAACTATTTAATAGGAACATGCAACTTTAAGGAAATTAATAGGGAATTCCTCCCCCACAGTTGCTGTTGCCACCAATCCATCTGGCATCACTGCTTTTACTCTCAATTTACTTTTTGTTCCTTTCGTTTTAAATATGTATATGTAGAAGAAATTCCGAGACCGATGTTGTTTTTTTTTTCTTTCTATAACCAACTCCCTATATATATTTTCTTTTATAATATAAAGTTTTTAAAATAATGAAATAATATTTCAACATTTTTTTGAATTCTATAAACAAAATAAACAGCATTTGTTTACTAATTGTTTACACAATTTCTGGAGAACTTTTAAAAACTGCTCGCATTTGCGACCAGACATTTAGGGTTTTTTTTCGTTTCACATTTTTTCTTGTTGGCTTTTGTGTATAAGAATTTTTTTTCTTCATATAAAGATTTTTTGCAGTTTTTTTTAGCTGCTGTTTTTTTTATTTTAGATTTTTGTTATAGATATTTTTCTTGAAATTTACTTGTTACAATAATAAATATTCACACTTTAGCAGAGGCTACATTTAAGTTATAGATTTTGTAATACAAAAAAAGGAAATTTCTTTTATTTTTTATTATATATATGCGATATTAATTTTTTGCATGATTTTTCACTTTCACTACACGGACTTTTGCACAGAAGGACTACGACGATTTTCATTTGTTTGTTCCGAACACAGTGATGCCAATGTTAGTGAAAAAAATAGAACAAGGGAAATGTTGTCGTTAAGTTGTTTTGAAAAGCGCTACAATTGCTATAATATAAGAAGTGTCTTTAAAACTGCTGAAATTAAGAAGTTTCTTTATGACTTAAATAAACTTGATTTATGAGTTATAGCCCTTTAAGACCCAAACGAACCATTGTGCAGCTTGACTTTAAAAAACTCTTACTTCATAAATTTTAATATGAGTGTTTCTTTACTTTAACGAAACAACAGAAACTTATTCAAACGTGTTCCCGTACAAAATTTTCAATAACAATTTTTCAAATAATATAATATAATTACCTCCAGTTAAAGAGCGAAGCGGAACAGCCATTATGTTTGAAATCTCAGAAGTCGTTAAAACTATTAGAAACAAAAACACAGTAGAATCACATCCTTTAAATGCTGGTGTACCCCAAGGTAGTATATTAGGCCCTATATTATATGTAACATACACCTCTGATATGCCTTCATACATAAAACATAAATACAATAACATCTACATTTGCAGATTATATTGCCATTTTGAGTACTCATGAAAACCCTTTTGAATCATCTTGGCGTTTACAAAACCATATATCTCATTTAAAAGAAGTGCGTTCACATCACATTAACTTTACGGAGGGAATCGTGTCCTCCAGTTAAATTAAATAACCAAATTATTCCCCATCAAACAGAAGTGGAATTTACTTAGATGGCTTACGCCGAAAAGTCATATAGACGCAAAACTTACTCAAATTGAACGAGCTGAAATAAACTGGCTGACTGATAAAAATTTTAAGCTTAGCCTAGACTGAAAATTCTACACCAATTTGGTGTTACGGAATTCAATTGTGCGGTACTGCCTCTAAGTCAAATATTTAGAAAACCCAAAGACAACAAAACAAACTTTTAAGAAAAATTACTGGCGCACCGTGGTATGTTAAGTACTCTAAATTACACAAAGGCCTAAAAATTCCGTTAGTTAAAACTGAAATAGCAAAGCGTGTTGTAAATTATGTTAATAAATTAGCATGTCCTCCTATACCACTTGCCCGAAAAATACTATGTAAATGGTCCTGGCCATGTCCATCTCAGACGGAAGGATACTATCGACCTCCTATACTATGTCCTCCTATACCACTTGCCCGAAAAATACTATGTAAATGGTCCTGGCCATGTCCATCTCAGACGGAAGGATACTATCGACCTGTATAGCAGATAATAAAACTAGATTCTTGGTGTAAAAGGGAATAATTCTACTTAAGAAAAAGATTATGTGGTTCACAAATGGACTTTCATGGTTAATTTATTTTAGATATAAGATTTGTTTACTTATTTTTAGTTCATTAACAAACAAAGAAACAATAAATAAAAAATTTGAAAAAAAAAACAATTGTTGTTTTAAGCAATTTCTAACAAATTCGGAGAGTACGGGAAGAAATATAATTTTTGCCTTTAACTGCTTGATTTACACCTCAATTCAATTGAAGCATTAATTGTTAAAAATCATCGTAATTTTAGCATTTAGTGCGAGTTTAGTGCTTTTTAAAAGACTTGCCCATTGCATAAGATTCTGTTAGGAGTTGCCAATAGTGTGAGCACTTAGCTGAGCTAAAACAGAAAAAAAACAGTATGGTAGCTTTAGTTGTTGTTGACATTGGGCTACCATATTTGCGGGATATTTAAAAAAGCACTGAGTTGTTGTTAATATTGCAAAAGTTGCAAAGTTATTACCATTTGCATTTCTATTATTTTGATTATATTTTTATAGTTTTAACTTTAATATTGTAAAATTTATTTAATAATGGTTTATACCTATTTAATGTAATTTTTTTTTTGTCAGTATTTGGTCGTTCATTTTTACGTAATAAAAGTTAAGTTTATTGTACCCTACGCCATTAAATGTATTTATTGAAGTACATTACGTTTATGAGACAAGATACAATGATAGCCTACATGGTCCAAATTTTTTAAATTAATTATAGGCAGTAGCTAAATTTTGCTAGATCTTGGTAGGACTAACTTAAGAAGATGTATAGGCATACTGTGCCCTAAACACTGTGTTAGATAGTTGGCACAGAAGGATTCCAGCAACATATGTTTAGATAAGAACTAATCCGACATATCTCTTGTTATTAACCTATGCTTAGGTTTCTTTTTAAAAGAATCCACTAAGAATAGAAGTCATTCAGTATTGATAGTCTCTGATTTTGAGAGCTTTATAGCTGGTTTAGTTAAAGCATCTACTTGGCTCTATCAACTTCTTTCCGTCTTGAAAGGATCACGATAGATTCAAAGGGTATCCCAATGAAGGTTTCATCCTAACACCGCAGTAGAGATAAAGATCTTGTGGGAACAGTACGGGCGTGCTGATAGACAATTGCGTCTTATAAAAATTTGATTTTTGGAAACTTTATTATACCCTTCATCATCATAAGTAGGTGGAAAGTGTATGATACTTTTGTGCTGATGTATTAGTCTGAAACCCACCGATACTTAAAATCACTCCTGGATTCGATTAAGCGATGTTCGACCTGGACGGCAGGCTGCATGACCATGAAAACTTGTTAAAAAGTAAAGGTATTTTTAAGATAATTGGATGAAGTTTGTCACAGACATTTTTTGGCATCTAAATTGGTCAAAATCGAAATAACATTTCGCGTAACTCCCATAGGTCTCACTTTTAAGATTCTGGCCACAAATTACAGTATATTTTCATGAAATTTAGAAAAAATATTGCTTATACGTATTTGTATAAAAAAACACTATCAAATTTTGTTGAAATCGGTTCATTTTTGACCACAGCCCCCATACTAGCATTCTGCCAAAAGCCCTTTAAAGGCGAGTAAATTCATAAAAACGCTCGTAAATCTACAGACTATGACAATTTTAGGTTTATTTGTTGTACACATAATTTTTGTATAAACTGTATTCATATTACTAAATTTCGAGGTCATCGGTCCATATCTGACTTATCTCCTATAAGACCTAAAGCGGAAATGTCTTTAATAAAGAAGTAGGTCTTGAAAAATGATTGTATGATGAAATTAATTGTGAAATTGTATATGTATTTATGCAAGAAAAACAAAGGACATTTGACTTCAGTGGTGATGAGTATTATATAGAGCCTTAAGATTAAAATAATCGTAAACGATACTCCTTTGAAAATCTCTTAAACTATTAGAGATGCCATGCTAGTATATATATTTTTCTTTCTTGCTTAAGTAGTTTTCGAACGTGAACAATTTTTTTCGATATGTTTATAAAAAATTTAATTAGTTTATCTAAAGTAGCAATCTAACAAAGAACAAAAATCTTGTGAACCAAAACTTTGTCCGCTTTATTAAATTTGGATATTTTTGTCGATTACGATCAATATTTTTGCAGTCGTTTGCGATCATTTTAATTTCAGGGCTCGATGTTATCGGGCATGACCGACTTTAATACTTGGCTTTTACAGAAACCTTGCACATATAAGTCTTCTGAAAACATTATTCAATAATAGAAATGTTGGTCCACATTCAGCCCTAGATCTTATATAAGACTCGTTGACCGAAATGGCTTCAATCTCAAAAAAATTGTTTGTTGGGATAAAAAAAAACCTTAGCACAGATTAACAAAAACTTGTAAACCTGTGGGTATCAAAAAGTAGGACTTTACCGACTATAGCGATATTTGGAGTCACTAAATTTTGATATTGTCGATTTCTTATTAGAATTTGAATAATAACGGTATTGGAGGCATATAAACAATTAAATTAAATTTAAACCAATTAGAATATTTTGATATCATGTAAATCTGGTCACTCCACATGTGATTTATCTATACCAGTGTCGTATTCTGGAGATAACAAAAAAATCGTATTTGAATTTCTAAATTTATAAAAGAAAACCTTGTAAAATTGCGTTTTTTTTTTTAAAGAAATATTTTTATTTATACATTAATGCCACTAAAAATTGTGGAATGATTTATTTTTTTTTTAAACAACAACTACTCCCTAAAGAAAGCAGTGTTTTTCTTTCACTTTTTTTTACAAAGTTCAATTTAATTTAAATATAAAAATTGTTATTAACTTAATTTAGGGATATTTAAAGAATATAAACTAAAATTATTGAAAATTGCAAACACTTACAAACTAGATGTTCAGTTTTTTTTGTATGTGTGTTGCAGTGTTTGGGATGTCAATGAAACAATTTCAGCGGTAACAAGAATGCGACCATTGATGATGATGACGTCGACAAAGTTTATGAATGAAAAATTGGGTTACGTTCAAAACGAAAGAAATAAAAGAAACATAATAAAGTTCAACCAGCTGAAGGTAATAATTTCATTGCAATTGCATTGCCGTTAAATCTACGTCATTTAAGAGCGGTTGTATTTGCCCCAGATGTGCAACATAAAGACGGAAGCAATGAACAAAAGAGACATAACCAAAACGGGGACAGGACCTCTGTAATAGTAACACAGAAATGAAAGAAAATCGTTAAAATAAAATGCCAACAATGCACAATAATAACAAAAACAACTTACACTTTGATACCGGGAGAATCATCGGTATAGAAACGCCACATGCCACCGGTACCAGCTCCACCTGTAGTACGGCTGCGAGCAGCAGTGGTGCTGCTGGTTGTCTTACGTTGTTTCAAATTGCTGCCACCAGCGCCTGAGCTACGTGGTGCAGACAATTTACTGGGCGAACGGGTGCCACTACCCACAGATGTTGAGCTTGCTGGTGCGGGCTAAAATTTATTTCAAAATATTATTGTTTTATTTTATAATTCATTCATTATTTCAAAATATTTTCACTTTATTCTCAATTTAATTACCATTTTGTTTATTTTAGTGCGATTTCAATAATGCTACGTATAAAACACTAATGAGCTGAAACGAAAGTTGTGAATGCAAGAAAATGTCAGTTTTCGTTTCTTTTCGTCTTCTATTTTTATTCGTTCATTCCACGTATGCGAGTGAAGTTGGCTGCAGTTCAAAATATCCTATGTTTACAGAGTTGTATTTTTTTAACTGGGTTGTATTAGTTATGGAGTGGTGGTGGGATTGGCTAAAGTAATTCAACTTGACCGTTATGAAAAAGATAATTTTATTTGAAGTGCTAGGTTTTTATATTTTGGACGATTTCAGTATATAAAACAGGCTCTTGTGGGAATAAAAGCGGTAGTTGTTCTTTGGTGAAACTTGAGATCTCTTATATACCCGATTATTATAATTATTCAATGATTTGTAAAAAACAGCCTCCTAACGGTGGTCCTAAGAGATGTACTTTCTTTTGTTCTTCATGTTAATCAGTCTCTTGAGTGTTTTCGAGAGAAAGGACCATAGAACTCCCTGTCTTTTGCATAAAAAACCACTCTTACATCTCTCTCTATATGTTGAGAATAATATTTTTTTTTTTTAACTTGGACCAACACTCAGGGGGTGACCCCTCCTCATGCTAAGCATTGTGTTGAAACAAGGAAAATAGGCTATGGGAAGAAGCATAGAGGGAGTAGTGTTTGTGGACATTTGACTTGAATTTTCGTAGATCATATATGGAACCGAAGACTTTTAAGGAAAGTTTGTTTCACATACGAACTGTGCGGCTAAGGAATTTTCTCTCATTTCTTCTCTTCTTCTTCTCATTTTCGGTCGGATATAAGTCGTATAAATAGTAAGGAGATCAGATGGAGTGAAATATCTTTTGTACAGCTTTAAAAAGACAAGGCACTTAAATTCTATTTTCGACACTTGAAAAATGTGTCGGACATCACACTGAATTATCATGCCTAAAACATCAAGAGCTTCTGATTCTTCAATATTTATATAATTGGCGTTCGCTTAGTAAGTTGCTAGACTCCAGATAATTAATGAGATGGTAATTTACCATACTGTCCATAACTTTGGAGAGTGCAGAGCAAATTGCAATTGGATGATAATTTTCAGGGTTATTGGTCTCTCCCTTTTTGGGGATTGGCGTTTCATAAGAAACCTTCCAGCACAAAGAAAATTCCGCTACATGGTACAATATGCTGAAAAGGTGAGCTAATACTCTTAAAGCACTGCCTTAAGACCAGTGCTGGAATGACATCCGGCCCAGGAGAATTATTTATATTAAGATGCGCTAAACCCCTTTTGACAGCTAACTACACTCTTTCCAATTCCGACAGTGATTGATTGCTTTCTGGCAAGTGCGAGTTACTTGCGAATAGTTTAGCCACTAAGTTAGCTTTATCAATCGGAGATTTAAAATGCCTTCCAGTTAAAATGCCTGAAAAATTCGTTGAGCTTTGCCCAACGATATTTTTTGTAAGTGAAGATTAAACGTTTTGTAGCTGGTTTTGCAACGTGATGAAGTTTTGAGAACGGAAAGGAGGCAGAAATGGTGGAATGATTCGAATTTCCAAGAGGTGCACAATTTTAAAGTCTTACTTTTCAGGGTGCGAAGTGAGGAAAATGTCGAAGGTGTTATTTTGGTGTCCTCGAACACATAAAATATGTGTAGTTTAATTCATTACCTGTATTAGGTGGTTATGCGCGGCGAATAGCTCCTCATATTGGCCTTCCGGTGTTGTATGGCTTGAATGGTAAAGCCAAGAAGTGTAGTAAACTGTCCGGACAACTTTTGGTCTTTTATAAGTAAACCCAAAGTGTAAATAGCGTGCCCTGATTTTGAATTTAATCCATAGACAATTAAATTCTTGCATCATTCGTACCTAAGGGTTGCTGGCAATGAAACACAACTTCATTGTGAATATACAATGTAATGCCCCTGTGGAAATGAAAAAGCGATAGAAGGTGATAACCAGGAATATGAAAGTCCTGTGGATCAGCAAATTTATATACCTGGGTCTCATATAAGGCGACGACATCCGGTTGATGGAGATAAACGTGCGCATATACAGAAGAGAAGTTCGACCTAAGTCCACGTATGTTGCAGAAGCTTGTCTACTTTTACAATAGTCAGGCTTGGCTTATCAAGTCTTGAATTTGTATGAGAAAAAACTGATAGAATTTTAATTGATACAAACCTGGCCGTACTATCAAGTTTACGAAAATTTTGAAAATTTGTATGAAATTTAAGGAAAATATAATGAAAACTGATGAAGAAAATGTTCGTGTGTGAACGTGAATGCAGGTTCAAAAGAAAAACTCTTCAAGTAAACCTGATTCGTGTGAAACGGGACCTTACTATGAATCGACCTTCCATTACAATATAAAAGCAAAACAATACTTGGAAGAATTCTGTAAAATGACTCTGAATATGACGGTTTTTATGGCAAATGTCATTCTACAGTGAGTAGTAAATCATGTACTTCTAAGTTGGTATCAGACTATTAGATATAACCCATTGAATCCTTGGATAATCGGAACAATTCGTTGACTAAATCGATGTTTTAACTGTAGTCTTAACATATGAGCATTTTGCATTACTTACTTTACATATGTACATTACATATAGAACATGACCCTATTATTTGTTCAATCCTCTTCTTTTTCGCTTCTTTCCTAAGAGATTTTAGGTAATTTTAAGGGAATACTTAATACCTTGGCGTCTGAAAGTTCCCTAAAGGCTTTCGAACTAAAAACGGATTGTCTTCTGGCTTAAAATTAAATTAACCGGGAAGGAAATCAAACTTGAGACTCTCGAGTTTTCAAAAAGTTGCCTTTGGGTCCCTATAGGGTTCTTTTTTGGTCCGAAATCAAGAAAGGCAAGGAAATTAAATTTGAGACACTCGAGTTTTCAAAAAGTAACGTCAATAACTTCTTCCCTTTCCTTATGATAACCTTTATAGATTAAAGACTGACTCAACTCTTTTGTTGATGTTAGTACTACCTAACCCGTAATCCATTGGACTTTTTTTAATCTGTAAGTGTTAAAAAGAGATCTTTAGAATAGTCCGAAGGTGCTTAATGATGACAATTAATCTAGAATTACCCTAACGTAAACATTACTAATTGCTTTGTCGATTTGTGTTTACCTAGTTATTCTTACGTAAACGTAACGTAGTGCTGCAGGAATTACATTAGATTTGAAATAAGTTTAACACTAAAATTTTTGTTTATTTACTTTTATTTAGATATATTGTTTATAATTTCTACACAAATTATTTAAAATTTAACACAATTAAATTTTCTTAATAAACATTTTAGATCGAAATTGAAATCTAAACCAAAAGCATGATCAAATTTTTAAAAACTAACTTAGTGTAATTTAATAAAATAACACTAAAGACCTTTTTCAAATTTAATTCCTTTATTTTCCATTTTTGATTTTCGTTTTTCAATAAATTTCAAATCCAAAAATATTCAATTTTAAAAAAATGTTAAGAAAATTTAAGTTATATAAGAAAATTAATAATTTGTTTAATAAATATTTAAATTTGAAATGTTTGGAAAGAAAATATGCTACTAAAAATATTCTAATATTTTTGTTTTTAGGTTTTGAAATTAAAGGTGTTTTTTTTTAAATAACATTTTTGCTTTAAATAGTTTATAGAGAAATTGTAAGTAATTATTTCATAGATTACTGGTGTCTTTGTGATTATATTTTCTATGTTTTCTTTAAAATATATTTTTTTATATTTCCATTTAGATTTTTGGGCATTTTCGCCTTAAAACGGAATTTTGAAAGAAACAATAATTTGAACTAAGAACGAACTAATGATATTATATATTGTTATATTTTTAAAAGTTTTCTTCCTCGTTATTATCTTCCGTTTTCTGGGAGGGGTTAGATGATGTTGTTTGCTCTTTTTCTGTTAAGGGTTTGGGGGATTTGGAATCGGCTAATTGTCAATTTTCCGCCGACATATTGCCAATGTCATCGTTAATGCCCAAAACCTGGGTAATAAAATCCTGATCCATTACTGCCTCCGAAAGAGAGTTTAAGATTTTCGTGAGCTCCTTGACCGACATATTTAGCTGAGGTGACAATTTTTCCAAGTGTTGTAAAACCTGATCGGGCAACTGGGTAATAGAAAAATTAAAATTAATATTTTAGGAGACACTTAAACTACAATCATCTTACCTTATTAGGATTTTTGAATATGTTAAACATAAATTTAACCTTAACCCTTTGTTCCATATTATTGCCTTCGTAGAACAAAGTAAAATGGGATTCATTACAATTCTGCAACACCGGGAAATAGATGCCAGCCAAGACTCGCCCCTTGGTATCGCGAGATAATAAAGATCTAAAGTTGTATACCAAATTACGTCTGACGGTAACATCAATGGCGGTCACATAGGGTTGATCCACATACACCAATGAAGTCTTGTAGGTGGATTGATCGCCTCTTATCTCACGTTCTTTCCATTCCACATATTTATGGCTGTGCTTGCTATAAACATAGCAATAGTCACGCTGCAAATGTTGTTCCTTGGATTGGGTGAACCATCCTAAATATAGAGAGTTCAACATTAAAATAACAAATTTAATATATTTTCCTTTAAAACTACTTACCCGTATGAGGATACATCTGATCTTCCATTATGGTAACACAACGAGCCACATGATAACCCGGATCCAAGATTATAACACCATTACGTCCAGCTATATTCAGCTTTAGGGCCACCATAGCATGCTCCTTTTCCACATTGGCCAAGGGTGAATTAAGACCACCCAACTCTTCACTCGTTTCGATGTAATCAGCCAACGATACCACTTGCTCCTCACAGGACACTATGTACAAATAATGCTCCAAAATGGGAAACTTTTGCACAATACGAGCCATTATTTCCATGGCCAGAGAAACACACATGTGATGTCGACGATTAATGGGTATATCGTAAAATTGGTAGAACGATTTAAGATCAGAGCGTCGAGTACGTTTGAAAGCCTGATAGAAGTCAACAAACAAATGTACCGTATCATAGTGTGTCTCCTCTAGCATAGGTTGTAGCATAGTTTCGATAATGGCACTAAGATCTTCAAATTGCCAAACCGAATCCAAGTGTAGAATGCCTTTTTTATTATCCTCATCTCCGTCATAGGCGGCCCAGTCGGGCAAAGGCAAAGGATGTCCCAAAGGCCAATTGCCATTGGTTTGATGAAACGCGGCCATATTATAACCATCACCCTGCCATAAATGTGATCCAATACCATTAGCCGGATATTGTAGGGCGTTACCCTTAAATGATCTACCCCACCATCTGCGATGTTGTTCTTCCAACAACTTGTTGACGCTAAAACAGCGTTCCGATGATGGATTTGATGTCAAATTGCTAGAGATCTGCGGCTTTTGAGCAGACGATTTGTTGGTAGCCAACAAATCGCATTGGCCCAAGGCTTTGCACAGCTTAGCAGTTTCAGTGCCAAGTGTCGGGACCTTTTCCACATTGCTAGTCGATTTTCCAACGTCGTTTTCATTTTCATAGTCGTCGTCGTCGTCATCATCATCATCATCGTCATCGGTTGTATCATTACTGCATATAATTGCTGCAGCACCAATGCAATGCTTTTTATGGTTATCTTGTTCAGTATCGGTGGTGCTGGCTGTAGTCAATCCAACCCGTACCGATCCCGCCGACAACCGAGGGGTGGCGCCACCGCCGTTGGTGGCGCCATGTTGAACGTGTACCCCTTCGGCGAGTCAACTTGGCCATTCAGCGCCCCAACGGCCAACCGTTGGCACATAGCCGGTTTCGCAATCATTTATAGAGGTTTCTAAATTAATTTTGCCCGTTGATGCGTTAATTGAGTGAATATTAGAAGTTGCTGTTGTCGTCGTGTTCGCAGCTGTATTAGCAGCTGCAATGCCGCTAAGAAAATGCAGACTATTCCGGCCCTGTGCTTTTTTAAACAGGTCCGGCACGTCTCCAAAACTCAATGGTTGTTTAGATAGCTCTGTTTAAAAGAAAAAATGATATAAGAAAATATATTAGTAAGTCATCAATGGTTTAAAAAGGAAAATTAAGATAAAGAAAGATTACATTTAAAACTACCTGTTTATTTTCATTTGCCTATTCTATGCCTAAGTGTCAACCTGTCAGGTGAACAAATTTTGAATTCAAAACTACACTTGGTATTAAAATTAAAAAGCTATGTCCTCGAATTGCAAGTTTTCTTTTAACAAAAATATTTTTTAGTCTTTGGTAATCAAAAATCTTTTATATTTTATTAAACTCATCGTGCCCTAGAAATTTGTTTAAGAAATTCCACTACTTTAAAGGATTAAACCTTAAATGATAATAAATTAACTTTATTTTCCTCCCATTCCTGACTAATTAACATTATATGGGCAACTCTGTTTAGTCTCATGTAGACTGTCAAACAAAAAACTTACTTCCGTTCATGAAATAAATACTAAAGGAAGTGCCACTTCAAAATTTTTGACTATAAAGAATATCTTTGAAGTTTGTATATTTTGTCAATATCACACAGATCGTTGCCACACTCGTACATTATTTTATGGAAATTTGTAAACTAAAATGTGTAGATTGAAAAAAAAAAATAAATTAAACTTAAAATAACTAATATTTTCAATAAATAGTCTAATAAAATTTGTAGTTTGTAGCTTTGTAGATGCTAAAACAGATAAGATCTCAATTATACCATTAAATTAAAAAAATATTTCGTGTGTGTATAACGAATAACGAATTACGGGCAAACTGCTGCGGCGTTTGAGATAATATTCACAGCTTGTTTTCCTAAAAGTTTAGGGAAGGACTCGATAGACTTTGAAAACATGACTGACATGAAAGCACCCACTAGGAGCAATTTTGTGGATCTCAGTTCAAAAACTTTACTTACTAAGTTTTCCCAAACTCTACAAGTAAAATAGAGGGGACTTCTTTCAGCCAAGGACATGTACTAGATTCTATTTTTAGACTAATTGAAGAAGACCTACAGTTTGCCGCTGGCTCCTAATGGCAAATAACTTAATACTCAATAACCAGTCTCTACCTGTATTACAGACCTTATGTCCACAAAATCTTTAACATTCCGATATAAAAGAATGTTTGAGGCCCTATGCTCCACTGAGAGTCAAGGATAATAGGGAAATAAAGTTAAGAAATATTAAAAATTACCAAACAATTTTGATACTTAAATGGGATTTTTTTTGAAAAGTAAGGTAGCCTCATTTTTTGAGTAAACTTCAGATATTCTTTCTTGTCAAATAGTTAATGTTTACAAAATAAAAAGTAAGTGGCACTTCCTTTAATATTTATTTCATGACTTCCGTTAAGGAGTTTCCGTTTTGAAAGTTGCCAGATTTTTGTGTGTGTCAGAGCTGGAGAGAGTGACTATTTTAAGGATAGAGGTAAGTTTAAAAGGATTTATTGAATTAATTGAAAGACCTCTTAAATAGATTTGTTGAAATGTTAAACCCACAAAACCGTGTTCCCTACCACGGAATCTCGACATACGCGATTTAAGTATCGTTAGAATATAAGGCGAGGTTTCCAAGTTACTTCATAGATTCTTAGAGATACTTCATAGGTTCCTTCCAAAGCCAAACAAAAGCGAATCTACTTTCTTGAAGAGTGGAGGTGAGTATTTAGAGGTTAGATTTTCTTTCAAAGAGACACATTAGATCAAAATACTACAAGGCTATGTCCCCTACTATAGAAGCTTGCTCTATACTGTTTTCTTTGGAGGTTGTCATATACGCTATTAATGTGGCATTAGAAGTTAGAAAAAAGTTTACAAGAATATTCAGAGTGATACTTCCGAAGTTCCCTCCAAGGCTATAGTTGTAGTCTATAAAATAATCTCTGCGGAATGGTGTATAGCGAGAGACTTAATCTGAACTCATATTTTTAATTTAATAAATGTGGGGCGGGCATCTGATTGATGTTAGGCTGGAAGCTGGAGTCTATAAAACATCTCCGTCCTGGCGTACCAAAGGGAACTTAATTTAAGCTGTGGATATCTACTTTTTGAAGCAATCGGGATGATTTTAACTACAGAAGAGCTAGTCGATACAAGAACATAATAATGGAACATATCGTGAACATATAAGAACAAGGGGGGACAAGAGAATGTGAAAAGCTGAAAAAGCGAGCCAAGCTACATCAGCTGCAAGTAAAAGCGACATGAAGATCTTATACAATATATTAAGGGCAACAACAGTGCCATCTTGAGAAGTAGCGGTACATTTCTCTCAACCCCGGCTGAACAATTAATACGTTGGATGGAACACTTTAAGACAAAATTAAACAATCCTATTGGATTAGAACAATGTAGGACAAAGTCTCTCTGATTTTGTATTTTGCTAACCCTAGGGGTACCTAGGGGTATTCAATGGAATTTCAGATAATCCACCAACAAACCAAGAAGTGAAGAACGCCATTAAAAGCCTTAAGTGCAACAGACGCCGGGCAACGGCAGTATCTCAGCGGAGATGCTTTTATGTGAATGATCGGCAAGACTGTAGCACCCTTTTGTGCATAAAATATGGAAAGAAGAAGCTCTGCCAACTTCCTGGAATGAAGGTATACTAGTCAAAATACCAAAAAAGAGTGACTCTAAAGACTGCAATAACTACAGAGGCATAACACTTCTTCCAATACAGAGCAAAATACTAAGTCGAGTAATTTTGAACAGAATATCCTTTGCAATTTCCGCTACAATCCGCAAAAATGGGTTTGGGTTAAGAGAGAATGGATCTTGTGTTAACCTAATCGACACAGTAAGGATAGTACTAGAGCAATGTAATGAATTTCGCACCCTGAATATACCTAGCGTTTATGAACGCCTTTGATAGTGTCAATAGGAGTTATCTATGGAGAATTTTAGAAAATCGTATAATGCCAACGAAAATTCTTAATGTCGGGTTCTACACAAAGGTAAATTGTCTATTCCGTACGAAGTTATTGCTGTCACCTATACTTTTTACCCTCGTCATGGACATCATAATGCGCACGGCTCTGAATGGTAGACACGGTATCGAATGGACACCCTTTAAATAACTCGAAGGCTTGAAATATGCTTATGACGTATGTCTTCTAAGCCAAAGCTTAGGTCACCTTCAAGAAAACCCTAACGCTATCACTGTTAAATATAAGACAGCTGGGCTGGAAATCTATATTTCCTAGTCAAAGATTATTATCAATGTGGATAATGAGGGTATTGGATGTGTAGGTAACTTTAATTATATTGTTAGTTTGGTATCTAGACAAGGTGGCGCCGAAGAGGTCATTCAATCGCGTATTAATAAGGAAAAATCCGCATTCGGTATTCTCCGAGCTATTTGGAAATCTCGGCAAATATCAACAGCAACTAAGTGCCAATATACAACTCGAATGTCAAGTGTATCTTGTATTACGGTTGGGAAACTTAGAAACGTACAAATGCCATCGATAAGCGCCCACAAACCTTTGCAAACAAAAGATTGAAATGAATCCTTAATATATGGTGGCCGAAATGAAGATCTACTAAACGCGACAAACCAAATGCCTGCTCTGTGGATGGGTCACACAATTCAAAGGCCAATATCAACATTGCTCGACTAGCGCTTCGTTGGAATCCACAGGGAAGCGGCAGTCGTGTTGGTGCACCTGCTTGAACGAGGAGAAGGTCAAATGATGTGGAGTTGCAAGCAGCAAACTATTCATGGAATGAGTTAGATATGAAAGAATAGAGTTAGATATAAAAAAATGTTTTAGGCCAAAACAAAAGAGCCTAGAACCGATGCATAGGATGAGTACCGACAATCTGCTATGTAGGTAAAGTATATGGCGAGGCAGAAAGATGTCTGCAGCGTTGTCAATATAAGGGTCGAATACAACGCTATTAAACAATAGAAAGAATGTAATTGTTGAAGGCAAAATGAAAATGTTAATGCTATCTCATCCCCCAAAGAACATGTAGCACGTTACCGTGACATCTTTAATATACCGATGCCTACAAAGCAGCTTTTGGTAGCCCCATATGGAAGGTGTTTGAAGCAATGTTCGGCATCCCTAAGAAGCTAATAAAGCTATGCAGGATGACACTAACTAATCTGTTAAGATAGCTAAGAACCTATCGGAGTCCTTCATAATTAAACGGGGATTCAGGCAAAATGATAGTCTATCATGTGATCTCTTTAACATTGTGTTAGAGAAAATCTTGCGAGATGCAGCAATTTTTACAACTGGTAAATTTTCAATAGAAAAAAAATATGTGCCTCGCGTTTGTCGATGAAATTGATATTCTGGGACGCACTAGCTTCTTTTCAAGTATTAAGAAGGAATCAATGAAAATGGGTCTAGTTGTCAATGAATCAAAAACAAAACTGATGGTTTCTACATGCAGACAGACCACTAGAATTGGATTACATGTGTCCGTTGAGAACTATAGCTTTGAGATTGTAAAAGAACATCAACAACGATGTAAGCTTCGAAATCAAGCAAAGAATTATACTTGCCAATCGATGCTATTTTGGCCTAAGCAAATTTTTGGACCAGTCTGCTTCAACAATGGTTATCGACATCGAATGAACCATGAGATATATCAGTTATACGCTGACATAGACATAGGGAAACGCATTAAGCAATAGCGGCTGAGTTGACTAGGACATGTTGTGCGAATGGATGAAAATACTCCGGCAAGAAAAGTGTTCGATAATGATCCTGAGGCAGCTCGTAGAAGAGGGCGTACAAAACCTCGATGGAAAGATCAAGTAGAAGAAAATCTTTCAAAACTTGGCATACGAAATTGGAGAAGATAGAAGCGCATGGAATTCTAAAATATGCTCGGCTTTTGACCTAAACAGGTTGTAATAATAGGCCATTTAAGAAGGTAAGTAAATATGTATTTTCTTTTATTGAGTTCAATATTATTTTTGTGCTTTTGTTACGTATTAACTTACAATGACGCAACTTATTATACCCTTAGCCTAATTTACCAAGAAAAATGATTCAATTTCAATTACTTTCTTTTGTGTTTTTTTTTTTTTCGGCGAGCATGTGATCATTAAATGTATTTTATTTCTAGTCAATTCATGAGAATCCCAAAAGCTTGCACATATTAAAAGAATGACGTCAAAGAAATAAGATATTTAATTATTTTTGTAAGAATTGTAAAGAATTCTAAAAAAAGAAATCTGGCAACGCTTGGCAAAACAAAACTAATGATTAATCAACTCCAGTCTATGAGAAAAATGCATAGAGAAAAGTTTACAGAGAGAGAAAGAGGGAGGAAAGAGTAAACAAAGTGAGTGAGTGAGTTTAACGGATGTTTACTTTAAACAACAAAATTTTAACTCAGAAAATAATTATGAGGGCTAACAATTGAATTGTATTTGTAAGATAAGATTTGTGGCACTTGTAAAATATATTAACTAATAGATTGTTGCTAAGTTATATTTTATTATTATACGAAAATATTAAAATTTATATAATTGTATTGGGGTGTATGATCATTTTTCTAGATTTAAATTAAGCAAGAAAGAAAATGGAAGTGAAAATTATTTAAAAATTGTTTTGAACTTACCCATACAACGGCCAAAGCCCCAATGTACAAATATTTCGTTGTTAAGCTTTTTAAATTCTTGACGTTTTACAACTGTTGTCTGTGTTTTTTCAGATGTTTCTTTTTTTCTATTTAATTATAATTTCAAAACAAAAATCTGCAAGTTTTTGCGTTTTATTTTCAAATTGTCTTTTGATTTTCTTGTTCTTTGTAATAGACAAGAAAATATCTTTATAATTGTTTTTTTTTCTTTAGCTTTTTTTGTTGTAAATTTATTTGATTAAATAAATTTTTTTTATTATTGATTTGCTATATTTTCTGTTCGCCTGTTTAAATCAGGTCTGGTAAACGTAATAATGGTGAATTAACCGACATCGAAATTAGTTTTTTATTCTCAACACTTGTGACTTGCACAAACATTAATATTTATTTATTATTCCAGGATACGGATCCTTTTTTGTTTGATTTTTAATCCACCAAATACTTTCTCTTTTTTTAACTTGTATATCAAAAATGTTTAGACTATTAATTTGCCACAGAGTTAAATGATCTAGAGTCCATTAACGACTGAGTGTTTTTGCAATACACAAAGACCTTAATATATTTTGGGTTATATATAGTGAAAATTTTTAGCTCAAAACGTCAGACGTCGTTGGCAACTCGTTTTCACGATCATCTAATGTGTATATATGTATGTTTTGGTTTTCTTAGTTTGTTATTGTTATTTATAATCGGTTTGTTTTTATTTCAATGTTTACTTTTTGTTATTAGTTTTTTCTAAATAACAAACACTCAGAGAGAAAAAGAGTGTTACCATATTTGTTTTTAAAACACTTTTATATTGTTATTATTTTACCCTTCACTTTAAATTGTTCATGTGTGAAAAACCTTGTTTTATTTGTTTGCTATTAGATTTCACTTAAATGCGTAATATTTTTAACAACAATTGAAATTCTTAACTCTCTTATCAGTTTTTATGATTTATTTAAATCTTATTGTTATATTTTATTTATTTATTGTTTATAATTTTTGTTTCTCTTGAAATTTCCATTAACCGTAATTAAACGTCTGGTGCTCTACTCCTTTGCCCCACTCAATCTTACACTTTAAAACACTGAAAAGACATGGAGAGACAGAGAAAAGTGATTGTTATTAAATTTTATTAAAATGTAAACATTTGATGCATATGCATATTATAAATCTATTAAATTATTAAAATCATTTGATCATGATAACAATGAGTGATTAAAGTTATGGAAATTTTTCACAGAATTTTGATTAGAAGGAAAATTTCCTCCCTAATTCAAAAATAAATGATAAAATTAGCAAATTCTGTATAATTTGAATTATAAGCTTGTCATAGCTATATTTTTTGTTTATGAATTAGGTCTAGGAAATTTAAGCTTCTTCTTCGGCTATCCTTGACTCCCAATGGAGTATAGGGTCTCAACCATCCTTTTATATCGATCTCTATTGCGTAATGTAAGGCATACGTCATTCCATGAATAGTTTGCTGCTTGCAACTCCGCATCAATTTACCTTCTCCACCTTTCAGCAGATGCACCAACACAACGGCCGCTTCCCTGAGGATTCCAACGAAGCGTTTGTCGAGTAATGTTGGTATTTGGCCTTCGAAGTGTGTGCCCTATCCACCGCCATTTCCGTTGGCATACCTCTATAAAAATAGGGAGTTGCGCTTATCAATAGCATTTGTGCGTTTCCAACGAAGCTCTTGTCGATGTTGGTATTTGGCCTTAGAAGTGGCCTAACCAGCGCCATTTCCATTGATATACCCCTATAGAAGCTCGAAGAATACAGATTTGCCTAATTTATACGTAATTCAATATCCTCGTCGGCGCCACTTTTTGTAGATATCAAACTACCAAGATAATTAAGGGTACCTACACATCCTCTGAAGAAAAAAGAGAGAGAGAATGATGACGGCATTTTATGTCCACCACTAAAGCAAAATTTGGTTAGAATTACAATAACTGGACTAAAAAATAACAAAGCATATAAGATTCTATCGACCATAATAATAATTGGGACGTACCAATGTGGTTTTAGACCAAGTAAATCAATCGCTGGCCAGATCTTACTCTACGTCAAATCCTGGAGAAGACCCAACAGAAACAAATTGATACGTATCATATTTTAATTGACTACAAAGCACCCTAAGACTGCCTGATATGGAAGAAGGTGTTTGAAGCAATGTCTGAGTTCCGCATTTCTACCGAGCCATAAAAGTTATACAGGATGACACTAACTATTACAACATCATCTTTAAGAACCTATCAGGGTATTTCATATCTAAACGGGGATTTAGGCAAGGTGACAGTCTATCATGTGATCTTCTCAATATTGTGTTAAAGAAAATCTTGCGAGATGCAACAGTTAATACAACTGGTACAATTTTCAATAGAAAACATATGATACTTACGTTTGCCGATGACATTGGTATTCTGGGACGCACTTTGAGCGAGGTAACTGCCGCCTTTTCCGGTATCGAGAAGAAATCAAACAAAATGGGTCTAGCTGCAATGAATTAAAAACAAAACTGATGGTTTCTACAGCCAGATAGACCACTAGAATTGGATCACATGTATCCATTGAGAACTATAGCTTCGAGGTTGTAAAAGAATTTGTATACCTTAGTACCGCTGTGAACATCAACAATGATATAAGCTTCGAAATCAAACGTAGAATCATACTTGCCAATCGATGCTAGTTTGGCTTAAGATAAGAAACAAAGTCCTCTCCGTAATAACTAAATTTATACTTTATAAAATGCCCATGTTATTGTATGGTGCTGAATCATGGGCACTTGCACAGGCAGATGAAGCTATCCTTGAAGTGTTTGAGAGGAAAATTCTACGAAAAATCTTTGGGCCAGTCTGCGTCAACAATGAGTATCGACATCGAATGAACCATAACATGAGTTTTGCGCTGACATAGCATTAAGCATAAGCTGCGTTGGCTGGGACATGTTGTGGGAATGGATGAAAATACTCCGGCAAGAAAAGTGTTCGATAATGATCCTGAGGGAACTCGTAGAAGAGGGCGTCCAAAACTTCGATGGAAAGACCAAGTAGAAGAAAATCTTTCAAAACTTGGCATACGAAATTTTAAAATATGCGCACAAGATAGAAGAGTTTGGAATTCCAAAATATGCATGGTCTTTGACCTAAACAGATTGTAACTATTGGCCATTTATGTAAGTATTCTACTCAAGAAATGATTCAGAGTCTGTCCGTATATTTAAAGGGCGTTGTTGCAGACCAACATTTCTGAGTGTTACAAACATCTGTACAAACCTAATATACTTTTTTGATATATAGCGGTCAAGAAATTAATCAATAGCATCACGTTTTATTACCGACTATTGCACTTAAACATTTCCCCAATACCTGATAACTAATAATAGGTATAAAGCATGTAATCTAATCTAATTTTGCCCAGCTACACTTAATAGTTAAGTGGTATTTATTAATAGGTCATAAGTTTTACTGCGTTTCAGAGAACAAAAGTCATTATCAAAGGGTTTAATGTTATTTAATCAGACCAAACATGAACAAAATTCCGCCGAAAATTAACATAAGATTAATTGGGGAAGAAAAAAATTCCCAAAAGATTTCTTATCTTATCGTAATACAAACATTGCTTTCAGATTTTGCACAAACAAATTTTAAAAATGATCTTGATTTTTTCTAAAAGTTTAGAAATATATTTGAAATATGGCAACTCCTAAAGCGGAAGTGTGTTTCTCATTTCGCACTCTCATTTACACACTTTTACAAAGTTGCCACACGGAACTCAATTAGGGCACGTTTTAATATATAAAGCCTAAAAAAGTTTGAATATAAGATAAGAAAAATATTAAATCTTTAGAGGTTAATACGTAAATATTTTTCTTATCTTCAAACTTATTTAGGTTCATTGCATTAAAACGTGCTGTCTTTGACTTCCGTATGGCAACTCTGTAGAAATATGTAATTGCGGGTGAGAGATGAGAAATTTACTTCCGTTTTAAGAGTTGCCATGCAGTTTAACTTTACAGAAACATGCGTATGGTAAAGAGAAATGCGGTACTAGGCTATGAGGCAAGGAGAGAATTTTAGTTAAAAAGAGAACCATGATTAAGAAGCGTGCATACATATATAGCGGGCATAACCTGTCAATCATGAATTTGAAACCAAAAAAAGCTTGGGGAAGACACTTGTCATCATTTCATTTAAAATTGCTTCTAAAACCTCATCTTTCCTTCTGTTATCCTTGACTCGCTGTGAAGCATAGAGCCTCAAGAAATCATCTTTCTAGAATACCTTTTTTCAATATTTCTTCATAAATCAATCAATCGGACATTTTGTGTAAAATTATATTAACATATGCGGTTAATTAAGTTGAAGTCTCATGTTGTTTTACAATTAGAAACGTGATCAGTTTATTTTTTTATGTAAATGCAAACAAGCTTTTTAAATCGAACTGTATTTACACTTGATTACATTTAATCTCAATATAGAGTAACCTTGAAAATTCAAATAAAGTTCGATTTTTACCACTACAGTTCAGATTAGATTTCAATCAACGGAAATTACATTTCAAACAAAATGATCTAGAGCAAAGTATAAGTTGTATAACAACTTAAGTCAATTATAATTTTAACCCGCTGCGACTGACGTGGTAGTCTAGCAGACACCAACAATGTCTAAGTTTTGTTTGGGAATGAAATTTCTGAAAAACCCAAGCCAAACCTTTGACGATAAAATAGCGTACAGGGACAGCAGACGACAACATATTTCTTGTTGCTCTTTCGACATTTCTCTTTAGTAAAAAGTCGCAAAAAAAGTCGCTTTTTACAAAAAAAGTTTATAACATTTTTACTTAAACAATGAACAAAAGACTATCGTTTTCAAATCGTTCGATTTCAGATATATTTTTGAGGTAATTTTCCGTTATTTTTCCAAAAAAAATGAAACAAAATGAAAGATAAAATATCAGTCGAAAGGATTTAATATTTTATCTTTCATTTGGTTTGAATTTTTTGGAAAAATAACCTAAAATTACCTCAAAAATATATCTGAAATCGAACGATTTGAAAACGATAGATATCCATCACATACCTGTATAAAACAATTCATACTTGAAAAGATATTCAGGTATGTGATGGAAAACGATCGATTTCAAATCGATCGATTTCGGATATATTTTTGACATAATTTTCGGTTATTTTCCCAAAAAAAAATTAAAATTTGCGATTGAGTTCTTTTGACTGATACTTTATCTTTCATTCGGTTTAAATTTTTTGGGAAAATAACCGAAACTTATCTCAAAAATATCTATCGAACGTTTTACATCACATACCTGATTATATATAGGCAAAAATCAAACAGTTTTAATTCCTTAAAACCGACTTTCAACTCGAATAATTTTTGTGCTCTTAGGTGTTCGGAAAATCTAATAACAGATTTGAACTCCTAAGTCTACAGGTATATTGAACACAAAATCTTAGTGGCGCAAGTTTGCACTTCTTAGCGTAATTGGCATGCAAATTTAAAAAACGTAAAAAATCGAATGAAGCATTTACGTTTTTTCATATTTCGTCTTCTTTTTTTGTGTCATTTGGACCCAGTCGTTTTTTTATGAAATAGACACTATACTTGGGGATGAATCCATTGCCCTTTAAATTTTAATTTCGTCACTTCAAATACTACTTAAGGGCTGCCAAAATTTAAGCACGTTTTCTCCACTTTTAAATTTTTTTTCGCATATTTTTCGGCCCCCTCAATTAATTCCTAAAAAATGGATAAGGATTAGTAGATCAGTTGTGCATCGTTTGATATATATAGCAAAAGCGCACCAAAAAATCATTTTTTGCTATTATTGTATGAAGATTTTGAAAATCGTGCAAAAAATTATATATTGCTTTTAATGGTTTTAGATAGCAAACTGAGACCAAAGTGATGGCATTTATACTTAAGTTACAATCATTTTAGGGAATTTTAGTTAAGATATTGAATATAGGATAAAAATACAAATTTTAAATAATTTTCTAAAAAGGTGTCAAAAGTCGCACAAAACTCGAAAAAGTAGCAAAAAAGAGCCATGAAGAAAAGTCGCAGGTTGCGTCGCAGGCCACCTAAATAGTCGCAAATTGCGACTTTAGTCGCATAACGGTAACACTGCATATACGAGCCAACAACGAGTCGAAATTATTAAAATTTACTACCGAAATTTGAAGTCAGTGGCCCCAACGTTAAGAGAAAAATCATTTTCAGCGATGAGGTTCACTTCTGGCTGAATGGCTTCGTCAATTAACATAATATGAGTTTTTGGTCAGGCAGCAATCCACACCTACTCCATGAGTCATCATTGCATCCCGAAAAAATTACGGTTTGGTGTGGCTTATGGGCCGGCGGCGTAATAGGGCAGTACTTCTTCCGTGATGATCAAGAACGGCACTTTAATGTGAATCGCTAGCGTTTAATGATAACTGAATATTTTTGGCCCCAATTGGATGATATGGACTTGGAACTTGGCCTCAACGTTAAGAGAAAAATCATCTTCAGCGATGAGGCTTATTTCTGGCTGACTGGCTTCATCAATAAACATAATATGCGTTATTGGTCAGGCAGCAATAAGCACGTACTCCATGAGCCATCGTTGCATCCCGAAAAAATTACGGTTTGGTGCGGCTTATGGGCCGGCGGCGTCATAGGGCAGTACTTCTTCCGTGATGATCAAGACCTGCACTTTACTGGGAATCGCTACCGTTTAATGATAACCGAATATTTTTGGCCACAATTGTATGATATGGACTTGGACATATGGTTCCAACAGGACTATTTCCTATGGGGATACGTCAAGTCTATGGTCTATGCCAACAAGCCAGCGAAGATTGATAAACTTCGTACGAATATCGAACTTAAAATTGCAGCAGTATCGGCCAATTTATGCTTGAAAACCGTCGAAAATTGGCGTGCCCGTGGTTTCTACAGGCAGACAGACACACTAGAATTGGATCACTATGTCCGTTGAGAACTATAGCTTGAGGTAACTGCCGCTTTCCCAGTATCGAGAAGGAATCAAACAAAATGGGTCTAGCTGTGGGCACTTGCACAGGCAGATAAAGCTATCCTTGGAGTGTTTGAGAGAAAAATTCTACGAAAAATCTTTGGACCAATCTGCGTCAACAATAAGTATCGCATTAAGCAACAGCGACTGCGTTGGCTAGGACATGTTGTTCGAATGGATGACAATACTCCGGCTAGAGAAGTTATCGATAATGATCCTGGGGGAACTCGTAGAAAAGGGCGTCCAAAACTTTGATGGAAAGACCAAGTAGAAGCAAATCTTTCAAATCTGGGCTTCTATCTGCGCACAAGATAGACGCGCATGGAGTTCTAAAATATGCTCGGCCTTTGACCTAAACAGGTTGTAACTCTAGGCCATTTAAGCTAGTAAGTATGCTTTTAAAAAATCTGTAATTTCTTTAAGTTATCCCTATCAATTTGACAGCTTAACAAATACAGTTACAAATATGGCTTAAGTGTAAAGATCGAGTCAATCAAAATCAGTGTGGCAACAATTTCAGCTCTCTCTCTCTCTCTCTAAATGTAAAAAAACGTAATTTCAATGCTTTTCTGCTCTGAATTTTTATAAGTTTATTTGCATTCTAGAAATATAAACATTAATTATTATCTCATAAATTAAATTATCTAAACAAGCCTATTTTATTTCTATGGCTGAACATGTTTTGCAAATATTTAAATATTTAGATACATTTAATGTGTTCTTATCTTGCACTCAAATAAAACAATATTAGATACCTGCATTTTATTATCATATTTTAGATTTTTTCGAAAAAATTTTATTACGTTTTAAAAATTGCAATTTTAAGGCATTGTAGCATATTATAAGGTACATTTTAAGGCAAATTTATAAAGGGCTTTTATTTTTTGAAAACAAAAAATCAAATATATATTTTGTTTACATGTTTTATTCTTTACATTATTATTTACACTAATCTCTAAACATTTGCCTGACGATATCGTAATTTAATTGTCATGAACACATTTATTTCTCAAAGTCTATTATTTATTTTGAGAAAAAAGTGCAAAACTGTTTCTATATTTGTTTAATTATTTATTATCTAGACATAAAAGACGCAATTTCTTAAACAAATTGTTATTGTTAAAATATGTTTAACTCTTTTTGGCATAAAATATAACAAAATGGTAAAAATATTAGAAATTTTTTGACCACTACATTAGAGCAAGTAAAGTGCATTTTGATGGACTTCTCCTTGTCGTTACAGTTTATGCTAATGTCATACGTTGCATCCTTCAGCCGTGTCTCTTCATATTAGACAGTGTCCTGTCAATGGTAAGGATACATCGATTCTTGATAATGGCAGCAATCTGTGAAAACGTTTCTTTTTTAACGGAGTCACATCATTCTGGAATGAATACTTAATTTCGATGATACCATCCAAACACTTTGTTCTACTCGTATTTAAATTTACATATAGAAGTTCTTAAAGAACCCCCTTAATGAAATCAATCACTATTTTTAAAAAAGTTTGTAATATTTTATCTAAAACAAGTGCACAATAACTAACTAATATTATCAAGCATGAAAACATTCTATTAAAATAACGGCAGCACGCCGCCGTTAAAAATGTTATGCCGACAATGATCTCTGAATCACTTTTAGCTTGTTTGTTGTGACGTATACACAAAACAAAGGCAAATAAACAAAAAAACCAAGGCGAATTCATTACAGGTGGTGGTAAGAATACAACAAATACAACATGACAAAATGAAACCCCATGTTGTTCTTGTAGTTTTGCTTACATTTTGTCAAATTTTTGTATGTAAAATTTCAAGGCGAATTCATCAGCTGGGCTCTTGATATCACTTTCATTATTACACTATGAAAAAAACATAAACAAATGTGAAGGCTGTCGTCTGACCGTTATGAACTAAAATAGTAATGCCAGATTTATTGCTTTTCGGAAATTTGTGTTATTATTCGTTTGACTAAACACTTGTTAATTAAGCTTATTTCTTCAATATAAACTTGAAATCATTAAAAAAAGATAAGAAATATATGTTTATTATTTGTTTTTATAATGTTTATAGTTATTTAATTATGTGTTAAATTAGTTATGCCAATAAATATTAACGACTTTGTCACAAGAAGAGTAAACAAAATGAATAAGTCTAAACTTCGGTTTAGCTAAGTTTTACTAAGAAAATATTCAAATTTAAACAAAAATATTAGGATTTAATTAAATATTAATAGGCTACTGAAATACATATACATATATTAATTTACTATAAAGCAATAAAACGGAAGTGTTAAGGTTTATCAAAACATGTAAAAAAAAACTGCGCATAAAATTTTATAACTCGTATCAAGTTTTCAATTTCCCTAAATTTTATAACAAACAAATGTATATTTTAGTATTAATGTGTGTATATAAAACGTTTTTGAAAATTTATTAAATATACGCACGTGATTTTATTCTGGTGGGGGGGGGGGGGAGTTTGGTGTCTTCGACTCTAGTAGAGTGTAGGGGGTTTTGTGGTGTAATTCTTGGAATTTTATAGTAAACATTGAAAGTTCATAAGAATAATAACAATAATGAGCAATTTCTAAGAATAACATGACAAAAAATTGTGTGATGGTATAACACATGTAGGTCTTGGAATAACTGGATGTGGTGACTAATAGGGAGTATGCGCAGTTTAAATTCCAATAAGTATGAATATGTTTGTGCATTAGAAGAATCTGTTGAGCTGTACGTTTGGTTTGAAATTTTTGAAAATATGTTTTTAAAATGTGCTTGCAAAGGACATTATTATATTCATTTAGGGTAATAAATTATACTTTTTTCCGGGAATCGAAAACGACCTATTTTAAAAAGGATGCCAACATTTTCTAGACTTAGATAAGATGTCAGGTATAGCAGGTTAGTCATCCGCCTTGCATACCAGAGGCCCAAGTTCGATCCCTGGCCAGACTCACTTGAAAAAATAAATTTAAAAAAAAAAACTCATAACTCAGCTAGCCACTGGTTCACCTCATAACTCAGCTAGCCACTGGTTATTGAGTATTAGGCTATGTAAAACTTCTCTAACTAATGCATTTGCCGTTCGGAGCCGGCGTTAAAACGTAGGTCCCTTTCAATGAGTCTAAAAATAGAATCGGATGCAGCTCATTGTCTGAGAGAAGTACCCCTTGTTCCAATTGGAATGTTGTCGGGGAATTATATATATATATATAGATAAGATGCCAGGACAAATATTTTGTATAATTATACACAGGGGTACACTGATCGCATGGCTCAGTTCGCTATACTTCTGCTATATTTATTTTCAAAGCGGAAGGCCTGTAATACTAGATGGGAAGATTTTAGAACTATAGGCATTTTTTCTTTCTACTGAAGGTATTGGGCAGACTGACTGGTATGTTAGGGAGAATCGAATGTTACAGCTCTGCATGACTTGGTGGGATTCGTTCGCCAGTTGCTAAATCTCTATCTAATCTGGGAATTGAGGCTTGTGCACGATCTTTTTGCAAAGGGACCTATTAGGACTATTAATATGAAGACACGCTCTGAACTAAATATATTCTGTTAACCCAAGAAGTAGGATGCAAATGGAATGCAGTTGTTGCCTGGGTTTCCTGCTAATAGGTAAAAAAATGTATTCAATTCCTACTAGCTCAGGGCTAACGTGAGAGGGAGTTTTCTTGGAGCCATTCCGACATTCCGACGGCGTATGTCTGTTCTCTCACAGATTCTCTAGCATGCAATCCAAATTTCTAACCTTTGCCTCTCGTGCTGGCCTTCAGATTATCATAAAAAAAGTCAATGCGAATAAACTCACTAAGTGACACCAAATTTTATCTTACTGGGCAACCCATGGATGAAGTCGAATTTTCTGCTACCTTGGGAGTATTATTTCAAAAATTGAAGGCAGCAGAGAAGATATCCAAAACAGCAAGCAAGCTTTTGAAATTCTAAACAAATTCTGGAGATCTCAAAATATCTCAACCACCACCAAAATTAAGTTTTTAATTGAGATAAACAGCTTACAAGCCTTTGTTAATCGTTGCCTTAGACGTATACTCAAAATTGTACAATCTCTAATCAAGACCTATGGTTGCGCACCGCTCAAGAACCGCTTCGAATAAGTATACGCACTAGAAAATCCGCCACTGATATTACTCGGCAAGCTGTCGAATATAATCCTCAAGGTTCCATGAGGTCTGGTAGACCTGCAAATACGTGGAGACGACAAACTGAGAACGAGCTGAGGGAGTTTGGTTTATGATGAAACGAGATGAAAATGATGACTGCCGATAAACCTACATGGAAAACATTTCTTAACCTATTTTCCACCAGGAATTAAAGGACTAAATATAATTAGGCTGATGACAAAGTCAGCTACACTTGGAGTCTTTGTGGTATCTTAAAGGGGTAGATAAGCAAAATTTCGTAGACTACTAATGGTTTAACCACTTAGATGCTATAATAAACGATTTTAGGAACATTTATGCTCGTGAGGTCAAATAAATCATTCAAAAAAGATTTACCCAGACAATTATTCCGAAGAATGAGTGTTCTAACATGCAATCCAAAACATAAGTATAAGGATTGGAATGAAATAACGAAGTCTATGGAGCGGGAAGGATACTAAAACTACAGAACATTTACTATTATAAGTGGGCCGTGTTGGTTTTTGAAGCTGAACATGTGGTTCAGATGATGAAACCTATAAATAAGTTGATCTTTTTGTATTTCTGAAGGACAACGGTTAACCTATACCATTGATGGACATTTCATCAAACAATTGTTTGCAAGTAACGCCTCCTTTTTCTTATGCTCTTTAGTTAAGCCATTATTTTGATCAAATTTTGTTGTTTTTTCTTCCAGATACACTGCGAGATGTTGTGATGTTATATGAGATTATTTTAATGCTAAATATTTAATTCAGTTTTTATATAAAAAAAATCAGTTTTTCATTAAAAAAAATCAGTTTTTCTATGGAAAAAAAAGTTGTTCTATGCAAACAATAAGTTTTTCTATAGAAAGAATAAGTTTTTCTGTAGAAAAGATAAGTTTTCTATAGAAAAAAAAAACTCTATAGAAGTAATAGTAATTTTATTTTTTTTATAGAAAAAGTAATTTTTTCTATAGAAAAAGTAATTTTTTCTATAGAAAAAGTAATTTTTTCTATAGAAAAGTAATTTTTTCTATAGAAAAGTAATTTTTTCTGTAGAAAAAGTAATTTTTTCTATAATAAAAGTATTTTTTTCTATATTAAAATTAATTTTATCTACAGAAAAAATAATTTTTTCTATAGAAAAGGTAAATTTTTTTTTATACAAAAAGTAATTTTTTCTATAGAAAAAATAATTTGTTCTATAGAAAAAGTAATTTTTTATTTATAAGAAATAGTATATTTTCTTATAATAATATAAGATATCTATAGAAAGATAATTTTTTTCTATAGAAAACAAATAATTAATATTTGTTTACTAAAAATAACAAAAAAAAAGTACAATACTCCTCCTCATGTTCATTCCTCGCTGGTTCGGCGGTAACTGAAATAAAACAGAAATTAACAACCAAATTTATATCGATTCGTGCTTCTGCCAGTGTATCCTCTCTTTCGCTCACAAATACAATCACATTTTCTTTTTGTCCATCAATGACCTATACCGATCAGCATCCTCTTGACTAAGGACTGCACCAAATTTGAAAAGGTTATTCTCAAAAATGTTGGGTACTCAGTAGAAACTATTTCTGCGCACAAATTTATTTTGCTGTCTCAAGGGATTTTTAAAGATATGTAAATTATGGTAGTTTCCTCGAAACTTTATAGTCTAAGTGGGTGTGATTATCAGACTGGAATGCTCACTTAACCTAACCTACGAGTTTTGATTTGTATACATCATTTGCGTTAATGGTAAAGGTGAAGCTAGTGGAATGCTTTGCTTTGTTACTCACCTAACCTAAGAAATTTAAGCGGTAACGCTATTTTGATTTGTTAGGATTATACTTGTAACAACGGTAACAAATAATTTTTTGACAAATCTGTCTAATACTAATAGAAAAAGCATATGCCTTATATTTAAAAGGTAGGGTGCAAAAATCATTAAAACACTAACCAAAAAGTTATTATTACAAATTTATACATATGATGAAAAGTATAATATACATATGTTTACAGTAGATACTTATTATATTATAATTTTTTAAAACGTAGTTAAAATATTTTTTTTTTTCAAAATTTTATTGAACTTACCTTTCTTTTATAATAAATGTAAACACCTTCTACTATTTAAAAAAAAATTTCTTTGTCCTTTTTACAAAACTCCAAAGAATTTAATGTTTTTCATTCCAATTATAGGAACCGTTATAATAAAATAAAATTAATATTAAATTATGGACACACATATTCCTTAACAAGTCCATGATCAATTTAAAACAATATTTTCCAAAAATCCCAAATATTTATTAAAGACATAAAATTCTTTGTCTTCAGACTCTCCTTGAACAAAGAAAGTCTGTACTCGTATATTACGAAACACTTTTCCTTCAACAATTTTTTTTTCCTTTTTTTTTTTTTTTGTTAAAATTCCCGAACTTATTAAAAATTAAATTAAATTTCCGTTTCCGTTCTTTTTTTTTGCAACAAAAAATTTAAATAAAGTTAAGAAATTAAGTTTTATAGTAGTTTTTTTTTGATTTTTTTTTTATTTCGGAAAAATTAAACACAAAAAATATTTATAAACAAGAAGTTTTTTTATAAATATTTTAAAATGTTGGAAAATTTTCATCCGTTGGTTGGCTTTTTTGTTCTTCTTATGTCTCGGAGGTATAACACTTTAATAAACGATTTTCAAACTGCATTTGAGGTAGTTTTTCACTTTTCCTTCGTTTCTACCTCTAAACTTTTCTTTATGCTTGTTCTTCATGATTTTTTTTGTTGGAATTTTTGTCCAAGAGTCAGATACGACAATTTCCTAATAACAACAACAAAACGCTTTATATTTTCCATATTGGAAATGTCAACGCATTATAGTAATTGTCTAAGGAACATATGTTGGAAGTATTCGAACAATTTTTGGCAACAATTTCACAAGGAAAGTGAGTCATTTTGTGTTGCCAGATGGTATTAAAATATATGGAACAAAAAAATATTAGGTAAATATAATATGGGAGTCTAGTAATCAGACTCACTTAGATCATGAAATCCATTTTTTTAACACGGAAGCTAAAAGGATATCACTGCCACCCCCATTGAATCAACCGGTTCGCTTTATAAAGCTCTTAAGTCGGTTAATATCGAGACCAGGCAGATCGTCCAGGTCTTCTAAGAAATATAAGCCAAGAGTAATACAAAGAAAGACAAGCGCAGATAAAATATTTTATAGACTCATATTCCTCGTCACAGAAATTACATGCCGCTAAATTCAGCCTAGGGTGATGATGGGGATTTTGAATACCAAGCAACGGTTCTGATTGAACTTTACTTGATAAGCCCAGACTTATCTTGGTTTTTCTTCATCTCAACTGTGGACACTGACCTCCTCGTATCACCTGAGTAGCTTCGTTAACACCCGTTAAAGTAGCGAGCCAACATGTGCCGCGTGTTTGCCCATAAGAACGATAAAAACATGGGTCTAAGACGTCGGGCTACTAACCCATTCCTAGAATATAACTTACTACGAAAAAGCAAAAAAGAAGAATTAAAATGTTGAAAAACGAAAAAAGGACCATGATTTTAGGATCATTACCTGGAACATCCGAACCCTTTACAGAGGATGTGGTCTAATCTAGTTGATGGATGTTCTCGAGGAATATAAATGCGATTTGACTGCTATCCTTGAAGTGAGATGGAATGGCTACGGCGTCGCCAAGACACCAAAAGGTGACTGCTCTCATGCCAGCTTTCTCTTCCTAAAAACTCTTGGTATGCTGCGAAAAATGCAGCCTACAGGACAACTCTGCAGTCAGTAGTTACTCTTCAAACTTTAGAAAAATATCGAGAGAGAAGGAGGGAGGAAAAAAGCCCATTCCGAAGAAAAAAGAGAAATGGTGATAACTGTGTTCGAGAAAATTGGCGTCGATGATTTCCTCTTTTGAAGTTTGAAAATGAGATAATAGTTCGAGAGAGGCAAATCGGGCGAATACGTCGGATGCGACAGCAATTGAAGGCATTAGCTGTGGTTGCGATGCTCTTGTGCGCCAGAACATTTTCTTGAAAAAACAAGATTTTGCGTTTCGAGGCCCTATGCTCCACTAGGAGTTAAGGATAACAGAGGAAGAAGAGGCCGTTTTGCAGCGATTTCGGTCTTCAATCGCCCCAATAGAATAATATTTTTTATATAAAAAGATATTTATTAATAAAAACTTATTTCATGTATGAAAATTTCTGACAAACTAATATGAAAAAATATTTTCATATTCAACAAATTATTCAAACTAATTTGATATTGAATTTACATTGAAATTCAAAGTAGAAAACATTAAAGTATTTCTAACAATATTCCCTGTTGATGGTTTTTCCTTTTTCGAAGTAGTCAAGGAAGAGTATGCCATAACAATTTAAAAAAACCGACGCCATAACCTCTCCGACCCATTGAGCCTCCCTCGGCCTCTTCGGAGCACTCGTGCCGGCTTCAGACCGTTACTGGGCACTCATTCTGCTGTTTGATGTGTAATAGTGGATCTAGGTTTTATCAACAGTTACCAATCGACACCAAAAATCAGACTGATTTTACGGAAGTAAGTCCAAACACTCTTTCGAATACACCCTGCTGATGGCTTTTCCTTTTTTGAGGTAGTCCACGAAGGGTATGCCATTACAATCCCATTAATCCTAACTCGGTCGCTTCGGAGTGTTATAATGAATCTGGGTTTTATTAACAGTTACCAATCGAAGCCAAAAAACCGCCCGCGTTTGTAAGTCCAAACACTCTTTCGAAGTGCTCTCGCGTTTGTGTTTTTGTTGAGGAGTGAGCGTGCTCGGCATACAACGGCAGGATAACTTTTCATATGCAGAATATTGCCGAAAATATGGCTTGTGCGCTCGGTACTAATCTTCGTGGTATCTGCTAGCTCTCGTAACTTCACTTTCCGGTCAGCCAACACCATTTCATGTATTTCTTTGACATTGTCCTCTCTAAACTTGAAACCAATATTTGACTGTATAGTCTGAAGGTGGATTAGGCACGTAATATTGATCCAACTTTCCTTTAGTGTCCTTCGCCGTTTTGTCTCCCAGAATATAATGTTTTATAGGAGAACGAAAATCGGGTTTGTCCATATTCAACATGATGCCGAACACGTCAAAAACAATCAGCTGTCAAAACAAAACTAAATACAGTATCGCACTGAAATATTGCATGTCTGAATAAATATAAAGGGACTGCAAGGCACCATAACCCTTTTGCAGTGGCAGCGCATTTTGGTCGTCAAGAAGGCAACTTTTAGTGAAGGATGGAAAAATTTTAGGTTATGAAATTTATTAGCTGTCCAAAGATTGAATATTAAGAATTAAGCTGTTGTTCTTTGACATCAATTTTCACCATGGAACGCAAAACTCTGGAACAAAGTATTTTAATTGCCAAAATTGTGAAATACGCAAAAAACGAAAACAACTTATTATTTAATGAAATTTTCTTTGTCTACTTTTACATTAGTCAAGTTTGGCTTATCAAGTCTTAAATTTGTATGAGAAAACACTGACAGAATTAAAATGGAGCAAACCTGACCGTACTATCAAGTTTACGAAAATTTTGAAAATTTGTATGAAATTTAAGGAAAATAAAACGAAAACTGATGATGAAAATGTTCGTGTGTGAACGTAAATGCAGGTTCAAAAGAAATTTAAAGAAAAACTGATCAAGTAAACCTGATTCGTATGAAACGGGACTTTCTTGATAAGGCCTATTTCCAAACAAAATTCACAAACATGAGAAATTTCACGGTCGAGTAATTTCTCGATTCTGAGATGTCAAACTGCAGTCTCGTTATTTAACAGTCATATTCACCATGGCAAAATTATTATGCTACATATTTACTAAATTAATGTTAAAAGGTACAGCTCAATTCACGACATTTTATTAACCATGACAGCCAATTTACTTTCTAACCTCAAATATGTATCTATTAAGGACAGCTTATCCCTGTTTCACACACATCAGGTTTACCTGATCAGTTTTTCTTTAAAGTTCTTTTAAACCTCCAAGTACAAGTTTTCAAAATTTTCGTTAACTTGATAGTTACGGTTTGTATCAATTTTAATTTTGTCAGATTTTTCTCATACAAACTCAAGACTTGATAAGCTAAACCTGACTGGTGTGAAAGTAGCGGTTTTAAAGGGTTTTACAAGATTCGTTATAGCCTTAATCAAAAAATTCAAAATATATTTCTTATTTTCATTCAGTGTATTTTTATTAAAATGACAAAACTACATCTTATAATTATTTTATTTTCTATTTATTTACTAAAATCGGGAAAATTACTTAAAGCCAAATCTATAAATTATCCCGATTATAACGCAATGGCTTTTGAGGACAAACAACTCGAAAGGGAATATTTGGATTATAATGAGGATAATCGCAAAAGATTTGTTATGAATAACAATGATGGTGGATTTCTGCCAGAATGTAAACCCATACAAAAATCAACAACAGAACATTCGACCGAAGAGGCCTCAACAACCCAAAACCCAAATTCGGAAACTTCTGAAACCACAGATTCCAATGAATTAGATTCCGAAGCCGATGATGCTGTCAAGAGTATTATTAGTATTTTAATAAGTATGAGACATCATGCTATAGCCTTAATAAGTAACATAAATGAATTAGAAATGGACTTATTATCTTCATCAACCTATTCCGAAAATTTGGAGGCGCTTTGTAAAAATTCCTCTCGAGCTTTAACTGAGTCAATGTACGGTATGGAAAAAATTTTATATCCAGATGTCTTGTCACAAGCTCCGGCTCCCGGTTATATAATGAGTGAATGGAATTTCCCAACTCAAATAAAAAATAAAGTTCTACCTGAAACGCCACAAACAAATGAATTTGTATCTGAGGCCCAAGATGCTGTCAGGTCGTGGAAAAAACAAATTGAAAAATGTAAACATATTTTGGATAAGGCCGTTCATAACGCCTTACTAAAGACAAATACTCAAAATGATTGGACTGGACCGTTAGATCCTTTAGGTCATAACGGGAAGCCCCATAAGATTGACAGTAATTTTAACTATAATACAGGAGACTTGCGGCAATCTTACGATGGCTTGCAGGTGCATTCACAAAAATTACAGAAACCACGAAGCAGTGGTAGAAAAATTCAAAATTATTGGAGTATATACGACTCTTTTCGGAAAAATTTAGAGCAATAATTATAGACAAACTTTGTTAATTATTTTGTAATATTTTTAATATTTAGTTAATACATTATATTATTTTATTAGTTATATTAATCTAATGTTGAAACAATTGTTTTTACCGCTTATAGCAATCGATCATAGTTGGGTAAAGCAGTTAAATGATGATTAAGTCAGCGCTCTTTGTAGTCCCTGCAAGGAGCAGAAAAGAAAAAAATTCTAGACTATCAATAATTTAACAAAGACCCGCGAAAGCAATAAAGATGCTATACAAATTTAGAGTAGACCAGCCCTGATATTCATTAGTGAGAGGAATTAACTTCATCTTCTGTGAACTTCACTCTTTGGTCGAATTTATGGACTTCGTTTTGACTTCTGTACATCTCGACGCTACAACTAAAGTATTTCGATTTCCCTTCTTCCCCTGTGGAATAGACGTTTCCCCACTTCCGATTTTTCTCATTTACATTACGAGTTCCTAATGAATGCAGGGTTGCCCTGTATGCGTCGCCCCGAAAGCGATGTATTCTTAAGTAACATGGGCGGAGGATTTTGATTGCCCATGTACGGATTTCGCAGCTTTTTCTATAGAGTGGGAGATACTTTGCATTGTAATTCAATATCATTAGGACAAGGAGAACTTTCTTCAAGAAATTTATACATTTTTCAACAAAATTGGACAAGTCATTTTTAAGATAACTTCCTCAAAATTGCAAAAAACAAAAAAATGGGATCAAAATATATTACAGCTCCTTGTAACGTATGATCTGACGAACACGACGAGGCTTTCTAAGTTGGTGAGAGTAATTTTCGCTAGATGGCGGAAATAAATCAAAATAAATTGTATCATAAACTATGATCGTGTGTTGATCAATAAAATTGCTCAGAATTAATTGGATAATTTGCGTAATTTCTTTCCTTCAAACTTAGTTAAGTTAGTGGAGCAGCAACGCGCTCGACGGTTTTCGGTCCCGTACTAAAAGCAATTTCTGGAAGGTCTGCAAAATACTTCTCCGTGGTCAATGTTTACCTTGCGTGAGGAAATTTTTTTTTGATGGGCCATCTTTTGAGGTTTGGAAAGAGATAATAATAAAACGGGCGAATACGGTGGATGAGACAGCAATTGAAGGCATTAGTCATTATTTTAATCCGTGTTTGTGATGCTCTTGTTCGCCGGCGCTTTGTTTTGCAAAAACAATCCCAGAAAACCGACGACATAACCTTTCTGAACCATTGAGCCTCCCTAGGTCGCTTCGGAACACCCATGCCGGCTTCAGCCCGTTGCCGTGAATTAATTCTGTTGTGTAATAGTAAAACCAGGCTTCAAAAGTCCGCCCGATTTCGCATCAGCAAGTCCAAACATTCTTTTAAAGTGCGTTCGTTCTAGCGATCCCATTTCATTTATTTTTTTTACATTGTCATTTGTAACTGCATCGGAGGGTCTGTCGGTGCGGACTTGTTCGATAGTGAAGTTGCGGCTATCCCGATGGTTTTGGTGTATTTTTTTTTGTCATGAGACCTCAAAGTGGTCAGTCATTCTCTTTGAGCAATGCGTCGTAAATTGGTTTCATCTTCCCTCTCCACAGCTATTAAAGTTGTCAGGCGTTAGCGTTCTCCCGATAGTCAAATATTTATATGATCTTAGGTCTTATGAGGCCCCAAAATAGACTAACGTTCTTTTTGGACAATTCCTAGTGAATTTGTTTTATCTTCCGTTCTCCCGATAGTCGAATATTTCTATGATCTTCGGTCTCAGTAAGTAGATTGAAATTATTACTATTGGGTAAATATTCGGTTTCAGAAAGTTTGAAAACTATATTTTTATATAAGGACACTCGAAAATAGGTGTTGTAGTTGTACTGGGGAAAAACTTCTCCTGCTCCGATTCTTTCTATTTTTGTCAAAAGTGCTTTCATTGGCATAAACATTAAATTGTATAAAGTTAAAAGTTTTTAATCGCTTTAGCCATATTTGATCCTCTATTTAGACCCTTCCCGGATAAGGTTTTAAAATGTTACTATTGGACCTAGTATAACTTTATCAACATTTCAAATTCCATCAGAACCCGTTAACCTAGTTATCGGTATTGCATTTGTAAGGGGCCATCCCCTGCTCCGAACTTTTTTATTTTCTCTAAAGTAAGGCCATTGGTAAGGTTATTTAAGGAATTTACATTATTTTTAACTTTTGTAGTTTATCAAATATTCAATGATTAACAATAAATTCTGCATTATTTACCCTTTTTGGAGACTTTCCGGACCAGTGCCTAGTTTCTGTATTTCTCGCATCGAGTTATTTCTCACATCGAACAGTGAAATTGTTAAAAAATAATGTGTGTTGCCAACTGATCATTTGAACTAACATTGCTTTTCGCATATTTTCACTGTTCGATGCGAGAAATACAAAAACGAGGTACAGGTTTTAAAACAGAACATATCTAACCACAACATTAAGGAGCTCTATCTATGTGCAAAATTTCTTCTTAAACGGTTAAGCCGTTTAGGAGTTATAAAAACATAAATTTGTATTGATATATCGTAAATTGAATTGTTAACTTAACTTTTTTATTTTTTCATATCATTTGTTTTTTTTTTATCGTATGCAGATTTATCTGTTTTTTTTGCAGATTTAAAAAGTGTAAAATATTGGAAAACAAGTGTTACCCAAGAAAATAGTTATTTGAATTCTTTAATTTCCAGCAAAAAATATAATTTTGCATAAAAAAATTGTTTTATACATTTTCTTTAAATTAATTTTGTACTTGCTGCTTTAAAAATAGAAATATGGCAATATTGCTTATCATATAATAAAATCCAGCCCTGGCTACTATTGTGAACAAATAATTCACCTCGACTGTTTTTATTTGTGAAATAGTTAAATGGCAACTTCGCGCTTTTTAGCACCACCAAAACAAACAATTTCACCACAAAAAAAAAAACAAATCTCAAACAATTTTACAATTCTTTGAGCGGCGGAAAATAAAGTAAAATATTATTTTAAAAACGGAATTATCCAATAAAAATGGATGAGGACTATGATCCCAGTCAACACAGTGAAGTTTTTAATCACTATTATCAATTGAGCGTAAGTTTTACTTTAGTCTCTAAAGGATTTAAAATAAATTTTACTTTCGTTTTTAAGATTCCCAACAAAGAAGACCTTGAAAGAGTTTTTACCGACGATGAACTAAAACAATTGTGTTTGAAACACAGATGTCGGGTGGATATGTGGCGCTGGAATGTAGTAAACGACTACAAGAGACTCTTCACGGAAAAAGGACGTTTTCAGAAATGGTCCGAGAAACATGGTTTGCGTATGTTGGCCAAGGGTGTGAATACTTATAAGCCAGGAGTCTTGTATGATCAGAAAGAAATCGATGAGACACGTAAGAAAGAATGGCGTATACAACTAAAGGATAATATTTTAGCTTTAAATTACTGGCAACGTCTGGAAAAACGTAATAAAGATGAACAGCAGCAGCAGCTCGATGATTCTCAATCTGATATGGATTCACAATATGATATATCACAATCTATGAATTCTTCGGAATTGTTAACACAACCCGATATGGAAGTTCTTGCAGAAGTCGAAGTGACCACTGAAGAACCACTCGACATTAATCCTAGAAGTAATCCCGATTCTCTGGACGATTCTTCAGACTCTCAAGACTCTGTTGCGACTGTTTTGAATAGCGAACCCAAATTGCAACCACAAAAAGTTGATGTATTGCAGTCGGAAGATGTGGCTCCAGATATTGAGCACATTTATGGTGTCAATACCGAATCTTTGACTCTCGATTCACAATCTCAGGACTTACAAGCTTCGTCACAAGAATGTCTGCCGCGCACACAGTCACAAGATTTAATTCCAGCAAGTTATGATCATTTTAGAAATATTATACCTCTGACATCGACTCAATCTCAAACGACAGAATCGGAAGAGATAATTGTTACTTGATTAATATTTCGTCAGCTATTAAACTTTTTCCTTGGTTCTTATGCATCAGATAAGTGTGGCCAAAAATATTACTGTGCTCCGATTAAGAGCGTTTTATTAAAAATTTTAAAAAGCTCGGATAAGACCAAGGCAGATATAAGATAAGACTGTGTTTTAGGTACTGTTTTATAATATTTAGTTAAATTTAAAAAAATTCTTAAACTTTTGTTGTTGTCTTTTCCACTTAAAAATTATTCCAATACCCAAGCCTTTATGTTTTTTATAAATAAAAGTTAAATTGTTTTATAAAAAGGTTTTAAAATAACTGATTTGTTTAAAAATCTTTATATTCGGGCATGTTCTAAAAATCACTTCCACATGATTTTGAAATCACATAAATTTTCTAAGTCGAATTATTCATTGTTCAAAAATTATTTTCACACTTTTATAACTCAGTGCACTTAAGATGAAGAAGGTCTAGAAGGTTATTGATAAATGCTCTGAAAATTTCAACAATTATAGAAATTACAGCCTTTTTGAATTTCATGTGATTTCAAAATCATGTGGAAGTGATTTGCAGAACATGCCCGATTGTATCTATTCAAGAATGAAGGCACAAATTCTGCTCGGAATTGGAACCATTCCGTAGCTAAATTCCGATCGAAATGTTTTTAGGTTCTATAGATTCTGACATTACAAAACACAATTTTTTCAATTGAAATCAGTAACTTCATCTTTGTTTCACAAGCACTTAATAATCCCATAAAGAGAATGTGTCCTTTTTTAAAAATGTATAACGAAAAAATGTTTTCTAAATTTACTCAAAATAATTTGTGATTGAATTATTACGTTTTAGTGCGAACGCCTACATATGCTAGTAACATTTTGGCAGACGTGATCAGGTAACCTGTTCCACTTAACTTGTACAAGTCTAAAAAGCTCATAGTAATTACATATATAGAGGCTTACCTGATGTTGAACCACTTCTTTGTGCATTTTTTGAATACTTATTGTCATTATCCTGCTTTAAGAGCCATTTAAAAGGATTATTTTCCTAAGCTTACGGTGATATTGTATTATGTCCTCACCTAAAATGCCCAAAGACGTAACCCACGTTATTATAATATTACAGGAGAAGCAAAAAACCTTATAAAATGAAAACGATTAAATTAAAAAAATACGTTTTTTTCATATATTGTCGTGAAAACAAAAATCAAAGTCCCCAATGATAAATACTATTTGCTCTATTTCAAATAATGTGAATTACGTCTTTTGAGTTTAATGACAATGTTTTATGATATTACGTCTTTTTCAATTTCTTATATAAAGTCATTGATTTTGAACGTAGAAGCCTAACATTTTGTAGGAACATGGATTATAATCTTGTGTGCCAGATTCTATCCTACGTTTAAACTCCGGTTTCGAACGGCAAATGCATTAGTTAGAGAAGTTTTACATAGACTAATACTCACTAACCAGTGGCTAGCTGAATTACGAGGTGAACTGCATTTTTGAAAATTTATTTTTTTCAAGTGGGTCTGGCCGGGTATCGAACTTGGGATCTCTGGTATGCTAGGCGGATGACTAACCTGCTACACCACGGCGGTTCACAAGATTTTTTATTTTCATTATTAATTTCATTATTATTCTTGTAACAGAAACTAATTTCAAACTTAAAGTCGTTTTAAATAGAAAAATTAAGTCAACAATGATTTAGCTATTTAAATTCAACGTTTGGTATTTTTAAATAATATACAAAAGATATAATTTTTATTTATTTAATAAACTCAACCTGACCACCCTGGCCATTATTAAGTTCACCGCAGACAGAGTTGTATTTTGTTAACACCATTCTTATTGCAGTCAGGTCTGTTAACTTGACGTTATTAAAAGCCTCTACCTAAACAAAGATAATAAAAGATTAATTACCAATAATTGGCATGAAAAACTCTTATAAATACATTATAAATATATATTATTTATGAAATTAAACAAAAAATTTAGTAATTTGATTTAATTTAAACAGAAAATTCCCTTCTAATACGTAACATTTACCATCCCTGTCACAAAAGCAAATTCACCACCGAACAGCTGGGTCATCAAGTTGGATGAAAGTAGAGCTATTTTTCGACGTTTCGTACGTGTAAAGGAATTTGTTGCATTGTAATAGTTAATAATTTGTGTATTTTATTTTGAATTAACAAAAAAAGTCCCCAATTGCTATAAAATAATAAAAGTTGTGTGAAAGTAAAAATCCATAATTCCTTTTTTAAGGCAATACTCACTGACACACAACAAAAGACAAAGTGCAGCTCAATTTTTTTTAGGTCTTTTTGTGAAAGTTTCTTGCCCGCTTTAATAAAAAAAGTTCAATAATCCAGCGAAAGTGTGAAAAGAAGACAAATAATTTGAATTGCTTTAAATTGCAATAAATCAAAAGGCAGCCGCAAAAATTTAGTAAATGTGAGTATATGTATGATTTCTTATTTTTCTGCTTAATTGTTAAATTAAAACAATTCAACAAGTCATTTTCAATGAAATATATATATATAAAAATAGATTAATTCTGCATGCATTAATTGCATTTATTCTTATTGGAAGATGCCTCGCTGTCTCTGCATGTAAATTGGATGTTTGTACAGACGCTATGTAGCCAATAATTATTTTTGTCTATTATTGCTTGCTTAGAAATCAAACATTTGAACAAACTTTATTCCACTTGTATTACAAAAGTTTTAGTTCGTAGTCTATTTGGTATATGGCGTATGCTTAAGTCTTTTAAACACTTACGTCTTATTGTTTTATAAAGGGTGTTCCAATAAGAAGTTATAATATGGCAACTTTGACTGATTGTTTTCGATTACCTGGCCTAATCTTATCAGATCTATTCAATTTTAATCATACGCTACATTTTTAATCACACCCTAACATTTGAGGCCCTATGCTCCACAGGGAGTCAATGATAACAGAAGAAGAAGACACTTAGCATAATGTTGTTGGCCGTGAAAGTGTTGTCCATCGTTAGCCACTTCTTTTTAAAATCATTGTGGTAACATGAATGAATTCCGCGCTAAATCATTTTCGGTTTTAAGATAAAGAATAAATAAAGTCAAATAAAGAATAAATAAAGTAATTATAGTGATTAAATAAAATAGTGTAGGTAGCTTGCATGTCGTTATATCTTGATCATTTGCAAATTTCCAGCGCGAAAACGTTCATTTTAATTACTTCTGGCAATATCACCTTATATCATCCTCACCGTAAATTGCACAACTTTCCTTGCATGTTTTCGATAATGCATAATGCATTTGTTTGAAAATTTGACTCATTTTCGAAAGTTTGTAATTTCTAAATACAACAATATAGCTTCACTGTCAACCGTGGTAACAGATGCAGGGCCACTAAAAATAGGTAAAAACTTTTTAAAGTTAAGATAATGGATAAAGAATAATTTCCTGTGTTAATAACAAATTGCTCTTGGAGCCAAGACTTGGCTTGGTAAATATATTAAGACAAAAAAAAAATCAACAACTGCCTAAGTTTGAAGGAAGAGAAATGTGCAGAGGGCAATGTACTCCGAGGTGTCCCCCAAGAAGGTTTTTGTCAATGAAAATATCTAAAAAGGCATTAAACTAAATTTTGGATGACCCTAAACTGGAGGTGCTCGAGATAGCCGAGACAAAAGAAGTTAAAGGAGCCAAAAACAACAACAAAATAACGTTCCCACCGCAGTCGGTTCTTCGGACCGGAACGACTCGGAAATCTCAGGATTCCGACCAAGGACTGCCACTTCTGCGATATTACCAAAAACATCGCAGTTACAACAACAACAAAATAATGTTTTTGAGCAGTATTTGCGGAAGTTTTATCGTGATAAAAAAACTTTATTTCTTGATAAAGAAATCTATCGCCGATAAAGATAAAATCAAAAAAACTGAGCCCTTTCTTTTTAAGGCTAAAGACAAATCATACAAAAATGGTATCGATAAATTGTATTATAAAAAATTAAAATTCTATCAAAAAACTTTATTTTTATGTCAACCTGATAACTTTTCAGCCCTACTGATATATCCAAGGTAGATTATAATGAAGGTAATTTCACTTCAGGTTACTAAATTTAATTTCACTTTCTGACAATTATAAGGGTTCTGACATTTCCATAGAAATAAAGCTACCATATTATTTTAAGTTTTCCATTATTTTCTGTCGCTGCGCCGACAATATGAGTTATGTGTAAAAATGTAAAAACATTTTATTGCATGTGTATCTTCATATCTAATAGTTAAACTATATTTTACTAGTTAATAGAGAACTAAGCGGGATAGTATATAATTATTATACACATTAAATAAAATTTTGATTAGCTACGTTGATGTTCTAGGTATTTAGGAAAAAAACAAATAGCTGATATTGTAGTCGCAGGGACCATTTGAAGTTTTATAAATTAATTTTGAAATTTTGAAAATATAAATATAATTTGATAAATATAAAGGTAAAAAATTATTAAAATAGAAAAAATATAAATAATATTTTATATTTTTACAGAAAGGTTGTTGTAATAGTTCTGCTGCTGATGAAAGTTCTTTTCTATAAGATGGTAAAATACAAATTAGTGGGATTTGTGCCAATATAGAGGTTTAAAGCTGGAAAAATTGGGCCACATCTATCGGTCTATGCCATATATCAAATGGGCGCAAACCAGTTGGCCTATTTATAAACAGTTAAATAAGTGTACCGGTTTAAAGTGCCAGAAAGAATACGTTCGCCTTAGCAGTTAAGTATACTGCTCCATATGCCGGCTCGAATCTTGCCATTATTATTTTTATTGGCAGATATCTGTGCCTATTGGTGCTTAGATTGCTTACCGTTCGTTTGGAAAATCTGTTGCGCTATTGCAAGTGCCGGTGCGCGTTGGTACAGTCATTGATATTGTGGGACAAGCTGGAAAATCCATGACTATTACCGGTTTCCAAACACATACAACACCCGTACTTTTGGCTATGTGAGAACATGCCGAATTGGCTTCAGAAGAACATATAGCATTAACACCAATTATGGAATGCTTTATTTTAAAGAAAAATCCAAACTTTGTCAAGTGAAAGTGATTGAATTAAATATCGCTAATTTATCATTCTATTATAAACTAAATTATATAATTCATTTAAATAATCTGTAATTGGGTCTTAAATTGTAATGTCAATTAACTGGAGACAATAAAATAATGTATGTTTTGTTATAAATGCAAATACCCTTCCCGCGCAGCGGAAAGGATTTCTCCTATGAGTCTGCTTGGCTTCGGTTTTCCACTTGATTCAGTTTGTATCCGATGTATTTTTATTTCTGTTTGCGTATTTCAGTTGTACTTTAGTACTTTATTGGATAAATCGAGCAATTTCGAGAATGAGATTCTTCGGGAGAAAATACGCTGTTTTTATTTTAGTAGCTTTTGATCATGTATAATTTATATTGTACACATTACACATTTTATAAAAAAAAATTCCAAAAAAAAGAAAATACTTTTTTAAAATGTGGTAACGTTATATTTCATATGACGTAGAAAGACAAACTTCAAAAACCCTTATTAAAATTTAATGAAAGCAAGTGAAATTACCTTCAATATATATGCCTTGGATATATCCTAATTCTAAAAACGTCAGGAAATAGACAAACGTTTTACAACATTTTGGGCTACATTATCAATATATTCAGTAGTTTTTAACTGTCATTCCGAAATTCGATTCATAGCATTACAAACTTATGTCAAAAACCAATTTTTCTTTACCAGATTCACTATTTCTGGCCCAGAAAGTGAGTCGCGATGACCAGAAAAATCCAGAAATTTGTAATTCAAACTGGTTCCCATATAAGACCCACGACCAAAAAGACTTAAGTATTCATGAATCATGTAAAAATGTTTGTATTGTGAAAATTGATTCTTTACTTTCGCTTAAAAATACTCTTGGTTTTTTAAATATAAAAATAAAACTATCTTCTTGGAACACCCTTTAGTGTTCCGCAGTTTATCTAGTACATGGCGTATGCTTAAAAGTCTTTTAAACACTCACGTCTTATTGTTTTATACATATGTATTGCGAAGGCAGTACGCCCAAATTGCAGTCAAATGTGTGATCAGCTGAAAAAAATGAAAAGGCTGTAACATTTTAGTTGATACTTGAGTAATGCATACAAATGATTTCATTTAAAAGCTATGTGCTTAAATAGCTTAAAATAATTCTGGAATTTTTGATGTTGTGCATATTAATTAACATATTCATACAATACATTCATCTAAATACTTAATTGTATATGAAATTTTCTAAACAAGTGACCTTGATCCATTTAATATTTATAATTTTTATGTTTTTTCCTCATTTCTTTTGTCTTATAAAATATCTTTTTCACAAATTTGAAACTTAACTCAACATAATTGAAAACAACATAACCTACCGCAGTTTCTACAGAGTGGCTAAGAAATGTTGCCACAAAACGAAATTTGTATATCTAGTTTTCTGTGTTATATATACGTATAAATTGTTTTTATTTTACAGAATGGTTCAACAAGTTCTCATATAGGAGTCATTGTGGGGAAAAACTTAAATATGCATACATAAATCTTAAGAAAATTTACTAATGGCAACAAAATTGCTCAATATATTTATATTTTTAACTGTTAAACCTTTTAAAAACTATTGTTAGGGCGGCTTAAAGCGGAAGTTGTTTTCTGATTTGAATTTCTCGTTAATTGGAGAAAAATTTAAGTGCTGTTTCACACACATCAGGTTTACTTGATTAGTTTTTCTTCACATTTTTTTAACCTGTATTCACTTTCACACACGAACATTTCTTTCATCAGTTTTCAGTTTATTTTTCTTAAATTTCATACAAATTTTCAAAATTTTCGTAAAAAATCTCTCAAGACTTGATGAGCCCATCCTGACTGGTGTGAAAGTAAACTAGCTATATAAGATAAGTTGTATTTTTCCTTTTAAATATTGATTAAGCAGAATATTCATCATATTTAATGGTAACCGTAAAATTCTACGCCTACGGACCACGTCTTCGTCTTAATCTACATATATACATAGTACTTTGTTATTCCAAGTGTTCATATATAATATTTTAAATCTTTGTCCTAATCTATATCCAATTCTTAGTCTATACGTTAGTCTATTGGGTATACAAGTTAATATTGTTGATTTGGACAACATATCGAGCCCTTAGATTAAAATGATTGCAAGCGACAGGAAAAATATTGATCGTTAGCGACAAAAATCTTAATTAAACAAAAACGGGGAAATTTTTGTTCTTTGTTAGTTTGCTAGTTTCGACAAACTAATTAAATTTTATCCAAATGGTTTAGAAGTTATGGTGCAAAGTATTGTATGTGAAGTTTTTTAGTTTTACTTCAATAACTTTTAAGCTACTAGGTGGATTGTGGTGCAATATGCAGAAATCGGCGAATGGGTAGTTGGAGTTTTAGACCAATTTTTAAAAACATGTCTATTTTTAGCACAATGGTCTCTACACTGAGCCAAAGTTGACCACCATTGTATGTAAAACCTATTGGTCAGTACACCTTTCGTAAATATAAACCTATCGAAAAGATTTTTACACATTTAAAAACTACTTAAGAAAGAAAAATATGCTTACTGTGCTACGCTATCTCTAATAGCTTAAGAGTTATTTAACGGAATGTCGCTTATGATCATTTAAATCTAAGGGCTCGATATGGTTTTTGTCAGTAATAAAACATCTGTCATTATAATTTAGTATTCGATAGCCGACAAAACGTAAACACATTTTTTCAAAAGCTATACAAATGTCGAATTTTGTGCCTAAAGAAGATATTTTGCACCAAAGTCTCATAACCATTTTTTCTTAGAAGAAAACGGCTCCTAAAAGTTATCAACAAATTTGTGAACGATGGCTTGTGGATTTAAAAGTAGCACAGAAGACAATTAGAGGCCTGGTCAGCTGAAAAAGTTTGAAAATTAGAAGATAGATGCTTTACTCTACTAAGATTGTTTTCAATAGAGCATAGGCCGATTTTTGCAATTCGTTGGCAATATACATTTTTGAAATATAAGCCCACAGTTTTTTATAATGTGCCCAATCACACGCTATGTGTGAAATTACACGTTTAAGTGGTGCATTTAGCCTTCTCACTCAGCTGGCTATGGGAGGAGACCGGAAGCCGTTGCCCGGGACAAGAAGTAATTTTTTATAAAAAATTTATACATAATAACCCTAAGGTCCAAAGATAATGTATATAGCCCGCCAAGCAGACAAATCAATGGCGAATCCAAATATTCATGACGCCAAAGTAATACTCTTTATTTGGAGGGATCACAAAGGTATTTTGAATTATAAGCTGTTGAAATCGGGTCTCTATCTAAGACAATTGATTCGTTAAAAAAGAGCAACCAATAATGCTATAATCTTCCATCATGGCAACTCTCGTCATCATGTTGCGAGACTGGTCAAAAACTACTTTGAAAACTGTGAATGGAAAATTTTGGGTCACCTATTATAATAAAAAAAGTTTCCACAAAAAAAATTTTGTTTAACGAAACAACCCAAACTTACTCAAAAGTGTTCCCGTACAAAATTTTCAATACAAATTGTCGTTTTTTGAGTAATTTCTGATAACTTCGGACTGTTTTTGTTAGATTTGAATTCTATTTCCCTAAACGAATTATAAAATTATCTAAACCCTTGATAATAGGAAATTTGTATTGAAAATTTAGTTTATAAGCTTGTTATGTCATTATTTTTCGTGGAATAAAGTCGTCTATATCTTAATTTATATCTAATTTAGTTCCTTGGTATATGTCTTAGCTTATGTGTTAATGTATATTTTGGTATATATCTTGATATTTATATAGTTTAGTTTATTTCCTAGTCTATATGTTATCCTATATATTAGAGTCTATATCTTAATATATAACTTAGTCTAAGTCTTAGTTTATACCTTAGTCTGTTCTAGAATAAATTAGATCTTTTTATATTTCTTGATGATTTTGTTCACTATCTTTTTAGTACAATGACCAACAATTCCACCAAGCAGCAGGAACTAAAACATATTGGTTCCATAGTTCGTGCCTTGGTAACATCACGTAAACCGCCATGTTATTTACGCGATATTTTAAGAGAATATCCCGAAGTGGAGAGTAAATCGTTACCATTCAAAAGTTTGGGCTATAAAACAGCACAAGACCTTCTAGAAGATACTGGAGAATTTTTCTTTAATAGTTACAGCAATGGGGATGTAAGTAAAAATAATATAATGCAAACCTTCTCAAAAACAAATAGTAATTAAAATAAATAATAAGAAAACTAATATAGATAACAATTCGAATAAGAAAAAATAATTTGTGTACATTAAAAGTAAATTCACAATATGAATTTGTTCATGGATAAATATGATGTGATGCATGCCTGCTTGCCTGCCTGGCTGCCATACATTCACCACTAGTTCGTTCGTTCATTCATTCATTCACCCCAATTTGAAGATTTCAATTTCGATTTTTCTTTTCTTTGTTTTTGTCTTGTTTTGTTATTTATTGCTGATGCTGCTGTTTTTGACTTCCACTTTTATCGAAAACGAAATATGCAATTGTTTATGTTTCTTGCTACAAATGAGTTTATAAATAGATATCTTTTTTTTTTCTTAATTTCGTTTAAATAGTGCACATTGTACATATAAATAAATATAAATTCAAAGTGAAGATACATACTTATACATGCATATGCATATGTATGTATCTATATGTAGTATACCAACCATCAGTTTTAATAAAGTTTTCGAGGAAAGCGTGTGTGTTTTTATCTAGTAACGATTCCTTTTTCATTATTTTTATATTTTCTGTTTATTGTCAAAATCAAGGTTATTATAACAGCCAAGTATAGCAAAAATTCTGCTCACATAACGTCTATGGTTAGAGGACAAAAGTCCAGTAAATCTACTCGCATTGCTCCTGTAAAAGCTATGAAACAACCTCCTCGTATGCCATTACGTACAAACGGATTTGGAGATCGCAATAACAACAATTTCAGTAATAATAATCGCAGTAACTCAACGACGTCTGGTGGCTTAGGCTCCGGTGGCCAGCAAAAAACAAACTTTAATAACCAGTCTCAGCAACAAAATCATTCACAATCGTTACAAAAGCAAAAATCAATGGGCAGCAGCAGTAGTGGTGCTAACAGTACACAGGCTAAAGATTTACGTGAAATGTTAAACTCTAAGAAAAACCTTAAAACCAATTTGCAACAATCGACAATGCAGCAACAAACGAAAACAAATACAGCACAACAATCACCTTTAGCCAGTAAAGTTATACAACCGCAACAATTGCAACAAAGCAAACTTCACCAACGCATTGCTAATAATGATAACCAACATCAACAAAAACAGTCTTTTGGCCCAAGAGCTATTCTTGGAGCTTCAAAACAGCAACAACACTCTAAAGAGTCTCAAAAACCGGATGTGAAATCTCAACAACAACAACAGTCGCAAAAGCCTTCAGTAGCGACAGCCAAAGTTGAAAAATCTTCAACTGTTTCGAAACCACAACAAAGATTAAATTCCATACAAAATAATATTCAACAACAGCCGCAAGCTAAGACTGTTGTTGCTGCTGTCGTTCAGCCACAAGCTCAACAAACACCTGCTGTTAAGCCTGCATCCGCAACACAAAAAACATTGTCTTCTGCTGCTCCAGCCCCCTCTTCGAATAATGCCATGGAACAAACAAAATCTAATGCGGCTTTGGGTGGCATACAAAATCGTTTGAAGGTCTATGTTAAGCCAGATTATCAAGCATCACAGGTATGTTGAAATAATAATTTCGTAATTTTAATAGTAGCATTAATATTGTTAATAAAAATATATCGATAACTTTTATATTTTATTACAAATTTGTTTATAACTTCAAAATTCTAGAGAAATGTTATCGATACTTTGCTATTTTATAAAACAAAAAATAAAGAAAACTTAAATAATCTATAGAAAAGTTATTGATAACATTATTGTTTTATAGAAAAGTTATCGATAACTTTGATATTCTGTAGAAAAGTTATCGATAACTTTAATATTCTATACAAAAGTTACCGATAACTTTAATGTTCTATAGAACAGTTATCGATAATTTTAATATTCTATAAAAATATTTTTCTACAGAAAAATATTTTAAACGAAAATTTTTCTATAGAAAAATATTTTCAACGAAAATTTTTCTATAGAAAAATATTTTTAACGAAAATTTTTCTATAGAAAAATATTTTTAACGAAAATTTTTCTATAGAAAAATATTTTTAACGAAAATTTTTCTATAGAAAAATATTTTTAACGAAAATTTTTCTATAGAAAAATATTTTTAACGAAAATTTTTCTATAGAAAAATATTTTTAACGAAAATTTTTCTATAGAAAATATTTTTAGCGAAAATTTTTCTATAGAAAAATATTTTTAACGAAAATTTTTCTATAGAAAAATATTTTTAACGAAAATTTTTCTATAGAAAAATATTTTTAACGAAAATTTTTCTATAGAAAAATATTTTTAACGAAAATTTTTCTATAGAAAAATATTTTTAACGAAAATTTTTCTATAGAAAAATATTTTTAACAAAAATTTTTCTATAGAAAAATATTTTTAACGAAAATTTTTCTATAGAAAAATATTTTTAACGAAAATTTTTCTATAGAAAAATATTTTTAACGAAAATTTTCTATAGAAAAATATATTTAACGAAAATTTTTCTATAGAAAAATATTTTTAACGAAAATTTTTCTATAGAAAAATATTTTTAACGAAAATTTTTCCATAGAAAAATATTTTTAACGAAAATTTTTCTATAGAAAAATATTTTTAACGAAAATTTTTCTATAGAAAAATATTTTTAACAAAAATTTTTCTATAGAAAAATATTTTTAACGAAAATTTTTCTATAGAAAAATATTTTTAACGAAAATTTTTCTATAGAAAAATATTTTTAACGAAAATTTTTCTATAGAAAAATATTTTTAACGAAAATTTTTCTATAGAAAAATATTTTTAACGAAAATTTTTCTATAGAAAAATATTTTTAACGAAAATTTTTCTATAGAAAAATATTTTTAACGAAAATTTTTCTATAGAAAAATATTTTTAACGAAAATTTTTCTATAGAAAAATATTTTTAACGAAAATTTTTCTATAGAAAAATATTTTTAACTAAAATTTTTCTATAGAAAAATATTTTTAACTAAAATTTTTCTATAGAAAAATATTTTCAACTAAAATTTTTCTATAGAAAAATATTTTTAACGAAAATTTTTCTATAAAAAAATATTTTTAACGAAAATTTTTCTATAGAAAAATATTTTTAACGAAAATTTTTCTATAGAAAAATATTTTTAACGAAAATTTTTCTATAGAAAAATATTTTTAACGAAAATTTTTCTATAGAAAAATATTTTTAACGAAAATTTTTCTATAGAAAAATATTTTTAACGAAAATTTTTCTATAGAAAAATATTTTTAACGAAAATTTTTCTATAGAAAAATATTTTTAACGAAAATTTTTCTATAGAAAAATATTTTTAACGAAAAATTTTCTATAGAAAAATATATTTAACGAAAATTGTTCTATAGAAAAATATCTTTAACGAAAATTGTTCTATAGAAAAATATCTTTAACGAAAATTTTTCTATAGAAAAATATTTTTAACGAAAATTTTTCTATAGAAAAATATTTTTAACGAAAATTTTTCTATAGAAAAATATTTTTAACGAAAATTTTTCTATAGAAAAATATTTTTAACGAAAATTTTTCTATAGAAAAATATTTTTAACGAAAATTTTTCTATAGAAAAATATTTTTAACTAAAATTTTTCTATAGAAAAATATTTTTAACTAAAATTTTTCTATAGAAAAATATTTTTAACTAAAATTTTTCTATAGAAAAATATTTGTAACTAAAATTTTTCTATAGAAAAATATTTTTAACGAAAATTTTTCTATAGAAAAATATTTTTAACGAAAATTTTTCTATAGAAAAATATTTTTAACGAAAATTTTTCTATAGAAAAATATTTTTAACGAAAATTTTTCTATAGAAAAATATTTTTAACGAAAATTTTTCTATAGAAAAATATTTTTAACGAAAATTTTTCTATAGAAAAATATTTTTAACGAAAATTTTTCTATAGAAAAATATTTTTAACGAAAAATTTTCTATAGAAAAATATATTTAACGAAAATTGTTCTATAGAAAAATATCTTTAACGAAAATTGTTCTATAGAAAAATATCTTTAACGAAAATTTTTCTATAGATTAATATTTGTCGACAACTTTGATATTTTGTATAAAAATTATGGATAAAAGTTATCGATAACCTTGATATTTTATAGATAAGCTATCGATAAGTTTAATATTCTGCAGAAAATTTAACAATAGCTTGAATTTTCCACAAATATAACCAAGGTAGATTATATAATATATATGCCTTGGGCACTTCCTTTAATATTTATTTCATGAATATAACATATTAATGTTATCGAAAACTTTTTTTTTGATTCTATAACATGGATTTTCTTGTCAGTACTTATTCTTCAAAACTTTTTTATTTGTATCTTTTAGCCGTCTGCTACCACAACTCCCACCTACAATCATCAGTTTAGCAACGCACCCAAAATAGATTACAACGCTTTCCCCCATCATCAGTTCAGTAACACACCTCAAAAAATGGATGCTATAGCTGCTGTTATACAATACTGTCGTTCCAAGAACTATCCAGCGCCCCGTTTCAATGTATTAAGGGACAAATTTTCTCGTGGCACATACTCGTGTAGTGTTCATGTAAATGAGATTATTTTCTCGACATATCCCCATGAATATGAGACTGAATATTTGGCCAAAGAGGCCTGTGCAAAGAAAGCCTTGGAAAAGGTTAAATTACAAGAAAAGAAACGTCCTATGCCACAGTGTAAATTTACGGATACCGAGTTGTTGGATAAACTCTACACAGAACTTTTGAATCACCCTCATGGAATATTTGCCAAAAACTTACCAGAAACATTTGAAACAGCATTCCAGCAACAGTTGCCCGATAATTGGTGGGCCATGGTACAGACATCAAGTCTCTTTACCACCGAAACTAATTTGGGTAAAGTTATTATCTTCGCTAATCAGGATGCTGATAAAGACAGTTTAGCATTGGGTGCTGGTGAAGTTACAAAGACCATACAAATCGATCCTATACGTTTACCTTGGTCCGATGAATACTGGAATATATTCATAACTCACTGTACCTCTACGATTGAAATATGGGGTCGTCTCTTTGGTCAGGAGTATAGTATACGTTTTGGTGCTTTGGTCAATGATATTGAAGCCTATATGGCCACCAAAAAAGAGCGTCCAGTATCTATAGCTCGCAATAATATATATCTAGTATATATCAACGAATGCTGGCATCGTGTAAGAGTAGAAGAATTGGATAAATCAAAGGGTAGTGCTCTTTGCTTCTTTATAGATTTTGGTGATGCGGATTGGTTGGCTGTCGATCAATTGCACATTTGCGAAACACATTTCCTAAAACTGCCGGCACAAGCTGTGCCATTTTCTCTTTATGGTTTAGAAGATTTTGAGGGTAATCCTTATGCGCGCAAATGTCTAGATGACTTATTGCCCACAAAGTCTTTGGTGGGTCGTATTTTCACAAAGGAAAATGAATTCTATGACACAAATTCGAAAAGTCATGGCAAAATCCAAGTGGTATTTTTTGATACCTCAACACAAGAGGATCTTAATCTCAATCATCAGCTATTGAATACGATTTGTGGTGAGACAATGGTACCGGAAATTAAACAAAGTACCGTAACCAATGTCATTGTAACACACATTAACGATAAAGGCGATATATTCCTGCAAGTAAATAGCCCCGAATTGAAATATGTGCAAGTAGGTTTAGTAAATTACATTTGGATCATACATTTTGTACTTATACTTTCTTATTTTCCTCTAGAAACTTTTACAACAAATTGTTGAATCTAAATTCAATAGCGATCAACATAAAATCTCATTTGACGATCTAAAACGTTCCAATATATTTTTAATTTGTGATGACGATGATGTCAACGATATTAAATGGTATCGTGCTACCTTAGCCGATACAAATATACAACCAAACAGCGATAGTTATTTAATGTATTATGTAGATAATGGACGGACAAAACCTACAAATATTTCGAAAATATTTCTATTGGAAAGTTTAAGTATGGCCTTGGGCAAATTCCCGGCTCAGGCTATAAAAGTAAGACTGCATAATATACCCGATATTACGCCAAATATTGTGGGACGTATACGTGGTCTATTGCCAAACGATTGTGAGGCTTTAGTAAGTTATTTTGTGTTTTATAAATATTCTTTACATTCATAAATTTAATATTGTTTGATGATTTGTTTAAAGGTAAGACTGTCTGTAGCGAACTCGAAGCCTCCATTAGTAACAATTTATACACGTTTGGAAGGTCCTGGTACATTATGTACCATTAACGATGTGATACGCATAGAACATGAATTAGAGGGGTAAGTTCAAAAATTTTATATGTAGATTTTTCATGTAAAAAATATAAAATTTCTTTTTTATGTCCTCTAAAAAAATCCATGATTTTTTTTTTTTTTTTTTCAGATGTTCTGATTTACTACAAGGCTGTTCAGTGGACGATACAAATACTTCCACAAAGTCTACACAAGACGTTAACAAAAAATTGTCTCATAGCTCTAGTGGCTCTTCGCTAACCTCACCTACAACGCCTACTACAAATCCATTTATTGATGTAACTCGTGGTCTCACTCTAACTAAAGTGCCGGGATCACCACAAAAGTCGTCTGATCTTCCGAAATTACTAAATTATTCAGCTATACCAAAGATAAATGAATACTTTGAAGTACGCATAACAATGTCGGCAAATCCATCTAACTTTACGGTGAGTTTGTTTTAAATTTGTGGCAGTTTTTATTTTTTAAAAAAGTCTATCGATGTCGTATTAGTCGGTTCTTTGCACCGGAACGACTCGGATATCTTAGGATTCAGATCAAGTGCTGCCACTTCTTTGAAATTGACAATAATATCACAGTTACAACAATAACAGTATATCGCTGGTATAGTGAATTTAATCGTAGTTTCGTCTACGACAAATTCCATTAAGATCATCCGATCTTAATGGAATTTGTATTATAAAACGCCGATGTACTGAGCGATAATGCACTTATTGTATTGCGAACTAAATCCAACAAAAGTTGTTCGTGGAAAAAGCACACCGAAGCAAATAGTCGCCTGTTTCTTCGTCCGTATGGGTCGAGTGGTCACACATTAAACAACATAGTACTACCAATTATGTGTGGTATACGACCATTTCTTTGTCGAAAGCCTTCAGAGAAATTTCTAAAACTAACCCCTGAAGAAGAATCATTCTCAATCTAACAATCGTCAAACAAATGAATTTTTGAACAGTCAAAACATTGAATTTATGACTTATGACTCAGTGCAGTCCTGACTTGGCACCCACAGACTTCTTTTTCCCGAATATCAAAGAAAAACGATTTACAAGCGAAGAAGCAGTTAAAGCATTCAAAAGCCATGTTATGGAGGTGTTCCAAGAGGAATGGCAATACTGCCGTGACAATGTCTAGATGAGGTTTCGTCCGAGTCGGTAGAAAACATTATCTGTCACTGCCCAAGGCTACAAAATCAAAGGCCCAGACATCTAGGCAGCTGACTTTTTGCTGAATCTGCAACAGTGCAATTTGCAAGATATTACAGGGTTCACCACTGGTTTCAGTAGGGTACTCTCCTTCTCCCTCTATACTCTTCTTCTCTCTTCCGCTATCTTCAATCTCCCCTATTTTTTCTCTTTAGTAAAGGATCACAATGGACTCCTGGGGTCTCCGAGTGAAGGTGTCGCTTGACACTACCTTTATAACCTAACCTAACATACCTGAGCGATAGGTCTATTAGGCAAAATCTACATTTTTTATCTAGTTTGGAGGCGATGCTTTGTACTTGCAGCGCCTTAAGGATAGCCTGGCTATTTACATACCTAGTTACCTCACTGTTTTTAGTTATAGCGCTAGGAACTAGCTCTGTGACCTTGCATACGGCAAAAATGTTTTAATGATCCAGTGCCGATGTCCATTTTAAATCCATCTGTAAAGTTCGAATTGCCTTGAAAAAGCAATGTACGAACCTTCTAGTCGGTTCTATCCGAAATTACGACCTCCGTTGCCGTGTTCAACATTAGCTCCTTGACTAAAGACCATGGTAAGCCTGACTCCAAGCCAAGGGGATCTTTTTTAATCTAATATAACTTTGTTATTCTTTAAAAAGTTATTGTAAACTCTGATATTATATACAAATGTTAGGAATATTCTATCGTAAAGCTATCGGTAGCATTGCTATTACTATATATTAGAAAGTTGATGATATGTTTAATATTCTATAGATAAGTATTATTTAGAAAACAAATTAATGCAATATCCCAGTTCACAATCCGTTGCAAATAGTCTAGCATCGCAGCATTTGCAATCGGTATAGCAAATAAAAGTGGTTCATTCTTAAATGGTCTATAGTTACAACCTATTTAGGTCAAAGGCCTAACATATTTTAGAATTCCATGCGGCTCTATCTTGTGCGCATATTCTCCTATTTTGTAGGTCAAGTTTTGAAAGATTTTCTTCTACTTGGTCTTTCCATCAAAGTTTTGGACTTATCAATAATGTAGACATTTTTTCGATAAATTGACTATTCCTTAGAAAAGTTCTTAAATCAATATTTTCCTTTCAGATTCAACCCTATAAGGATTATCCAAATCTGCGTGCTTTAATGAAGGAACTACAGGAGTTTTGTGAAAACAGTGACGAATTTATACCAACCGATATGGTGGAAATTGGCGAAGCCTATGCCGCCAAAAACCCTGATGGCTTCTTTCATAGGTTAGTTAAAAAACTGCATTGTTTTAATAAATTTCCTTAATAGTTCCTTTGATTTTAACAGAGTTACGGTTGTTAAGAAATATGGTGATATGATGCATGTATCATTTTGCGATTTTGGGGACATTGCCACATTGGATAGTAGTCAATTGAAAACTTTACCCTTGAAATTCCGTCAATTACCCAAAATGGCAATACAAGCTAAGCTTTTTGGTAAGTTTATTGTTTTTTTTTTACTTTATTAGGAAGTTAAAATAGATTCCTTGATTTTTTTTTCAAAATTAGGCATTAAAGCTGCTAATGGCGACTGGACTTTAGACGATTGTTTATTTTTCCGTAAACTAACGGTGGGCAAAACATTTGTATCTGTTATTAAGGATATAAAATACGACAAAGAATGTACACCAGCTAATGAAATACTCGAACTAGAATTGATTGATGTCACCACAGATGAGGATGTATTGATACATGAGCAGTTACTCAATGAAAAACGTGCTATTAACGAATGAATTACTAGAAATGGTAACAAAAAAACCTATAAAGGGATTTATTATAAACTAGTAATTTCTTTTAACTAATTTTTACTAGTTTAACATACGTGTTGACCACGTAAGATTTTTTTTGTTATTTATATTAAAAAAAGAAAGAAACGAACTACATATAATTATCATTATACTTTAACGACAATTTTTACTTTCACACATTCACATTCCGAGATTAAATTTAATTATTAAAGTTAATGATTTCCTTAAATTTTGTTACAATCAAAGTTCATAAAATTTCGTTTCATAACCACAACCATCATCATCATCCATCTTTAAAAAGCATTTTTCTAAGTTTAACATTTTTAATTGTTTTTTATAGTAAATTTTTAAGATATCAGACTTCAAATTTCTTTGATTCTTATCAATTTTACTCTCAGTTAAGTTTTTTTCTCTAACCCATCTTTTTTTTGTTATAAAACTAAATATTATTTTAGTTTAAATTACTTCTTTTTCATTATTATTTTAGTTATAATTGTAACTTAACACGAAAAATAAGAGAAAAATATGTTAATTTTACTAACTCGTTATTATTATCATTATCTTCATGATTTGTATACAACATTTGTGGGTGTATATTTATTTGAATGCAAACAAATTAAAAACAAAACACACATTTTTTTCAAAATGAGAATTATAGACATGAATAGAATATTAATTAATCGATTAATAAAAAAATTATAACTAATAAATATGTGAAAATTAAACAAAAATTATTTAAAAATATTTATGAAAGTGCGTTTTATTCAATTAATATTAACACCTGATACTGCAACAGCCTACCTTGACCATTTTTGGTTTTGTCGGTTGCGTTCCGGTAATTTTAAGTTTAAAGAAAAACCACGTTTCCGAATGGAAATCGTTAAGGCATTCGTCATTTTAGTACTGTTTCGATTGTATAGCAGCTGAATATTGCACAAAAAACCGCTTAAAACCATTTAAATAAAGTCGAATACAAAAAACCTCGATATATTGATGGCACAAGTGTTAACACTAAAAAATCGTCGGTTCTTCATACAGGAACGACTCGGAAATGTTAGGATTTCGAACAAGGACTGCCACTATACCGCAGTTACAACAACAGCAACACAAAAAAATCTCATGGTCCTAATTTCTATCTGTAAATCGCAAAAACAAAATTGATGGATTTCAAAGCATTTGATATCTAAAAATGGATCACTAACAATAACATCGTGCCAAAAAGGTCGCAGTCGATCATGAACTGTTAACAATCAGATCGTCTAAGGAAAGCAATTACTCAGAAACGTCCGTCTTTGCAGTAGGAGTTACCTTTCATTATCCAACAAAATAGAACGTATTTAACTTTGATTGGATCATTCCATATATACTAACCCCCGAATTCATAAACAAATAATAAAATGACCAAAGCTTTATTGAAGGAAATTTGTATGGAAAATTTGATTTATAAGCTTGTCATATCATTATTTTTGGTTTATGAAACAGAGAAAATAATAAAAAAAAATGCCAGAAGATATCAATATAAACTGCTCTAGTATAGTGGCAGCCAATAATCAACTGACGCCGAGCAGTTTTTAGAAACAAACCCTTAGGCCAAAATGTTTCGCTTTTTCCTGAGATAAAAACATCCTATTGATATATCATTCGGAGAGATGAAATCTTTGGCTGTTTAGAAAGTTGTTTGTTCCAGAACAAAAATTCGATTGTCCCACAACACTTGCATCTTCGTTGCCTCTTTAGAGTTTTCATCAGACTAAATAATAGCGAGATTCAGAAATTTGTCTATAGACTACAATATTAGTTTTTGATCACTTAAAACGTCAGGATAATGAGTCATCCCTTATCAGTCTTGATAGGATACGTAAAGACTTATTTTTTCAGAAATTAAAAAAAAAATTGCGAGATCAACGTTTTTCGACACCCGATAAAGCGTTTTCAGTAGGAAATGGGTCGTATAAATGGTTAGGAGATCAGGGGGGTTACTCCGTATTCGATTCGAAAGAAAATATTTTTTGAAAAGCTTTAAACATACTCGTACAAATACGAACAATTTTATTTTCGAAACGAAATAAAGAAAAGGCGAAAACCGTAAAAAATGTTATTAGTCCACCGAACATCACACATCAAAGACCGGCCACAGTCAAAATACAAGACTTTTTAAAATGCAAGTCAAGTGTAGGTCATTGTCAAAGTGCAAGTCGGTTCTTGTCAATTAATACAAGAAAGTGCCAGTCATTATTTAACTGTTAGCCATTGCCAAAGTGTAATTCATAGTAAAGCGCAAGTATTTAATTCTCAAAGTGCAAGTCATTGATAAAATGCAAGTCTCAGTCAAGGTACAAGTCATATTCAACGTGAAATATCTATTTAAAGCGCTACACTGGCCTCCTTCCATTCAAAATTACTGACACTCTTTCAAGGTCGGGCTGTGGATAGCTTAGCCATGAGGTTGCAACCTTGTTAGCTTTAACAATTATTTAGGTCAGTGAATAATTGAACATTCTTGTTTATCCGTCAATCGCGCCTAAACGGCTCAACCGATTTTGATAAAATATTAAATGTAAATAAATATATGGGTGTTTCCATGGTTGCATACGTGACATTTGAATACGCGTAATTGTCTTTGAATATTGGAGTTTTAGAATCGTTACATTATATCTGACTGTGTACCCAAGATCCATGCGATCAAAGTTGACTTACTCACGTGACAGAAAAACGTAAGTGCCTTTTAGAGCCGTAAGGAATATAGCGAAAGTAAGCGAATTATAGGAGATTTTTATTTCGGAAAAAATGTTTTTATAAAGGTTTTTAATGGACCTTTATAATCATGTTATGTTCAAAAAAAGTATGCATGGGTTGGCTAAGAAAAAAAATTGTTGATTACGAGATTAACCCTTTTTTAATCGAGGTCAAAGGTCAAAATTTGGATTTCCTCAAAGTGCTCATAGCGAGATTGGGAAATATCATTTATATCAACATAATATTAAAATTCATGTAAACATTTTCTATAGAAAATATTTTATATAGAAAAATTTTCTATAGAAAAAGTTTAAAATTCAAAATTTTTCTAAAGAAAAAATTTTATATCGAAAATTGTTCTATAGAAAAATTTCTATAAAAAAATGTTGTAATAAACATTTTTCTATAAAAATATTTTGTAATAAACATTTTTCTATAGAAAAATTTTGTAACAAACATTTTTCTATAGAAGAAATTTTATAATGAAAATTTTTCTATAACAAAAATTTTATAAAGAAAATTTTTCTGGGAGTTATAAAAAAAATTTTATATCGAAAATTTTTCTATAGAAACAATTTTATAATGAAAAATTTTCTATAGAAAAAATTTTATAATGAAAATTTTTCTATAGAAAAAATTCTATAACGAAAATTTTTTCATAGAAAAAATTTTATAATAAACATTTTTCTATAGAAAAAATTTTATAATGAAAATTTTTCTATAGAAAAAACTTTATAATGAAAATTTTTCTATAGAAAAAATTTTATAATGAAAATTTTTCTGTAGAAAACATTTTATAATGAACATTTTTTTATAGAAAAATTTTATAATACAAAATTTTCTACAGAAAAAATTTTATATCGAAAATTTAAAAAAAAAAATTTATAATGAACATTTTATTTATAGAAAATATTTTGTAATGAAAAGTTTTCTATAGAAAAAAATTTATAACAAATAAATTTTATTTAAAGGTTTTACTGTAATGTATTGCACTAACATCCCAATTCTTTACAAATATTTATTATTGTAATAAATAGTTTTTTGATAAAACCAAAAAATTTTGTTGGTGGGGAAACCTTTCCTCTATAGATAAATTTTATATTGAAAATTTATCTATAGAAAAAATTTTATATTGCAAATTTTTCTATAGAAAAAATTATATATTGAAAATTTTTCTAAAGAAAACAATTTTATATTGAAAATTTTTCTAAAGAAAAAATTTTATATTGAAAATTTTTCTATAGAAAAAATTTTATATTGAAAATTTTTCTATAGAAAACAATTTTATATTGAAAATTTGTCTAAAGAAAAAATTTGATAATCGAAATTTTTCTATAGAAAAAATTTTATACCGAGAATTTTTCTAAAGGAAATATTTTATATCGAAAATTTTTTTATAAAAAAAATTTTATATCGAACATTTTTCTGTAGAAAAAATTTTATAATAAAAATTTTATATCGAAAAATTTTCTATAGAAAACATTTTATATCGAAAATTTTTCAATAGAAAATATTTTATATCGAAAAATTTTCTATAGAAAATATTTTACATCGAAAATCTTTTATAGAAAAAATTTTATATCGAACATTTTTCTATAGAAAAAATTTTATATCGAAAATTTTTCTAAAGAAAAAATTTTATATCGAAAATTTTTGTATAGAAAAAAAATTTATATCGAAAATTTTTTTATAAAAAATATTGTATATCATAAATTTTTCATATGGAAAAAGTTATATCGAAAACTTTTCGATGGAAAAATTTTATACCGAAAATTTTTCAATGCAAAAATTGTATGTATATCAAAAATTTTTCTATAGAAAAATTTTATATCGAAAATTTTTCTATAGAAAAATTTTATATCGAAAATTTTTCTATAGAAAAATTTTATATCGAAAATTTTTCTATAGAAAAAATTTTTTTTAGAAAAAATTTTTTTTAGAAAAATTTTTTTTAGAAAAAATTTTTTTTAGAAAATTTTTTTTTTTTCTATAGAAAAAAAATTATTCAGTCCCTCAAATAATACATAATGTGAATTAGGGATAATCTTCCTGATGAGATGGCCTAACCAACCATCGAAACGGGTCGAGGAAAGGTTTCCCCACCAACATTTTTTTCTTCTAGCAAAAACTAATTCCAAATCTTTATTTGACAAATAATTTTAATAATTTTGCTTAAAATTTTGTAGGTTTCGAGATATTTGACTCCTTTAAGAGATACTTTACCTTCAAATCTGCGAACGTCGTTTTTTTGCAAATAAAAGACTTTTATTTTAAATATATTTCAAATATAGATATAATTTATTTTCATTTGTTTTATATAGATTTAATATGTATATAATTAATATTTGTTTTTATTTTTAATAATTAATTTTTTTATACTCTTTTTCATTATTATTTTTTATACACAACTTAAGAATTTCTTTTGTTACTATTTTTGAAATTTTTATCATTTATTTGTAATTTTATTATTTATAAGATTTTATATGATAATAATTTTTTGTATTATTAGAAATTTGTTAATGTTTTTTAGTTTAATTTTTTTAATAGATTTTTTGTTTCTTTGTTTTTTTTGTTTGTTTGTTAATAATTAAATAATTAAATTTACGAATTAAATTCTAGTTTTTAATTAATAAGTAAATTAATACGTTTAATATTTAAGTTCTTTTCCATAATCTTTCTTTTATTTTCCCTTTTTTATAGTTTGAAATATAAAAACCGTTTTTTTGTAAATTATTTTTAAATTTCATTATTTAATATTTTATTTTAGTTATTATTATTATGTTCTACATAAATACGACTTTTTTTATTACAAATTTTAAATCTTACAAACCATTTTTTATTTTAATTGTTGTTTTAAACGTGCACCATTACAATTTCATTTTTAATATTTTATTTTTTATATTTTTAATATTTATTTAACATTTTTTTACACTTTTTTTTAAGTCTAAAAATATTTTAAACTTTAAACACTAACAATCTCTTTAATTCTCTCTCGCAAAACATTCTTATTTCTTAATTTATTTCTAAATTTATTAACTTTTTTCTTTTAAATTTTAAGTTCCCTATACTATTCTCTTTCCATCTTTCGCTTTACAAAGTGTTTTCAAAAAATATTTTTACATTTCATTAATTTCAATTTTATTTTTGCTTATCTTAGAAAACACAATGAAACTTTTTAGTATTCAAAACTTTTTTACATAACCTCAACAATCTTTTAATAATTCCATACCTCATTTATTTGCAAAATATTTTTTTAGTTAAAAGTTTTCTTTTTATCTCGTAAAAATTCTATGAAATTTTATTACATATTTCAATTATTTCAATACCAATAATTTTCTGAAAAAATTGATTTAATAAATTAATTACTTTTAAATACTACATCACACATTTTGATTCACAAGAAATACTTAAGATCAAAAATTTTTCTATAGAAAAAATTTTATATCGAAAATTTTTCTGCAGAAAAAATTTTTTATCGAAAATTTTTCTATTGAAAATAGAAAAAATTTTCTAATGAAAATTTTTCTATAGAAAACATTTTTCATCAAAAATTTTTCTATAGGAAAAATTTTTTAATGAAAATTTTTCTATAGAAAATATTTTATTTTTATATCGAAAATTTTTCTATAGAAAAAATTTAATATTAAAAATTTTTCTATAGAAAAAATTTTTATATAAAAAAAATTTCTTTAGAAAAAATTTTTCTAAAAAAAAATTTTCTATAGAAAAAATTTTTTTATAAAAAAATTTTTTCTATAGAAAAAATTTTATAATGAAAATTTTTCTTTAGAAAAAATTTTATAATGAAAAATTTTCTATAGAAAAAATTTTATAATGAATAATTTCTATTGAAAAAATTTTATAATGAAAATTTTTCTATAGAAAAAATTTTATAAAATTTTATAATGAAAATTTTTCTATAGAAACAATTTTATAATGAAAATGTTTCTATAGAAAAAACTTTATAATGAAAATTTTTGTATAGAAAAAATTTTATAATGAAAATTTTTCTAAAGAAAAAAATTTATAATGAAAATTTTTCTATAGAAAAAATTTTATATCGAAAATTATTCTATAGAAAAAATTGTATAATGAACATTTTTTTATAGAAAAAATTTTATAATGAAATGTTTTCTATAGAAAAAATTTTATATTAGAAATTTTTCTATAGAAGCAATTTTTCTATAAAAAAATTTTTCTATAGAAAAAATTTTTATATAAAAAAATTTTTCTATAGAAAAAATGTTTCTAAAAAAAATTTTTCTATAGAAAAAATTTTTCTATAAAAAAATTTTTTCTATAGAAAAAATTTTATAATGAAAATTTTTCTTTAGAAAAAATTTTATAATGAAAAATTTTCTATAGAAAAAATTTTATAATGAATAATTTCTATTGAAAAAATTTTATAATGAAAATTTTTCTATAGAAAAGATTTTATAATGAAAATGTTTCTATAGAAAAAATTCTATAATAAAAATTTTTCTATAGAAAAAAATTTTATATTGAAAATTTTCCTATAGAAAATATTTTATATTGAAAATTTTTCTATAGAAAAAATTTTTTATCGAAAAATTTTCTATAGAAAAAATTTTATAATGAAAATTTTTCTACAGAAAAAATTTTATAATGAAAATGTTTCTATAGAAAAAATTGTATAATAAAAATTTTTCTATAGAAAAAATTTTGTAATGAAAATTTTTCTATAGAAAAAATTTTATAATGAAAATGTTTCTATAGAAAAAATTGTATAATAAAAATTTTTCTATTTAAAAAATTTTATATATATTAAACTTTTCATTATAAGTTTTTTTCTATAGAAAAATTTTCGATAAAAAATTTTTTCTATAGAAAAATTTTCAATATAAAATATTTTCTATAGGAAAATTTTCAATATAAAATTTTTTTCTATAGAAATATTTTCATTAAAAAATTTTTCCTATAGAAAAATTTTCGATATAAAATTTTTTCTATAGAAAATTTTTCTATAGGAAAAATTTTTTAATGAAAATATTTCTATAGAAAAAAAAAAAAAAATTTATATTGAAAATTTTCCTATAGAAAATATTTTATATTGAAAATTCTTCTATAGAAAAAATTTTTTGTCGAAAATTTTTCTATAGAAAAAAATTTATAATGAAAATTTTTCTATAGAAAAAATTTTATAAAGAAAATTTTTCTATAGAAAAAATTTTATAAAGAAAATTTTTCTATAGAAAAAATTTTATAAAGAAAATTTTTCTATAGAAAAAATTTTATAATGAAAATTTTTCTATAGAAAAAATTTTAGAATGAAAATTTTTCTATAAAAAAAATTTTATAATGAAAATTTTTCTATTGAAAAAATTTTATAATGAAAATTTTTCTATAGAAAAAATTTTACAATGAAAATTTTTCTATAGAAAAAATTTTATAATGAAAATTTTTCTATAGAAAAATATTGCAATGAAAATTTTTCTATAGAAAAAATTTTATAATGAAAATTTTTCTATAGAAAAAATTTTATAATGAAAATTTTTCTATAGAAAAAAATTTATAATGAAAATGTTTCTATAGAAAAAATTGTATAATGAAAATGTTTCTATAGAAAAAATTGTATAATAAAAATTTTTCTATAGAAAAAATTGTATAATAAAAATTTTTCTATAGAAAAAATTTTGTAATGAAAATTTTTCTATAGAAAAAATTTTATAATGAAAATGTTTCTATAGAAAAAATTGTATAATAAAAATTTTATGTATATTAAACTTTTCATTATAAATTTTTTTCTATAAAAAAATTTTCGATGAAAAATTTTTTCTATAGAAAAATTTTCAATATAAAATATTTTCTATAGGAAAATTTTCAATATAAAATTTTTTTCTATAGAAATATTTTCATTAAAAAATTTTTCCTATAGAAAAATTTTCGATATAAAATTTTTTCTATAGAAAATTTTTCTATAGGAAAAATTTTTTAATGAAAATATTTCTATAGAAAAAAATTTTATATTGAAAATTTTCCTATAGAAAATATTTTATATTGAAAATTCTTCTATAGAAAAAATTTTTTGTCGAAAATTTTTCTATAGAAAAAAATTTATAATGAAAATTTTTCTATAGAAAAAATTTTATAAAGAAAATTTTTCTATAGAAAAAATTTTATAAAGAAAATTTTTCTATAGAAAAAATTTTATAAAGAAAATTTTTCTATAGAAAAAATTTTATAATGAAAATTTTTCTATAGAAAAAATTTTAGAATGAAAATTTTTCTATAAAAAAAAATTTTATAATGAAAATTTTTCTATTGAAAAAATTTTATAATGAAAATTTTTCTATAGAAAAAATTTTACAATGAAAATTTTTCTATAGAAAAAATTTTATAATGAAAATTTTTCTATAGAAAAATATTGCAATGAAAATTTTTCTATAGAAAAAATTTTATAATGAAAATTTTTCTATAGAAAAAATTTTATATCGAAAATTTTTCTGTAGGAAAAATTTTTTAATAAAAATTTTTCTATAGAAAAAATTTTATAATAAAAATTTTTCTATAGTAAATATTTTATATTAAAAATTTTTCTATGGAAAAAATTTTATATCGAAAATTTTTCTATAAAAAAAAATTTTTATCGATAATTTTTTTATAGAAAAAATGTTGTATAGAAAATTTTTCTATAGAAAAAATTTAAATAGAAAATCTATAACAAACCTTAAGTTCCACAAGATTTTTATCGAAAAACTTAAGATAATACCCACGAAATTCTCTATAGAAAACCTTAAGGTCCATAACATTTTCTAAAGAAAATCATTGTATCCACATAATTTTCTTAAAAAAATCTTAGGATCAATAAGATTTTCTGTGGAAACCTTTAAGAACCTTAAAATTTCCTTAGACCCCTAATTTACAAAAGATTTTCTATCGAAAAACTTAAGTTCCACAAGATTTTCTATAGAATTCCTTAAGATCCACAGAATTTTTCTCAAAAATCCTTAGATCCTAAATGTAAAAAAATCTAAACTAAACTAAAATTTTATAAGATTAACAGGATTTTCTATCCAAAAACTTAAGATCAATAAGATTTTCTATAGAAATTCTTAATTCCTATGTAATTCCATATAGAAAACCTTTGACAAGATTTTTTTGCAAACAATTTTTTTATTCTCATAATTTTCTTAAGATCCGTATGATTTTATGTGGAAATCTTTAAAATCCTAAAAAAGACATAATTTCCACAAGATTTTCTGTCGAAATACTTAAGTTTCTTCATCGAAATTTTTAAGTTATACGAGATTTGCTTATGATCCACAAAATTTTCATAAAAAATGTCAAGATCTACGAACGATTTTTAAATAAACCCCTAGAGTCCATAACACTTTTAAAAAATAATATTTATTATGATCCACAAAGTTTTTTTTTATAGAAAACAAGGCTCGAAATCGAGAAATCTTTATCGAAAACCTTAGAACCTTAGAACAAGTTATTCTATCCATAAACTATAGATAACCTAAAGATGCCTATTTCAATAGAAAATCTTTGCGACCTACAACTTTTCCTACAAAAAACCATAAAATGTACAAAATTTTTACTTTAAAAATTTAAGATCCACTAACATTTTGAAGATCCTCAAGATTTATAATCCATTTATAGTAATCGATTATTTTTCTTATAAAGAAATAAATTTACATTAATAATGTCAAGTTATCGATAACTTTAATATAGAAAGGTAGAGATGATGATATTTTTTTATAGAAAAGTTTAGCTATCGATAAAATTTTTTATAGAAAAGAGGAGTAGTAGATAAATTTTCCATAGAAAAGTTGAGTTATCAAGAACTTTTTTTATCGAAGTTGAGTTATCTAGAAGATTTCTTTAGAAAATCTGAGTCATCGACAATTTTTTTGTAAGAAAGTTCAGTCTTCGATAGTTTTTCTACAGTAAAGTTAATTTGTCAAAAACTTTTCTATAGAAGAGTAAAGTTATCTATAACTTTTCTTTAGAAAAGTTAAGTTATCCATAACTTTTCTATAGAAAAGTTAAGTTATCGATAACTTTTCTATAGAAAAGTTAAGTTATCGATAACATTTCTATAGAAAAATTAAGTTATCGATAACTTTTCTATAGAAATGTTAAGTTATCGATAACTTTTCTATAGAAAAGTTAAGTTATCGATAACTTTTCTATAGAAAAGTTAAGTTATCGATAACCTTTCTATAGAAAAGTTAAGTTATCGATAACCTTTCTATAGAAAAGTTAAGTTATCGATAACTTTTCTATAGAAAAGTTAAGTTACCGATAACTTTTCTATAGAAAAGTTAAGTTATCGATAACTTTTCTATTGAAAAGTTAAGTTATCGATAACTTTTCTATAGAAAAGTTAAGTAATCGATAACTTTTCTATAGAAAAGTTAAGTTATCGATAACTTTTCTATAGAAAAGTTAAGTTATCGATAACTTTTCTATAGAAAAGTTAAGTTATCGATAACTTTTCTATAGAAAAGTTAAGTTATCGATAACTTTTCTATAGAAAAGTTAAGTAATCGATAAATTTTCTATAGAAAAGTTAAGTTATCGATAACTTTTCTATAGAAAAGTTAAGTTATCGATAACTTTTCTATAGAAAAGTTAAGTTATCGATAACTTTTCTATAGAAAAGTTAAGTTATCGATAACTTTTCTATAGAAAAGTTAAGTTATCGATAACTTTTCTATAGAAAAGTTAAGTTATCGATAACTTTTCTATAGAAAAGTTAAGTTATCGATAACTTTTCTATAGAAAAGTTATCGATCTTTAGAAAAGTTAAATTATCAATAACTTTTCTTTAGAAAAGTTAAGTTATCAATAACTTTTCTTTAGAAAATTTAAGTTATCAATAACTTTTCTTTAGAAAAGTTAAGTTATCAATAACTTTTCTTTAGAAAAGTTAAGTTATCGATAACTTTTCTTTGGAAAAGTTAAGTTATCGATAACTTTTCTTTGGAAAAGTTAAGTTATCGATAATTTTTCTATAGAAAACTTAAGTTATCGATAACTTTTCTATAGAAAAGTTAGGTTGTCGATAACTTTTCTATAGAAAAGCTAAGTTATCGATAACTTTTCTTTAGAAAAGTTAAGTTACTGATAGATTTTCTTTAGAAAATTTAAGTTATCGATAACTTTTCTATAGAAAAGTTAATTGATTGATTACTTTTCTTTGAAAAAGTTAAGTTATCGATAACTTTTCTTTAGAAAAGTTAAGTTATCGATAAATTTTTAATAGAAATGTTAAGTTATCGATAATTTTTCTATAGTAAATTCAAGTTATCGATAACTTTTCTATAAAAAAATCAAGTTATCGATAACTTTTCTATAGAAAATTCAAGCTATCGATAAATTTTCTATAGAAAAGTTGAATTTCAACAAAAGACTTTTCTATAAAAAAATCAAGTTATCGATAACTTTTCTATAGAAAATTCAAGCTATCGATAAATTTTCTATAGAAAAGTTGAATTTCAACAAAAGCTTAGGTTTTTTTTTTTTTTGTTTTTGTGGATCCAACTCTTGCTTATAGATATTAAATAAAATTTTGAAAATATTCGTTCAGAATTTTACCTCTTTTTTTAACATTATTTTAATTAAATTTATTAAGCCCTTTATTGTTTTTACTTCATATAATTAAATATTTATTTATATACATTTTAATGAAATTTAAATATTATAATTATTTAAATTATAACCAGAGTTACCATTGATCAACTAAAATTTCCATTTGTTTATTTTGTAATTTGAATAATTTCTGTTTAATTATTGCTATTCTGGTTTCTGTGTAATTTTTCATGGAAAATTATGTCATATTTTGTATTTAATTTTATTTCAATATTTTTTTTAGTTTTCATATTTTTTTGAACATCCAATCAGGTAGCGTTTACTTTGTTCAAAACCTATTTGTTCTTTAATTCAGTATTTTTTTTACGGTTTTATGTTTTGTTTGTTTCTTTAGAAAAAGCTAAATATTTTTCTATTAGCAGCCGTTTTTTTGTTATAAAATTTTTATATTTTTTTTAACAAAATTATTCTTTTTAAAACGATTTTTAATACGCAGATTATTTTTGTGTGTGGCAGTGTTACCCTTTTGTAGTATTTTTCTGTTTTGTTTTATTTTTTTTTAGAGATTTTTTGTAATAAAAATTTTCAATATTTTTTTTAAGATAATATTTATTTCAAATTAATATTTTTGTTTTTAATTATAGCAAAAAATTTTACGTATTGTTTAATAATTGTCTACTGTTTTTTTAGTATATAAATAATTTTGTAATTTCCGTTTTTGGTTATATAAAGAAATGCTTTTGATCAGTTTTTTATTTCAATTAATTATTTTTTTTTCAATTTTTTTAAAAGTGTGCGTCATTGTACTTTAATTTTGATAAACTGCTAAAAAGATTTGTAATGGTTTTAGTATACAATTTACGGAATTTTAAATAAATGTTCAGTGTAAAATGTTGAGCAAATTAGGAAGAACTGAAATAAATTGCTTTAAAAATTAAAACAAAAAAAAATTGAATACTGATTTATGTTTATCTAGACCTATATTTCCGGAGACGAAAAGCTTGGATTTTTTTTGTTCAAAACTGGTACCTTTTTCTATTCATATTTGCAAGATAAAGGTTTTAATATTCATATAGAGGCAAATGCATTAATTTAAAACGTCAATCGAAACAGAATAAAAAAAATACAAAATTTTCCGATATAGTGCCTTAGTTAATCATCAAAAAAGGTTATAATGGAAAAATTACCGGATTATATATTGAGATTACAATCTTAATAGCTGTCAAATATACAAATAAATTATGAGTGAACAACGGTATACATTAGAGTGGCCGTACCGCCATTTTTTTACATATGACCCCAATAATCTAAATACAAGGTTTCATTTAGATCGGATATCGGGAAAGCGTGCCGACTTGACGTCAAAGTTTGGACATGCCAGTTATATGGGAAATGTAAGGGGTTTCTATAATTGTTTCAAAAAATGACCACTTAGAATACTAATTCAAAAAAGTGTTTCATACCATGGTACTGGGAACTAAATGGGCTTTCCAAGATATATTAATCTAAAATCGGTTGAATACTTTCCTAATTTTTAAGGTTTTTCCAAAATATTTTATATCCTTGAAGACTCTTCTGAGCAATAAAAAATTTCATTATTTTTGAAAATTTTAAAAAGTTTGACTTTTTTACTATTTTGAGACCTCAACATATTAAAACATCCATTTTTGTTACAATGAGCTAAAGTTAAGTCACTTTTACATAGAAAGAAAAAAAGTACTATTTTTGTACCGTTTTCGAAGCTCCTTTTTTGGTTTTTTCAATAATTTGTTAAACGAATTCTAAAAAGTAAAAAAAAAGTTTCAGAGTGTTAGTGAGAACACCCTAAAAACTACCTCAAAGAAAAAATTAGATCGATATCTCTAACGGCTTAGCCGTAGCTGAGACTTAAAATCAAAGATTTTCGGCAAAAACGCAATTTTTTACCAAATTTAAAAAAACACATGAATTGTTATACACTAGCAGTTTTTATAAGCAGAACTGAAATTATTATTATTATTATGGGTAGAAATATATATAAGAAATTTGGTTAAAATCGGATGTCGTTAACCCTTTTATTACCAGGGTCAAAACTAAAGATAAAATTTTTGCAAAAAGTTACTCGAAATTACATATTTTAATTGTTATATTTCCATAAAAATTCAAAAAATAGATAAAAGGTGCCTTTTATTACATTTTATACAAATTAACCTCTGCGTACCCATGGGTTAGGTAAAGGAACTGTTTAGAGCCCATGGGTACGTATGGGTTAAATGTATTTTAAACTGTATGTAACTATGTAAAAACTGGAGAGAAATAACGCTACAAAATGCCATTGGAAAATTTATGTAACAAATCATCTTAAATCGCATTTCTCCCGTAATAGAAACACTTTCGCACCAAGAGCAAAGCTAGCTTTAGAAGAACTTGTTTATGCTCAGACCATGCGAACCACAGCGAAAAATTATCGAACAGTCGTTATAGAGCTCAATACAAAAACGAAGGGAGTGCCAGAATTTAAACCTATAGGCAAATCCGAAAAACATCCAAATCCAAAAAACAAAATTTTAAAACTGCGTTAATAGAAAATTTTAAAATTTTTGATTGCTCTCTTCGTGAATGGCAAGTCTTTATTTGCACCTATCTCGAATTTTTATACATTTTCTAAAATAATAGGTTTTTTTAAAGTTCATAAAAATCGCCCCTTTGAGAAGGGACTCAAAGTCTTTTACATCTAATTGGAAAAAATCACAATTAGATGTAAAAGACCCCATCAAAAGTATTTGGAGTGATATAAATAACATCAAGTAAAAAAGGGCTCACAGTGTGTAGCGTCCGTCACAGAAATAAATATTTTTTTTTATTTGACTAGTGCATTTTTTCTTTTTTCTCCAATTGAACTTGGTTCGCAAAGAGAACTTATAGTGCTTTACGTTGGACTAAAAATATATAGATGTAAATATAGCATTTTACAGAATAATATGAATAGGAATGTGTGTAGCGTCCGTCACAGTATATATTTTTTACAAATGTATGTATATAAATATAAAATTTACGAACACATGTCTGTCTTATTCATAAAGTAATGTTCGCAGATTAAATTTAAGGTATTAGGTGTTAAAAAAACAATGCCCCACTTTGTTTTTTTAACAAATTAATTTTAAGTTTTTGAATTTTTTTTTTTGATTTTTGGGACACTCTAACAGCTAGTCGCAGTATTCTTGGGGCGAAAAATAAAATTTTAAATAAATATATGTATGTAGCCGTTTTGTGAAATATTAAGTTGTGCCTGAAAACGCATTTTTAACAGCGAACATTAAGAGGAAGGAGATGAAATTCGGGAACGGATTACGCCTTTATTTTCACTGATTTACGAACCCTTTGAAAAATATGAAATATGAATTTTTCCCAATAAAAAACATTCAGGTAAAAACTGTATCGTCCGTCACGTAGCGTCCGCAACAGTTCATTTATAGATTTTGGGTAAACCGAAAACTTTAAAATATTTTATAAAAGTTGTTTTGTAAGCCTCAGATTTTCCTCTCTCTTTAATGTATTTACATGTATTTATCCTGAAAATAATAGAAACACGTTTGGAAAAATGCCATCTTTTTTTGTAGCGTCCGTCACAGCGCGAATATTTTTTTCCCCAAAAACAAATGTGCAAATAAACAAATGCCATTCGAGATTGCAATCTCGTGTAGAACGATAACGGGATTCATTTAAATACAACAAAATCGGTACAAATGTATCGCCCGTCACGCAGGATTTGTCCATATGCAAAAAATAAATTTACTTTCAAATTTTGACAGCCATTAAGTATTATTAAAAGTGACGAAATTACATTTTAGAGGGCAATAGATTCATCCCCCAAGTGTGGTGTCTAATTCGTAGAACAACGACTTGGGTCCAAATGCTAAAACGAATGAAGAAGAAGACGAAATATGAAAAAAAACGTGAATGCTTCAATCGATTTTTTTACGTTTTGCTTTTAAATTAAATACATGCCTTGGGAGTTCAAATCTGTAATTAGATTTTCCGAACTCTTAAGAGTACATTTTCGAAATGAAAGTCAAAAGGGGGCATGGCTCTTTGCGTGGTCCTTCTTCTTCTGTTATCTTTAACTCCCAAATGGAGCATATGGCCTTGGTGGTCCTAAGTACATCAAATTTTTTAAAAGTGGTTTTGACATCATTCGGTTTTGCATTAAAATTTTTTTCCGGTCGCTCTAGAGTAGGTAGAACAAATATAAGCAGGGTCTAAAGGGGTTGATGTATCACTAGCATAGAAACAGAAAAGAGTATTTTAAGAAAAATTAGTGTCACTAAGTCAAAACTTAATAAGTTTTTGATGTAAAAAAGTTATTCCTTAGAAAATCCGGGCGTATGGTAGTGGCGTTTGGCAACTGATCACATAAACTCAGTTGCCTTTTTAAATACACTGTGATCGATTTTGACAATTTTTTTTACCGACCAAAGGGAGCCTCGCCGGTAAAGATAAATCGAGCATTCTGAATTCAATGGCGCTAACCGTTTTTTTTTTTGGTTAGCTCTAGTTTTCGAGATATAGCGTTATAAAAAATGAAGGAGGTTGTGCAATAAATATTCGAATATCTCGAAAACTGTCAATTTTCTTCAACTAAGTAAAAAAACAAAATTCGGCAACAAAATTATCTTTTATCAAAAGATTGCATGGCTCATTGCGATTATGGCGACCCAGGTTCCCTTGGTCCTTCTTTTTCTGTTATCTTTGACTCCCAATGGAAAATATGGCCTTGGTGTTCCTAAGTGCATAAAATTTTTTAAAAGTGTTGTCTTTTGACAATTTTTTTTTACCGACAAAAAAAAGACCTAATGGGTTAAGATAAATTGAGTATTCTAAATTCAATGGCGCTAACCGTTTTTTTTTTGGTTTGCTCTAGTTTTCGAGATATAGCGTTATAAGAAATGGAGGAGCTTGCGCAATAAATATTCGCGTAATTTGAAAACTTCATTTTCTTGAACTAAGTAAAAAAACAAAATTCGGCAACAAAATTATCTTTTAGGGAAACTAATTACTTCTTTAATCCGAGCAGTCGTTTTGGAAATAAATTTTTTTGTTTGCAAAAAAAAAAATATTTTTTTTGATTTTGTCTTGTGATTATTTTTGTAATTTTTCAATTTTTTTTTTTGCAACCAAAAACAAAAAAAATAGTATTTCTGAAAGATAATTTTGTTATCGAATTTCGGTTTTTTTACTTAGTCCAAGAAAATATACAGTTTTCGAGTTACTCGAATATCTTTGCGCAAACCTTCTCCAGTTTTTTTATAGCGCTATAACTCGAAAACTGGAGTCAACCAACCAACGGTTAGCACCATTGAATTCAGCGTATTCGATTTATCTTTATGAACTAGGTTTCCCTTTTCTCGGGTCTCAACTAGCACAGTGTTAGATGGATGTAACTAGCACAGTGTAGATGGAAACTAGAATTGACCAGTTGCTAGCTATAGTTTATTTCAGCAACCTGGTATTTGTAGTTGCTGTGAATATTTTTCCGATATTCCTATATATTCCTATGATAAGCTCATGTAGGCCATCAAAGTCTGAAAACTTTATTTTCAAAAAAAAAAAAAACAAGTTTTTATTCTGTATTTTTTAATATTGTAAGACAATCCGAAGTTTTTGCTCAATTAAATAAAGTAGTTTGAAATTATCGATAATGTACCCAGCAAAACTTTGATAATGGCAAGTATTCTGGTAACTGGTTACCTTGTAACGACTACAACATACCCTCCGAACAACTAATAAGTCATTACAGAAGCACTTATTTGTAATAAAGATGGTAATTTAAACTGAATGTCGCCGGTTTAAATCCCACCAAGATCAGCAATTTTTTTTAATTTTTTTTATTAAGAGTCTTTTTAAATGATTTTTGAATTTTAAGAACTTAAATTTTACCTTCTGTAAAAAAAAATTTGGGAAAGCTAACTCATGGTAATGAAAAATACCATCATGAGTCAATTTTGATTATGTAGGGGATGTTGGATACCGAATACGGTTCTGATTGGTCTTAACTTGGGTAAGCCCAACTTATCTGGGTCATTCTTCATCTCAACTGTGGACACTACTCATGGTATCACCTGGGGAACTAGTTTAAAACCCCTTAATGTAATGAGCTAACATGTACCAAGACTTGTTCCATAAGATCGATAAAAATGGGATGGGATGACGGGCTAGTAGCCCTCTCTGGGAAAAAAAATTACTATGAAGAGGAAAAAATTAGAATAAAAATGTCACACCACCTAATGTTAGAAGAGGACGTCCGAAATTTTAATGGAAAGACCAAGTAGAGGAACATTTTTCAAAGCTTGACCTATAAAATCAGAAAATATTCGCACAAAATCGAAGAAAGTTTTTGTTGTTGTTTTCCAATTGCTTACCCAAGTCATTACTTTTCTGGAATTGGTAAGTACTTGCCTCCAATGATATTCCCATGTTAATGTAATGACTTAAACCGTGAATGAGTAAGTAGTTCGTGTTCAATAGTTTAGCTGTTTAACTCATTATTTGGTAATGACAAGTTTTGCTGGGTAGGTTATGTCATACATAAATAATGTATATGTTTCTTAGAAACTTCTGCCCCTATTTCCGTTCTTAACTTAGTTTTTTCGTCTGCCAGTCGACCCAACTTTTACTCAGTCAAATTATTTTCTGATATTGCTGAATTTAACATTTTTTAATTCCGCAATATCAAAAAATAATTTGGTTGAGTGAAAGTTGGGTGGACCAAACTGAGTTGAGTTGGGAACGGCAATAGGGGCTTTCCATTCGAAAAAAAATATAAAGCGGCACTAATTTCACTAATTTTTAAAAATTGAAATATTTATATATTTTTTACTTTTTTTCAGTAACAATTGTCTACACTAAGAGAAAAATGACGATCTGATTTCAAGAAAAAAAATCTACAATATAAGATTGCGAAATCTTGAATTTTCAATCTTGAAAATATAGCCAGTAAGATTTATATTCTTAAATTTAAGAATAAATTCTTAGTTATGAGAATACAATCTAAAAATAAACATGTAATTTGTTTGCTTTTAAGATTTTAATCCTATTATAAGATTTTAAGTCTTAATTTTAGATCGTATTCTTTATTTTAAGATTGTGGTCTTGATTTCAAGATTTTATTCTTATTTTGAAGATTGTAAGTTCCAATCTTAAGATCGTATTCTTGATTTTGTAGATTTGTGTGCTTGTTTGAGGGAAATTTCTCAGTATTTTGTCATAAATTGTAATCCGCCGACCAAAGTAGTTGCGAAAAAGTGAAAAACTAATTTTTTGATAAAAAAATATAAATTTAATAAGAAATATAAATGGAAAACCTTAATCCGGATGAAGTGATCCTTTTAAATATTCCAATAGAAGGCAATTTAGTTCCGGTATGTGATGGGGAGTATGAATTGAACTGCCCTTCACAAGAAATTTCATCAGATTTCTCGGACGATGACGCGTTGCTGAACAATTTTTTGAAAGAATTCGATCTGGAATGCATTTTTCCGTACCTGCAGCCTAAGTTTTTCCTCATATTTATAAATACATAAGTAAATTTCTTTATAAAAAATTATATTGATTTAATTTGTTTCAGGCTCAAATGTAACTTTTAGAAGTCTGCAGGGGGGTTACTGCGTATTTCGATTCGAAAGAAATTATTTTCGAAACTCAATGCTTTAAGCATACAAATTCGAACAGTTTTATTTTCGAATCGAGATACGCAGTAACCCCCCAGTATATGAAAGCAGATGATGTAAAGGAAGCCATTCCACCCTTAGGACTTCGAATGGAGTTTCGTGAAAAATTATTTGTCTGGAAAAAGAAACAGGTTTTAATATTTTATTTAGAAAGTAAATTAAACCACTAATAGTTTTGTCCTTTAGTTTGAAATTGATGAAGATACACTTTCGATGCCGTCGAAGGTAGGTCAGTGGCTACAAAAATGTACGGATGTAACTTCCACTCCATCGTCTTCTGTAAATGTGGAAGTTAATAAAAAAGTGTTTGACAAGGTAAAAGTATTAGATAATTACTTAATACATTAAAATGTGTACAAGACATAAAATATTTTCGTTTATTTATATAGGATTTAGCTTCATTATTGAATGAATCAGTAAGTGGCAAAAACATCCTAGAATTTTATGCTTCACACAAAGATTTAAACAATAACTATCATGATGAGCTGATCCAGATTATGGTACATCAAATTCTAAAAAAGGATCTCGCACTTCATCCTCACGATTTCCAAGATATATTGACAGAAATATGCACACTTTTTCCAACGGAAGATGAAGTCAAGGTATTTTTAGGATAACATTTTTTACTAACTGCCTATAATCTAAAATAAATCAAAATTTTAAAATATAGGAATACTATTACATTCCTCGAAATAATGGGAAAACATATCTTAGGTCCAAGCTAATATAATTTAAGTATTGAAGTATTACTGTTGCGTTTCGTTTTTTTATGGTTTCATTGTTGTTTTTTAATAAATGTCTATATTATGCTGGTCTAAAGGATGAAAAGTTGGTCCTTATGGGTCTTATTTTGGTACTTAGTATCTAGATCTTGACGTGATTACTTATAGATGTGAAGGAACAAAATAAGATCATCCAAGAGCAACTTTTAATATTTTGTACCAGTTTAAAAAAGATATAATAAAATATGTGTTTTATTTTATCACTAAATACGAATATTGTAATAAGAAAAAACGTGCTGATAATAAGATTTTCTGCTTGAAATCGAAACTTTTTCTGCTTGAAAGTAGAGTAAATGCGAAAAATCTTATTTTAAGAAAAAAAATCGTATTTTTCAAGATTGTAAGATCGCAATCTTGAAAAAGTTCTAAGAACAAGATCGATAATTAAGAATGCGTTCTTATTATTTAAGATTATGTTCTTATTAATTAAGAGTGCATTCTTAAAAATTAAAAATTTAATCTTAATTAATAAGAACACATTCTTAGTTATCGATCCTGTGCTTAGATTTTTTTTAAGATTGCGATCTTACAAAGAATCTTAAAAAATTAAGATTTTATTCTCAAAATAAGATTTTTCGTATTTACCTCTACTTTCAAGCAGAAAAAGTTTCGATTTCAAGCAGAAAATCTTATTATCAGCACGTTTTTTCCCTGAGTGTAGTTGCCAGTCAAATTTTTCGATAACTTTAAGCCACTACCATGGGTTGCCATACATTACACAGGTTGCATTACAACTTTTTTTACTGATTTTATTGCGAGTAGATAATCGAGCCATAAAATAAATTGAAATTTTTTTGGGCAAACGTGCGTCATTTTGAATTAACAAGGTATCGAGGGTAAGGGTAATGTTTTTAATAAAAAGTATCCGGTTTGGGGAAAAGCCTATTTTTTTGTTAAATAAAAAAATAAAAAAACGCATATGAATTTTAATTAAATTTTTTTTCAAACATTTCTGTATATATTTGCTTGCAGTTTTTCATGTTTAAGGTAATAATTAATATTCACATTTCATTTCTGGTAATCATTTTTTTTTTAAACATTATTATTGTTTTAAGGTTTTACAAAAAGTTTTCTGTGTTTTTTTTTCTTAATTTTTCATTAAAATAAAACAATAAAAAAGGAAATAATATTATGTAATATATATATAATTTGTTTATAAAATAAAAACATGTTTAGATTAAAGATAATAATAGTACGATTGTTAAATGTATAATAATAATAATAATAATAATAATATTTATAATAATAATAATAATATTAAATATGTAAAAAACTGAACTTAAGAAAAAGCTGCTTAATATTTAGGGTAAGTGTGGGGGAGGGGGAAGGAAAGGATGTGTTTTTGGATTTAAAAGGAATTAATGTTTTTATTTAATTTATTTTATTTTAAAATTATTTTTTAAAGGGGAGTTTTATGTTTTTAAAGGTTTTTTATTTTAATTATTTTTTTGTTATTGTTGGGGGTTTTTTTTATTATAAATGTAAAACTTACATAAATATGAATGAATTTAAATAGCAAAATATATAATTAAAGAATTAATTATACATTTAATTTTAATGAATTTGAAGTTTTTATTGTTTTTTTTTATATTTTATTATATTTTAACAATTTTTTTTATTAAATAATTTTTTGTTGTTTGTTTTAATTTACATTAAATGTGTTTTTGTGGTAATATACAGCTTTTAAAAATATGAGAAAAAAAAATTTTGAATTTTTTTTTAATTTTTTTATTATTTTGTTTTTCTGTTTTATTAATAATAATATTCGTTTTTATTTTAATTTTATTAATTACATTAAATTTACGTTTAATTATTGTTTTCTGGTTTTTTGTTTTTTTTGTATTATTATAAATTTATTTATTTAATTAATTAAACAATTGCACAATTTTGAAATTGAAATAATTTATTTTTATTATTAAAATTTCATTTTCCATTTTCATTTCAGGGTTTTCTTTTTTTTCTTAATTAAATAAATATTTTCTTTATTTTTTTTTTTTAATTAAAATAATTTAAAACTAAAAATTCTAACTTAAAGGAAAACATAAAAAAAATTTAAAAATTTTGTTAAAAAAAAAAATTAAAATTGTTCTAAACAATTTATTTTAAAATTATTTAAATAAAATAGAAACTAAATTTTAAATTTTGCTTAAAAAAATTTTGCTTTAATTTTTAATTTTCTTTTAATAAAAATTTCATTTTTTTTATAAAAAATAAGGCCTTGTTTTTTTTTGGAAAAATTAATCAAAAAAAAAAATTTTGTTTGTTTTTTTTTGTTATATAAAACTATTATAAAAAAATTTGTATATAGAAAAAATAATTGCCAAAGTTTTTGTGCCAAAATTGTTTTGGTCTTTTTTGTTTTATTTTTCTTAAAAAAATTTAAAACTTGTTAAAATTATTTAGTTTTAAAATTAAAAAATAAAATATTTAGGTATAAAAAGTTTTTCTAAGTCTTTTTCTTCAAAAAAAGTTTAAATTATAAATTATAAAAAAACTAAAAAAAAAAAAATCTTAATTAAAAAATAAAATTTTTTATTATATTTTATTCTTTAGATTTAAAAGTTTATAAAAAAATTTACATTTATTATTTTAAATTTAAATTATAATAAATTACTATCACTTGTTTTTTTAATTTTCAATTTTTTAGTAAAATTCTAATTTTTTTTAATGAAATTTTGAAAGTTTCACATTTTAGGCTGCCCAAGGAATTTCTTTTTTAAATATTTAAAATTTACCAAAAATTTTTTTATAAGAAAATAAGACTTGCAAACTTGAAAAGGAGAAATATATTAGGTCTATTTCTTAACTTTCTGGTTAAGTTAGGACAAATAACAAAACTTCCGAAAGCTTTCCAGAAAAAAAAAAGATTTTCTATATAAAACTTTCCATGTCGAATTGTTTCCTATAAAAAACATTTGATATTAAAAGATTTTCTATAGAAAGCTTTCGTTACTAAAAGATTTTCTATAGAAAGCTTTCGTTATCAAAAGATTTCTTACATAAAACTTTTGTGGTCAAAATATTTCGGATTGAAAACCTTTTCTTTATATCAGCAGATTTCCAAAAGGTTACTTAAATTATGCAAAGCTTTCTACTAAAAATATACCATATCAAGAGCTTTCCCATATAAAAATGCCAATATCTAAAGATATCCTATATAAATCTCGCGAGCTTTACAATATAAAAATAACTTTAATATCTAAAGCTTTCTAAAAATCTGTTTATATTAAAAACTCCTATACTTATATAAAACTTTCGATGTCGAAAGAATTTCTATAAATAAACATTCGATATCAAAAGATTTCTTATATAAAACTTTCGCATAAAAAACTTTTAATATCAAAGCTTTCCATTAGATAACTTTTGATATAAAAAGCTTTCAACTAAAAACATTCCATATCGAAAGCTTTCCGGAACAAAAAGATTTTCTATATAAAACATTCAATGTTAATATCAAAGCTTTCCATTAGATAACTTTTAAAATAAAAAGCTTTCAACTAAAAACATTCCATATCGAAAGATTTCTTGAAACAAAAAGATTTTCTAAAATAAACTTTGATATTGAAAGGTTTTCTATAAAAAGCTTTCGTTATCAAAAAATTTCTTATATAAAACTTTTGTCGTCAAAATATTTCGGATTGAAAACTTTTTATATCAACAGATTTCCAAAAGTTTACCTTTAATATCTAAAGCTTTCTACTAAAAACATATCATATCAAGAGCTTTCCAACATAAAAATGAAAATATCTAAAGATTTCCTATATAAATCTCTCGAGCTTTCCAATATAAAAATGCCAATATCTAAAGATTTCCTATATAAATCTCTTGAGCTTTCCAATATAAAAATAACTTTAATATCTAAAGCTTTCTAACTGTTTATATTAAAAATTCCTATATAAAACTTTCGATGTCGAAAGAATTCCTATAATAAACATTCGATATCAAAAGATTTCTTATATAAAACTTTCCCATAAAAAACTTTTAATATCAAAACTTTCCTATAGGTAACCTTTGATATAAAAAGCTTTCATCTAAAAGCATTCCATATCGAAAGCTTTTCTATATAAAACTTTCGATGTTAAAAGTCTTCTTTAATAAACTTTTGATATTGAAAGGTTTTTTATAAAAAGCTTTCGTTATCAAAGGATTTCTTACATAAAACTTTTGTCGTCAAAATATTTCGGATTGAAAACTTTGTATATCAACAGATTTCCAAAAGGTTACTTTTAATATCGAAAGCTTTCTACTAAAAACATTCCATATCCAATATAAAAATGCCAATATCTGAAGATTTCCTATATAAATAAATCTTTCGATTTCGAAATGCTTCCTAATAATAAATTTTCGATATGGAACGATTTTCTATAGAAAACGTTTGATTTCCTTTATCAAATTTTGAATATCGAAAGATTTCATATAGAAAACTTTCTAAGTGAAACTTTCAACATCGAAAGCTTTCCTATTGAAACAATATCAAAAGCTTTGCTGTAGAAACAATATCGAAAGCTTTCCTATAAAAACAATATCGAAAGCTTTCCTATAGAAACAATATCGAAAGCTTTCGTATAGAAAACTTTTAATATCGAAAAATCTCTTGTAGAAAACTTTCAATATAGAAAGATCTCTTATAGAAAGCATTTGTTATAAAAAGCTTTCCTATAGAACATTCGTAATGCAAAGCTTTCCTTAATATAATTTGTTTTGATCGCTACAGAAAAAAGCCCTCTACAAAAGCCCGTTACATTTATGCTCTGAAATGAGACTACAAAAAGCCCTATCTCAATTTATGTAGTTTTTTATATGTTAAAAATTAAAAAAAAAGTTTTAAGAACCAAAATCTTCCCTCATTTTAATAATAACATGCACTTAAAAAAACGTAAAATTTTGTCAATTATTAATTTAAATCTGGAGAAGGTTAACTCCTGCAAAGTTTTAAATATGCTAGTTAGGGCCTTTTTACATGAGACCAACAATATGTATTGGGTTTTTCAACAGGGAATATCGAACATGAAATTGGAGCAGTATCTGTCAATTTATGCTTGAAAACCGTCGAGAATTGAGTTCAGCGTCTGGACTTCTGCAACGTGCCCTTGATGGCCATGCAAAAGAAGACGAATTCACTACATAAGGGCATCAAACGTGCTTTTACAGGAATAAAAAATTTCATTGATATCCGAAATCGTTTTTGTTTTTTTTTTTAAACTTTTGTAGCGCTCTTATTGAAAAACCCATTATATACGAATTTGTCATGCGGGAGTTTATGTGCTCTATCCGCCATTTTTCACATTTTGAGTTAATGATGTCACTTTAGGTCTTCGAACCTAAATTTTTCAAATCTGCAATCAGTTTTCGGCTATCTCGTCTAGTTACTGAGATAAAAAGTGTCTGTTTTGTTCTATATCCATCAAAAGAAATTTTTCTGTGCTTTTCATTTGTTGAGTTAATGATGCCACTTTAGGTTTTCGACCCTAAATTTTTCAAATCTGCAATCCGTTTTCGGATATCTCGTCTATTTTCTGAGATAAATAGTGTCTGTTCTGTCTTGTTCTATATCCATCAAAACCGATTTTTTTTGTGCTATTTTGCTCTATACGCCAAATGTAAGGTGTAAAAATCTCAAAATTCTATGGTATAGTATTTTTGAAAATTAAGTATAAACTTCAAGATCGATTTTTTCAAAATGCATTTTTGGCGTATAGAGCACATAAACTCCCGCATGACAAATTGGGTTACATTTTTTGGAAAGGGAATAGTAGGAAGGTGAAGTTTGCTAAAATGAGAGATAAAGCTTTTTTTATTTGTCATGTCTTATTTTTAGAACAGTAAAGTTTAAGCTTTTTGTTCTACAGGCAATTTGGTTGTTTTACATCGGTAGCGTGTTATTGCTGTAGGCTTATCTTAAAGTTGCAGTTTGTATTTCATTATAAAAACTTTTGGTAAATGTCGCCTTTTGGTTTGTTTCAAATAGTTGAAATTTTTAAATTTTTAAATTTAAAATTGTTATAATTTTTTTGATATTTTTGTAAATATAAAAGTTTGTTTTTGTTTTATTTCAAAGGGAGGGAATTCTAAAAAATGTATTTTTTATATAACTTTTTGCTTTTATGTTTTTTTTTTTGTTTATAATTTATCTTAATAAATTTTTCCATTTCATGGTAACTTATTGTGTAACTCGTAGATCTAAAAAAATGTGAGAAATCAGTCCAAGTTTTTTTTTTTAATTTTTTTCGTATTATTATTAATAATAATAATTAAAAAAAATTATAATTATTTTTTTTTGTTTTTTTATACATTATAATATTATTTTGAATTAATTAATTAATTTAACATTTAATAACATTATTTCTGTAAGTGTAGTATTTTGTATTGTATAATAATAGTAGTTTTTTTGTTTTAAGCTATTTTTGTTTAAAGGGTTTCCCTTAAAATATTAAGACAAAATCATAAATGTTTACATTTGTTTTTTTTTCTTCTTTTGTTTTCAGAACTAAAAAGTGAAAGAATGTTAGGGGGGTTCGAATGCTGGTTTTGAAGTTTCAAATATAAATGTTTTCTTGTTTTTTTTTTGTTTGTTTAATCTAATATATAATTTTTATATATAAGAATTTTTTGTTTAAATTTATAAATACAGTTTTTTGCTTGGGTTTTTTTTTTTATTGTTATTATTTTATAATTTGAAGTTATTAACATTTTTTGTTTAATTTTTTTATTAAATTGTAATGAAAAAACAGTTTTTTTTTTGTTTAACAATCTTTACTCTCAATTTTTTTTAGGTTTTTTATTTTTTTTAATATTTAAAAATATAAAGGGTTTCAAAACTGAATGCATTTTAAATAGATTTTGTGTTTCGAACACTTTAGAAATGTTTTCAATTTTTTTCAATAAAATAAACCAGAGAATTTTAAGAAAATTTCTTAAAATTTCTTTAATAAAATAAAAAACCGGCTTTTTGAATATAACAAAAAAAAAAAAAATAAAAATAATAAATTCAAAACTTTTTTGAAAACTAAAACAGGCTTAAAATGGGAGTTTTAAAGGAAAATATTCCAGCAGATTCCAGAAATATTTATTATGAAAATTAGAAGTTCAAAGTTTTTTTTTTCCTTAATGGGAGTTTTAGAGGGAAAGCTTTTCGGAAAAAAAGATTTTCTATATAAAATATAGATAATAGTTTAAAAACTTTTGATATTGAAAGATTTTCTATAGAAAACTTTGGATATCAGCAAATTTCTAATATAAAACTTTTGTCATCGGATTGAAAATCTTGTATATCAAAAGGTTACTTTTAATAGCGAAAGCTTTCTACTAAAAACATTCCATATCAAGAGCTTTCCCATATAAAAATGCCAATATCTAAAGGTTTTCTATATAAATCTCTCGAGCTTTCCCATATAAAAATGCCAATATCTAAAGATTTCCTATATAAATCTTTCGATTTCGAAATATCAATATAAAACTTTCGTTTGTGAAAGGATTTCTATAATAAATATTCGTTATCGGAAGATTTCTTATATAAAACTTTCATATAAAAAACTTTTAATATCAAAGCTTTCCTTAAGGAAACTTTTGATATTAAAAGCTTTCAACTAAAAACATTTCATATCGAAAGCTTTTCGGAAAAGAAAAGATTTCCTATATAAAACTTTCGATGTCGAAAAGTTTCCTATATTAAACTTTTGATATTGAAATATTTGCTATAGAAAACTTTTAATATTGAAAGATTTTCTATAGAAAACTTTTGATATAGAAAGATTTTCTATGGAAAACTTTCGATATAAAAAGATTTCTTATATAAAACTTTTATGGTCAAGATATTTCGGATTGAAAACCTTTTATATCAATAGATTTCCAAAAGGTTACTTTTAATAGCGAAAGCTTTCTACTAAAAACATTCCATATCAGGAGCTTTCCCATATCAAAATGCCAATATCTAAAGATTTCCTTTATAAATCTCTCGAGCTTTCCCATATAAAAATGCCAATATCTAAAGCTTTTCTATATAAATCTTTCGATTTTGAAATGCTTCCTAATAATAAATTTTTGATATGGAAAGATTTTCTAAAAAAAAACTTTTGATTTCCTTTATAAGACTTTGAATATCGAAAGTTCAAAGTTTTTTTTCTTAATGGGAGTTTTAGAGGAAACTTTGTAGAAAATCCATAAAAAAATTTGAAAATTTAAAACAATTTGACTAACTAATTAAAATTTTGAAATAAATAAATTTTAAAATATTTTACTTTTTACAATTCAGGCAAAAAAAAATCTTAAATTACAAATATTTTATATGAAAATAAAAGCTTTTAAAAGTTTTCTTCAATTTTTTAGCAAGAAAACAGCAAAATTTATGAAATTTTTGAATTTTTAAAAACTTTTAACATGAGGGAAATTTTTGTTGGAAGACATATTTTAAAATTTTTATGATTTTTGGTCACCATAACTATAAAACCTAAAATTCAAGCAAAATTTTCGAAATTTTCCTTCTTAAAAAAAAAATCCCTTTTTGGGAATTTTTATTTTTTTTGTGATTTTTAATCACCAAAATGTGTATTAATACCGAAATTTTACTAAATCAACAAAAAAAAAAAACCTTCCTTAAGGGACTTTGAAAAATTCCTAAATTTTCGAGTTTTTCGAAAACAATTTCTTAAGGGAAATTTCTATTATACGAAAGTTTTAATGATTTTATGATTTTTAAACATTTTTACGATCAAAACTCGATATTAATGAACAATTTTTAAAATTTCCTGTTTTGTAAAAAAATTCCCTCCATGGGAAATTAACAATTTTTAAAATTTCCTATTTTCTAAAAAAAATTTCCTCAATGGGAAATTTTATTTTTGATAAATTTTAATGGTCGTAATGATTAATACTTTATGTATGAGCATAGTTATACCAATTTTCCTCATTTTAGAAAAATTTTCCTCAAAGAATTTCAAAATTTCAAGAATTTTGAAAATAAATCTCAAAAAAAAAAAAAAAATGTTAACTTCAAAATTTTGTAAAAATTTTTGCAAAATTTCCCTTTTTTCTTCAAATTTTTTAAGTTTTCGAGTTCTTTGGTAACAATTTCTTAAGGAAAATTTATATTATAAAAAAGTTTTAATGTTTTTATGATTTTTTATCATCTTTACGATCAAATCTTGATATATTTGAAAAAATTTTACAAATTTTTAATTTTGAAAAACATTTCCCTATATGGGAAATTTTATTTTTTAATGCATTTTAATGGTCGTAATGATTAATACTTCATGTATGTGCCTAATTTTATCAATTTCCTTCATTTTATAAAATTTCCCCTTAAGGAATTTAGCAACTAAAATTAAAATTTTGAAAATAATTCTAAAAAAAATATAAGTTCAAAATTAAATTTTTTTCGAGATTTTCAAAAAATTTTTCTTTGGTGAAAATTTTGTTATAACAATTTTTCTAAGAATTGTTTCTACCCTAATAATCAAAACTTTATATTTAGTAAAAATTTTCAAAATTTCCCTTTAAAAAGAAAAAAATCCTTTATGGGAAATTTTAGGCTTTTGTGATTTTTATTCACTATAATGATTATTAAGTCATGTATTAATGTAGTTTTCGCAATTTTCTTTATTAAAAAAGATTTCCAATTATGAGATGATTTTTATAAGAAAACATCACAAGTTTTTAAAAAAATGGAAATTCTTCGAGTTTTATCAAAATGTGTATAAATTTCATAAATTAAAAGTCTAAGAAAAATTCCTAAATTTCCTTATTGTAAAAAAATTTCCCACTAAGGGAAAAATTTTTTAAATTTTATTGTTTTTTTAAATATCCCTCTAAGGGAATTTTTTTTATAAGCCAATAGGAAATAATTTTATGATTTTCATGCAATATAAAATCTAGAAATTTAAACTCTATAAAAATTTCCCAAATTTCCTTAGTGTAAAAAAATTTCCCACTGAGGGAAATTTTTGTTAGAGCATTTTTGCAAGAAATTTTATGTTTTTTATATACTTTAATGAATAGAGATTAAAGTTATGGGAAAATTTCTTAAATCTTTCGGTTTTCTAAAAATATCCCTTTAAGGGAAATTTTTTTTTAAAGGAGAATTAAAAAAAAATTATGATTTTCATGCAATATAAAGACTAAAAATTAAAATTCTAGGAAAATTTTCTAAATTTCCCTGTTGTAAAAAAATTTCCCACTAAGGGAAATTTTTGTTATAGCATTTTTGTGCAAAATTTTATGATTTTTATATGCATAAATTAATGTAAATTGAAATTTTAACAACATTTTTCAAATTTCCCTGTTTGTGTTTAAATTTCCCCTTTAGGGAAATTTTTTTTACTAGAAAATTATCAAAGTTTTTATGATTTTCATGCAAAATAAATACTTAAAATTAAAATTCTTACAAAATTTCCTAAAGTTCCCTGCTGTGAAAAAATTTCCCACTAAGGGAAATTTTTGTTATAGCTTTTTTGTAAAAGCTTTAATGGTTTTTATATAATTTTATGAATAGAAATTAATATTCTAGAAAATTTTCTTAAATCCTTCGTATTATTAAAAATATCCCTCTAAGGGAAATTTTTTTTATGAGAAAATTAGAAAAATTTGTATGATTTTCATGCAAAATAAAGACTCAAAATTAAAACTCTAAAAATATTCCCTGAAATTCCCTGTTGTGAAAAAATTTCCCACTAAGGGAAATTTTTTGTTATAGCATTTTTGCAAAAATTTTATGATTTTTATATAATTTTATGAATAGAAATTGAAATTCTGGAAAAAATTTCTTAAATCTTTTGGTTTTAAAAAAATATACCTATAAGGGAAATTTTTAAAAATTTAATTTTAAAACTTTTCTTTTTCGAAAACTTTGGTTAAAATACTTTATTTTTTCTTTTAAATTTCCTAAACAACGAAACAGGAATAACAAGTTTTTAACATTTTTTTGAATAGCAAAAATAATCTTAAAAATTTCTATATTCAAAATTGAATTGAATGAGATCCATTAAAAATTTAACAATTTCGAAAAGTTAAAATTTCAAAAATCATAATCTTTGCGGTGAAATTTGTTTATAAAAAATTATAAGAAAACCTGAAGGCTTATTCTTACATTAACGGCGGCCTTTAAACGCTTGCGCCATATAACTATAATTTGCCAACTTTGATTAAGTTTTTTAAAATTTGATTTCCAATGGTAAATTTCTGGAATTAGCTTAAACTCCCTTTTGAATCCAGTCTTTTAAACTGATATGGATTAATGGTATCATAATTGAATAATTGAATATAATATTAAAGTCGGTATAATAAAATGCATAATAAATTTTTAAACTTCTGGCCGAAAAACTTTAACTTACGTTCACTTTTTGTTTAAATATTTTCAGTAAAAGGTAACATGCCGGCATTCTACATTCTTTTCTCTCATTTTCAAAGACCTTCTCAGGAGTCTTAAAAGTAATTTTTACCTTTTTTTCCCTTAATCAGGTCTTAAGGTCTTTCATTCTCTTTTCAATTTGTAAAAAAACATAAGTAAAGAAAATCGAAATTTAAAGCGTTTAAAACGTTTTTAAGCTTCGATTAACTTTTTATTTTGTCACTTAAGGTTTTTGTCTCTTTCTATGTTCAAGCTCTAACACTCACTCACTCCTTTGCTTTATTCTCTCGAACTACTTAATCCATTTCGTGTGGATCGGCAAAAGCTACGACGTTATTAGCAGCGGAATCTAATAAAACTACTCCTTCTGGTTGATCGTTTGCCGGGTCATTAATGACCAAGCCCTGGTTCTTGTGGTTGCTAATGGTGTTGGTGGTGGTGTTGGTAGTGTTGTTTACAACGTTGGCTGCTATAGTCAATAGCTATTGCTATGCCGTATCCGATTGCACCAAACTCATGCTCATATCCGAACCCATATAATCGAGACCGACACCGCCATTTGGCGTGGAAGCTGCTGATAATGAAACGGCTGAGGGTGATAATGACGAAGATGAGGATGATGTTGCCATCGAGGTATTAATGGAGGAAGATGAGGTCGCGGCAGCTGTAATGGCCGTTGTTAGCCCTGATGTTGTGGCCTGGGCTTCTTGGGCGGCCTTTTCGGCCTGGGTGGCCTGTATGTGTGACTGCACCGAGGGTGGAATGGCATGAACATCCCAAATTTCTTCGAGGAATTTTGGCAGTTTGCGATTTTTCAATTTCAACGAGAAACACATTTCGGCATTTTGATTGCCCAACGTTCTTAATTCGGTTAGAATTGACAGAAGCTTGGCAAAGAATACGAGACTCATGGGATCGCCGCAATGGCGATTAAGTATGTAAATGCGGAGTGTATCGATGTAGTAACTTTGTATCGCTTCGACTAGTTTGGCTTCTTCGAGACCCGGCCGATCGGAGAAGATCACAATGGCAGTGAGTAGAGCATATTCGACATTGTCCACTTTCATCGAGTACATTTGTCGGCAGAAATGCAGCAGATCCTCAATATTATCGGCCATCCCAGCCATTTTATACGAGTCACGCGTATACGATCGATTGTTGGCAAAGAATATCGAATCGGAATTGTGATCGTAACGTCGGGCCATACGCAACATCATAACTTCCGAAGAGCAGGCCTGAAGAAATTGATAGGGAAAATATTAGATTATAGAATTTGTTTAGTTTGTAGATGTGGTTGGACTTACCTTTAATAATGTTATTTGATCTTCTTGTGGTATTTTGGTAAACGCTGGCAAACCCTTGGCAAATTCCACAATTAGTTGTACTGTTAGTATAGTGATTTCGGTTATATGACGAAATGATACATCGTGTTGACTTTCATTTTCATCGGGTGAACTCTAAAGATTTGGAAAAATAATATAGGTATTAATAGTTTTCACTAGTCTAGGCAAATTTTTGTTAAATTTAAATGTTTCCCATTTCGGGAGTTAAAATAAAAGATAGTTGGCATATGAGATTCCCTTGGCGAATCTGAAATCCCGAGATGTTGTTGTTCTAACCGCAATTTTATTGGTTATATCGCGGAAATGTCAGTCCTTGTTCGGAATCTTACGATTTCCGAGTAGTTTCGGTACGAATAACCGTCCGCAGTGGGAAGTTACAGATCGCATCTTCAGATGACTAGTAGGGAAACATTCCGCATATATCAGTAGCGGATATATTAAAAGCTCTTTAAACTAAATTCCCAGTGTTAGGTAACCCATGTACACTCGCTTCCCTATTTTAAGTAATTTTCACGTAGTCTTGCCCTAAGCCCGTAAGAGGGTTTGTTTTTCTCTAACATTCGTGGGATATAAATTCAGATATAAATAAATTTAAACAAATTAAAAAGAGTAAAAACCTAAGGGACAGTTTTAGAGAAAGACAAGACTCTTGAAGACGGAATTGTAGTCAAAACAAACTGACTTTAGATGACCGCAATGCGGAAATACTCCAGAAGAAGAGAGATTTACTTATTGAATTTGAGAAGTTGAAATATTCAGGTCAGGTAATAAATAGTTATTCGCGATCTCCGCGATTTCAGATCTTAGTCAGGTGTAGATAAAATTGTTTCCAAATTTTAATTGTTTAGCTGATGCTTGAGACCCTAGATGCCCTTAATTCGAACATACTCCAAGAGAAAAGACAGAATTTGAAAGATTTAGACCCTGAACTAGAGAATAGGGCCTCATTCCCTTCCATGGTACAGCCGTTAGGAAGTGTACGCAAAGCTTGAAACAAGGTTCACAAATCTATCTTAACAACTGACTTTAGATGACCTTATTTCCAATATACTCCAGCAGAAGAGACAATTACTGACAGAATTGGAGAATTTGGGGGATTTCAATCCTGAACTAGAGGTCATTGCAATTTCAGATCTCCTCCGAAATCTCTAGCAGCAGAGGTGAAAGAGTCGGAAGAACCTAAATTCTGGGTCTCATTTCTTTTAACACAGACACTAGTGGGACATTGTGATTACTTCATTGCCATAGAATTTTATAATTTCGGGACCTGATGCTGGAGGCCTCATCCCCTTAAATCAGATATTAGTGCGGCAGATGACTACATAACTATTTTAAAATTTGGGCTAAACTAAAGAAGAGAAAGCGGAACCAGTAGCTCATTCTTATTCTTATCTTGAAAAGAAGAAAGAAAATTAACAAGAAGCACAGGAAATCAAGAAGCACGAGAGAATTTGTAGATCCAGTAAAGGTGTCTTGGAAATTTGCTCAAGTTTCGATGTAAAGTTGGAAGTTCCAAAGCTTCTGTTGAGAATTCTGCTGAATCTCATTAGAATGAAGCTCAAGTTTAGAACTGCGTAGGAAAGTAAGACCAAGAAGGAAGAGACTTCCGGCTCATTCCCGGCTGTGATGACCTTATTGCTATCGACTTTACTTCGGGACCTGATGCTGATTAGTGTGGCAGGATGATGTGGTGACTACGTCAGCAGATTATTTTAAAATTTTGGCTGAACTAAGTTAGGGAAAGCTAAGAGCCGAACAGGAAGTTTATTGGCTTATCTTGAAGAAAAAAGAAAGGCAATTAGCAAGAAATATAGGCAACCAAGAAGCATTAGAGAATTTGTGGATGTGTTGGAAATTTGCTCAAGTTTCATCCAACGAGACAAAGTTGGAAGCTCCAGAGGAGCTATCAAAGATTCTGGAGTGAAGTCAGCTGAATCTCATGGCTGAATCTCCACGAGATAAAGTTGAACTCTAAACAGAGATTCTATAGTCAGCTAAATTTCATGGGATAAAACACAAGACCTCTAATATCGATGCGCTCAAGTTAAGAGCTGCAAAATATAGAAAGTCCAAAGAAGGGTAGTGAGTTTCCTCTTGGCTCTCGTGGTGCTGTTGTTTAGTTAAGAACTGATTATTGGATCGAATCGATATTTTCAAGGGAACCGAGAAAAATGTTTGAATTTCAGAGAGGAATGAAGAACGTCAACTAAGTCAACTAAAAGCAAATCTCCGAATTTCCAAATTTAAGAATTTTCAATTTGATTAAGGAGTTTTCAAAGCTTGTTATTAAGAAACTTTGTCTTGTATAAAATTTAAAACTTTTTTTGAAAATTTAACAAAAATTAGGTGCCCTAGTTTGGGACTTTTTAGTAAATATTTTGGGAATTCTTTGGATTCAAAGTTCTAATATATATTTTCACAATAACTCATAAACGAATAATAAAATTATCAAAGCTTTATAGTAGAAAATTTAATTTATATGCTTATCATATTATTATTTTTCGTTTATGAATTAGGGAGCATATTTATGTCTAAGTGCAAAATTTCAAAGATCTCATACTTACCATTATACGTTTGAGATCTTCCTCGGATGGCTGTTCATAGCCATCTTGATACCATATTAATTTATATATAACTGCCAATTGATTGTACGATAAAGGAGGTATATTACGAGCTTTGCACTCTGTCAAAATGTTTTCAGGTAACAGCTGCAAAGGAAAACAATAAAATTATTCCATTTTTTAAGCTTTTTTCTCAAAACCTACCGGACACGTTGGATGCGAAGGAGGTTCACATGTCATCAAATCGAGTATTTCCTTTTTAATTTCCGTCACACCCACACTGGTCTGTACTTTATCCTTCTCTTTTTGCGCCTTCTTCTCACGTCGCTTCATTGCACATTGATTCTCGGGCACCACGCACTCCGGCCGCATGCCCACCGCCAAACATTTTTTCAGTCTACACTCCTGACACTTGCGTCGCATGTACATGTCCATTTCACAGCCATGACCGAACTTACAACTATATACCGCATTTTTGGTAACACTCCGTCGAAAGAAACCCTTACAGCCTTCACAGGTGAGAGCATTGTAATGATAACCGGACGCCCTATCGGCACACACCAGACACAGTTCCTCTTGTTGGCGGGGCGCGGGACCTTTTTTGATTTTCTTAACATCACTAGCATCGCTGGTTGAGAAGCCATTGAGACTACTCGAGGGTGAAAGATCATCACGACCTGAAAGTAATTAAAAAGTAAGAGGAGTTTAATAAAATTATAGCACAAAATAAAAAGATATTTAAAGAAATTTTATATAAACAATATAAAAGTGTCTGGTTTTGACTATATAGTTTCCCTTATCTAGATGTTTACATCATTATTTTTAAATCTCTTAAATTTATGCGTTTTTTAACTTAAAATTCTTTTAATTTAACTTCATGGAAACTCCATTTTAACAAATAAATTTCTGAAAAAAAAAACAAAAAGATTTGAATATTTGAAGGTTTTTTTGTGTTTTTGTATTCGCAAATCCAAATCAGAATTTCAATTAGTCTCGGTACCGAGTAACAGAGAATTATGTATGTCGTTCGATAAAATAAAAAAAAAATGACGTCAAATTGTGGATCTGATCTGCATAAAGTTGTTTGTTTTTTCGAAATGCTAATACCAATGAATTCAATTTTACATGTTCCCCCATAAATCATGAAATTAAATACATTAAATTATCGGTTTAAAAATTGATATGAAGATCAATTTTGATTTATAGGGAATTAAAAGTCTAGGAAAACAGAAGTTAATAAATTATTTATGTTTTCAGAGAAACATATATTGAAAAACGCTTTAAAAATCTAACGGTTTTTATAGGAAATTTTCCAAAAATTTCCTATTTTTATAGGACATTTTTCCAAAACTTTCTATTTTTATAAGAAATTTTCAAATAGTTTCTATTTTTATAGGAAATTTTTCCAAAAATTTCATGTTTTTATAGGAAATTTTTTCAAAAATTTCCTTTTTTTATAGGAAATTTTTCAAAAATTTCCTATTTTTATGGGAAATTTTTCAAAAGTTTTCTATTTTTATAGGAAATTTTTCAAAAATTTCATATTTTTATTAGAAAATTTTCAAAAATTTCCTATTTTTATAGGAAATTTTTCTAAAATTTAATTTTTTATAGGAAATTTTTCAAAAATTTCCTTTTTTATAGGAAATTTTTCAAACATTTAATAATTTTATAGGAAAATTTTCAAAAAATTACTATTTTTATAGGAAATTTTTCTAAAATTTAATTTTTTATAAAAAATTTTTCAAAAATTTTCTTTTTTATAGGAAATTTTTCAAAAATTTACTAATTTTATATTTTTCCTATTTTTACAAAAAAATTCCTATTTTTATAAAAATTTTTTAAAAAATTTCCTTTTTTATTAGGAAATTTTTCAAAAATTTCCTTTTTTATTAGGAAATTTTTCAAAAATTTCCTATTTTTATAGGATTTCTTTTTTCTAGGAAATTTTTCAAAAATTTCCTATTTTTATAGGAAATTTTTCAAAAATTTCCTATTTTTATAGGAAATTTTTCAAAAATTTCCCATTTTTATAGGAAATTTTTCAAAAATTTCCTATTTTTATTGGAAATTTTTAAAAAATTTCCTATTTTTATAGGAAATTTTTCAAAAATTTCCTATTTTTATAGGAAATTTTTCAAAAATTTCCTATTTTTATAGGAAAAAATTTCCTAATTTTATAGGAAATTTTTCAAAAATTTTTAAAAATTTCCTATTTTTATAGGAAATTTTTCAAAAATTTCCTATTTTTATAGGAAATTTTTCAAAAATTTCCTATTTTTATAGGAAATTTTTCAAAAATTTCCTATTTTTATAGGAAATTTTTCAAAAATTTCCTAATTTTATAGGAAATTTTTCAAAAATTTCCTTATTTTATAGGAAATTTTTCAAAAATTTCCTATTTTTATAGGAAATTTTTCAAAAATTTCCTATTTTTATAGGAAATTTTTCAAAAATTTCCTATTTTTATAGGAAATTTTTCAAAAATTTCCTATTTTTATAGGAAATTTTTCAAAAATTTCCTATTTTTATAGGAAATTTTTCAAAAATTTCCTATTTTTATAGGAAATTTTTCAAAAATTTCCTATTTTTATAGGAAATTTTTCAAAAATTTCCTATTTTTATAGGAAATTTTTCAAAAATTTCCTATTTTTATAGGAAATTTTTCAAAAATTTCCTATTTTTATAGGAAATTTTTCAAAAATTTCCTATTTTTATAGGAAATTTTTCAAAAATTTCCTATTTTTATAGGAAATTTTTCAAAAATTTCCTATTTTTATAGGAAATTTTTCAAAAATTTCCTATTTTTATAGGAAATTTTTCAAAAATTTCCTATTTTTATAGGAAATTTTTCAAAAATTTCCTATTTTTATAGGAAATTTTTCAAAAATTTCCTATTTTTATAGGAAATTTTTCAAAAATTTCCTATTTTTATAGGAAATTTTTCAAAAATTTCCTATTTTTATAGGAAATTTTTCAAAAATTTCCTATTTTTACAGGAAATTTTTCAAAAATTTCCTATTTTTATAGGAAATTTTTCAAAAATTTCCTATTTTTATAGGAAATTTTTCAAAAATTTCCTATTTTTATAGGAAATTTTTCAAAAATTTCCTATTTTTATAGGAAATTTTTCAAAAATTTCCTATTTTTATAGGAAATTTTTCAAAAATTTCCTATTTTTATAGGAAATTTTTCAAAAATTTCCTATTTTTATAGGAAATTTTTCAAAAATTTCCTATTTTTATAGGAAATTTTTCAAAAATTTCCTATTTTTATAGGAAATTTTTCAAAAATTTCCTATTTTTATAGGAAATTTTTCAAAAATTTCCTATTTTTATAGGAAATTTTTCAAAAATTTCCTATTTTTATAGGAAATTTTTCAAAAATTTCCTATTTTTATAGGAAATTTTTCAAAAATTTCCTATTTTTATAGGAAATTTTTCAAAAATTTCCTATTTTTATAGGAAATTTTTCAAAAATTTCCTATTTTTATAGGAAATTTTTCAAAAATTTCCTATTTTTATAGGAAATTTTTCAAAAATTTCCTATTTTTATAGGAAATTTTTCAAAAATTTCCTATTTTTATAGGAAATTTTTCAAAAATTTCCTATTTTTATAGGAAATTTTTCAAAAATTTCCTATTTTTATAGGAAATTTTTCAAAAATTTCCTATTTTTATAGGAAATTTTTCAAAAATTTCCTATTTTTATAGGAAATTTTTCAAAAATTTCCTATTTTTATAGGAAATTTTTCAAAAATTTCCTATTTTTATAGGAAATTTTTCAAAAATTTCCTATTTTTATAGGAAATTTTTCAAAAATTTCCTATTTTTATAGGAAATTTTTCAAAAATTTCCTATTTTTATAGGAAATTTTTCAAAAATTTCCTATTTTTATAGGAAATTTTTCAAAAATTTCCTATTTTTATAGGAAATTTTTCAAAAATTTCCTATTTTTATAGGAAATTTTTCAAAAATTTCCTATTTTTATAGGAAATTTTTCAAAAATTTCCTATTTTTATAGGAAATTTTTCAAAAATTTCCTATTTTGATAGGAAATTTTTCAAAAATTTCCTATTTTTATAGGAAATTTTTCAAAAATTTCCTATTTTTATAGGAAATTTTTCAAAAATTTCCTATTTTTATAGGAAATTTTTCCAAAAATTTCCTTTTTTATTAGGAAATTTTTCAAAAATTTCCCTTTTTTCTAGGAAATTTTTCAAAAATTTCCTTTTTTTCTAGGAAATTTTTCAAAAATTTCCTATTTTTAAAGGAAATTTTTCAAAAATTTCCTATTTTTAAAGGAAATTTTTCAAAAATTTCCTATTTTTATAGGAAAAAAAATTTGAAAATTTCCTTTTTCTTATAGGAAATTTTTTAAAAATTTTCTTTTTTTATATTAAATTTTTTTAAAATTTCCTTTTTTTATAGGATATTTTTTAAAAATTTCCTTTTTTATAGGAAATTTTTTAAAAATTTCCTTTTGAGAGGAAATTTTTCAAAAATTTCCTTACTTTTTTTCAAAAATTTCCTTTTTTATAGGAAATTTTTCAAAAATTTCCTTTTTTTATGGAAAATTTTCAAAAATTTCCTTTTTTATAGGAATTTTTTTAAAAATTTCTTTTTTTTATAGGAAATTTTCAAAAATGTTTATAGGAAATTTTTCAAAAATTTCCTTTTTTACAAATTTTTCTAAAAAATTTTGAAAAATTTCCTATTTTTATAGCAAATTTTTCAAAAATTTAGTATTTTATAGCAAATTTTTCAAACATTTTCTATTTTAAAGCAAATTTTTCAAAAATTTACTATTTTATAACAAATTTTTCAAAAATTTCCTATTTTTATAGAAAATTTGTATATAGGAAATTTTTCAAAAATTTTCTGTTTTTATAGGAAGTTTTTCAAAAATTTCCGTTTTTATAAGTTTTTTTTTTAAATTTCCTTTTTTATGGGATTTTTTTTTTAAATTTCCTTTTTTGATAGGAAATTTTTGAAAAATTTCCTTTTTTATGGGAAATTTTTCTTCAAAATTTTTTTCATTGGGTGTGGTTTTTCCTCTATATTTTTCAGATTTTTTCTCTTGTTAATTTACTTTTACTTAAAGTATTTTTCCCTCGAGTAAAATGTGGTAGTAGTTTTCTTCTTTTTTTCCAGCAATAAATTTTTAATCTCATAACAAATCATGTTCTTATAAAAAAGCGGCGACAAGTGCAATACAAAAAGTAGAAAAAAAGAATAAATAAAAACGATATCTGTTCTATAGTTTGGAAAAGATATAGTGTTTCCCTTTTGATTTTCTACACACTTTTCCACAACAACACAAGAATAAAAAAAAAAATGAACATAATAACAAAATCAACATTTTCTTGGTTATTGTAAATCTTTCAATTTTTTATAGTTCGAATAAAGACAAGAATATATAAAATGAGATACAAAAATATTCGAGCAATACAAATAATCAAACCTACAAACGCATAATATGGAACTACTAAAAGATACTCTCGTTAACATAAAGAAATGAATGTGATACATGATAAATATGAATTACAATGTAGAGTGACTAGATACATATTACATGTTGTAGATACATACATTCATACAAATATACCTACAGACATACATAAATGTATGTATGTCTGTACTTACATCTATCTAAATATGTAAATATATATGTAATCCCAAGATATAGATATAGTGTAACATCAAGGTATTTAGTTTTTTTTTTTTTTTGTTTCTGTTGTATGTTTTTAGTATCTGTGTGTGCACTTGAACTGCATTCACATCTATAAATACTTTTACGTACTACTCTGCTGACTGCCAGTTGCTGCCACATTCCTACATACATATGTATGTAGTACGTAGATACAAACATACATACATACGTACATATCTAGTATAAATATCTGTTAAATACAAAACGATTGAGCGAATGTGTATCCCAAAGAGTTGCAACATTGTGAGTGTTTTTGTCATCGCGGTGGTTGCACTTGAAGGCAAACTACTCTCGTGCAAATGTCAGAGCCATGCAGTCAGTCATTGAGGCAGCCAACTTAACGACAACACTACACAGTCTTAGCTGGGATTATATATTGTATGCCATGGCAGCCAGTCATCATGCACTTTAGTTTTTTCATTTTTTTTTTGTTTTCACCCATTATTACACTAGAAATATCTAGTATAGATATAGATACAGAGATAGAGGTATATGTAGTGTAATATCAGTAATGTAAAATAATGCATTTTTTTGACTCTGGCAATACTTTATAATATCATTTAAAAGGTTACCAAATAATTGAACGATGGCATCCTCCTCGTCTGTGTCTGATCGAAATAGGTAAAGCTAATAGAAAAATTTAAGAGCCGTTGCGGGACATTATTCATCTATCGGGTGTTTTTTATTGAGGTATAGAACTTTAAGTTGGCATCACTTTTTTAACTGGCGGCCATTTTGTCAGCTGTCAAGTGATTAATATTTAGTTTGGTTTGCCATTTCATCATGAACAGGTTGACAAAAGAACAACGCTTGCAAATCGTGCAAATTTATTTCGAAAATAATGGTTCAGTTCGCGAAGTTTACCGCAAGCTCCGTCCATTTTATGGTCGACATAATCGTCCATCAGAGCAATTAATTCGGTTAACCATGGATCGTTTTCGCACTACGTTTACTCTATGCGATAATACGCATCCGCAGCGACGTCGAACAGTGCGCACCGAAGAAACAATTGCCGCTGTAGAGCAAAGTGTTGAAGAGGACCCGAATGAATCGATTCGCCACCGTGCACAGCAATTGGAGCTTTGTCCATCAACTTTATGGAAGATTTTGCGCAAAAATCTTGGCTTGCGACCTTACAAGATCCAGCTTGTGCAAGAATTAAAGCCGCCAGACCATGCAATGCGTCGTGATTTTGGTGTATGGGCCGAAAATGAGATTGATCTCGATGCTGATTTTCATCGCAAAATTTTGTTCAGTGATGAGGCTCATTTTTGGTTGAATGGCTACGTCAACAAACAAAATTGCCGCATTTTGAGTGAAGAGAATCCACATGAGACCCTTGAGACGCCATTACATCCACAAAAACTGACTGTTTGGTGTGCTCTATGGGCTGGTGGAGTCATTGGGCCATACTTCTTCCGAAATAATGCTGGAGAGTCAGTTACCATAAATGGAGACCGGCATAGAGCCATGATAACCGACTATTTTGTTCCCCAATTGGATGGCATGAATGTGGATGAGTTGTGGTTCCAACAAGACGGCGCTACATACCACACAGCGCACGTCACAATTGATTTATTGAAGGAAACATTCGATGAGCGCATAATTTCGCGGAATGGACCTGTCAATTGGCCACCAAGATCGTGCGATTTGACACCACTGGATTATTTTCTTTGGGGATATGTGAAGTCGCTCGTCTACGCCAACAAACCAGAAACGTTAGGGGACTTGGAAGCCAACATTCGTGGCGTTATTGCCAACATACGGCCCCATATGCTCGAAAAAGTAGTTGAAAATTGGACCTGTATAATTGGCTTTATTCGAGCCAGCCGCGGCGGCCACATGCTCGAAATCATATTTAAACATTAATGGCATAAAATTATCCTTCCAATAAAGCTAAATTGATGGACATTAAAACGATTTTCTTGTGTTTTATTTCAATTCGAAGTTCTATACCTCTAAAAAAAACACCCATTACTTACTTTAGATAGAACGATATCAATCAAAGAAGTGCTACTGCTATAAAACCAGCCTGCATTGCGACAGGTGTACACGGCATAGTCATAAGGTCCAGGGAATACACTAAAGATATATCAGTTTCGATGATATTCTACTTATACCTCTTCTTCTTCTTCTTTCTTCTTTAAATAATAATTTTACACCGGACTCTATTGCGAGATGTTAGACATACGTCATTCAAAAAGACGGCCTCTGCCCAGCGTTACCGCTGACAAATTTGAAAAAGTCGCTTTTTACAAAAAAAGTCGCACAAAAAGTCACTTTCAATAAAAAAAGTCGCACACTTTTTTTTATATCATTTTTACTTAAACAATGAACAAAAGACTATAAAACAATTCATACTTAAAAAAATATTATATATAGGCAAAAATCAAACAGTTTTAATTCCTGTAAAACCGACTTTCAACTCGAATAATTTTTATACTCTTAGGTGTTCGGAAAATCTAATTACAGATTTGAACTCCTAAGTCTACAGGTATATTAAACACAAAATCTTAGTGGCGCAAGTTTGCACTTCTTAGCGTAATTGTCATGCAAATTTCAAAAACGTAAAAAAATCTTCTTTTTTCGTTTCATTTGGACCCAGTCGTTATTTCATGAAATAGACAGTACTTGGGGGATGAATCCATTGCCCTTTAAATTTTTATTTCGTCACTTCAAATACTACTTAATGGCTGCCAAAATTTAAGCAAGTTTTCTCCACTTTTAAATCTTTTTCGCATATTTTTCGGCCCCTCAATGAATTCTTAAAAAATGGATAAGGATTGTTAGATCAGTTGTGCATCCATATTGGTATAACATATGACAAATATGTATAAAAATTAAAAACTACCTCGTTAACTGAGTTTTTGCCATTTAACACCTAAAAGCAAAAGCGCACCAAAAAATCATTTTTTGCTGTTATTGTATGAAAATTTTGAAAATCGTGCAAAAAATTATATATTGCTTTTATTGGTTTTAGATAGCAAACTGAGACCAAAGTGATGACATTTATACGTTTATACGTAAGTTACAATCATTTTAGGGAATTTTAGTTAAGATATTGAATATGTGATAAAAATACAAATTTTAAATAATTTTCTAAAAAGGTGTCAAAAGTCGCACAAAACTCGAAAAAGTAGCAAAAAAGGGCCATGGAAGAAAAGTCGCAGGTTGCGTCGCAGGCCACCTAAATAGTCGCAAATTGCGACATTAGTCGCATAACGGTAACGCTGCCTCTGCCTATCTATTCCAACGCAGCCATATATACCTCTTTAGTAGCAGGGATTTGGTTTGGCGAGTGTGTAAGTGACCGCCATAAAAAAGTTGACTTTCACAACATTTGCAATAAACGTTAGAACAGTCTGACCTATAACTGTAGACCTTTTGGATGCTAACCCATCATAATGCGATTGCAAAAAGTTATTTGTTTCCTTAGAAGTAGATGGTAAAATAATGTTGCTCTAAAAAATACCCCTCGCCCATTTAAGGGCACTCTCTCTCTCTCTCTGCTTGAAAGTCAGTATTTCTGAGACGGCTTTATCAAATCTCCCAATGATTCTGAGAGAAAGTTGAAGCTCATTATACCTCTTTACGCTCATTTAGAGACTCTGTTTATGAGTCTTTAGATTGGTTTTAGCAAATCTCTCAAATCCCTTCAAATCGGTTTTAGCAAATCTCTTAACTATTCTTGACAAGGTTCGCAAAAAATACTCTAAAATACTGTATTTTAAGGTACCGTCACTGTACGTAACAAAGTGCTCAATTTAAGTTTAGGGGCCTGTTAAAGCTGTTCACGAAGTTCACTAAAAATAATGTACTTCGTTAAGTACTATTATGCACTTTTTTGAGTACTATTATGTACTTTGCTGATTACTATAATGTACTCTGTTGTTGAGTACCATAATGTCGAAATATTACGAATGCAGCCACAGGTAAGTTATCTAAAAATTCGTAACTTAGTACATTAAAGTTGTGTCCTGCTTAAAAATCAGAATTTTTACCACGGATTTTTTAAATTTCCTAATTTTAGTCCAGGTAAGTAAGCACTCTCGGAGCAAGATGTAGGTAAGACATCAAGTTTTTAAGAAATGCTTCTGGCACATATCATTTCCTGGCAGCCAGATCATTCGGATGGGCTTTATAGAATTTTTCAATGATTTCAATGAATTCTCATGCCCAGAACATCAATAGCGTCTAATTTCTAAATATTTACACCATCAATGAAAACAGATTAAGTAATAAGATCTGCCGTGCGCTTATTAAGTTTTTCAAGCATTAAAAAAACTCTACTCGCGCGGCCTCATTCACATATTGTATCTACATCGCTGTTTAGTGCAGGGCTGCCAGATACTTTTTGGTCACCATCCTTAAATCTTAACATTTTTAGCCCCAAAAATTCCCAATTCATAAAAAGCGTATTTGCTTATATTTTTTAATCAATTAAATGAAGAGATCGATTTTATTAACATAATAATAGTTTTGTATTCTTGCAATCATTACAAATTTAAATCAATCAGAATCAACAAATTCTTGAGATATATACATAAGTCTACTTTTACACCAGCCAAGTTTGGCTCATGAAGTCTTAAGTTCGTATCAGAAAAAGTTGACGGAATTGAAATTGATAACAAGCTTACGAAAATTTGTATGAAATTTGAGGAAAATAAAATGGAAACTTATCAAGAATATGCTCGTGTGTGAACGTGAATGCATATTCAAAAGATATGTGAAAAAAAATCAGATCAATTAGTTTTCTTGACTTGACAGATTCCAGTTTGGTAGTTCTTTTTCGAATTCTGACACATAATCGGATGCAATTTTTGTATCAAGTAACGAATCATTCTTTATTAAAAAATATTTTTCTTTATTTATAAAATATGAAGTTTTAAATTTACAAGTTAAATAAAATTTCCCCAAAAAATCCCCAACAAATTTGCCAAAGCCCCAAATCAAATTTTTCGCCTTTTTGAAGATTGAATATCCCCTACTTTGGGGCGAAAACCCCAAATCTGGCAGCCCTGGTTTAGTGATTCATTTATGTGTTGTCTCATAGCACCTACCTCAAAGAGGCTTCGTCTATAATTGAATGAATACAAATGGCAAATGCTACTGTCATCTGCAAAAGAGCATATAGGATTGGAATTTTGACATAGAAGAAATATTGTAGGAGAAAGAACGGAGCCTTGCGGTTACCCTGAATTAATCTTGAACTCGTTTGATGAGACCCCTTTTACGACAACTCTTATAGTGCGATCTCCAAGAAAGCTCAATATAAATCGAGTGAAGTTATTACTAATACCAAAAGGAACAAGTTTTGATAAAAGTGTCACACTCTATCGAGCGCTTTAGAAATATCCAGAGCCTCAACTTTATTTTCGCCAAAACGGTGGATTGAACGACACCATTTTTTCGAAAGGGTGGTTAGCAGGTCTACCGTAGAGCGGCCTCTACGAAATCCGTACTGGCGTTCGCTTAGTAGGTTGTTAGATTCCAGATATTTAACAAGATAGTGATTAACAATACTAGATCAACAATACTAGATCCTTCTATAAAGGTATATCAACGGAAATGGCGGTGGATAGGCCACACACTTTGAAGGCCAAATACCAACATTGCACGACAGGCGTTTCGTTGGAATCCACAAGGAAGCGGCAGTCGTGTTGGTGCAACTGCTTGAACTTGGAGAAGGTCAATTGAGGCGGAGTTACAAGCAGCAAACTATTCATGGAATGATGTATGTCTAACATCTTGCAATAGAGTTCTATATAAAAGGATGGTTGAGGAAGTCAAGGATAATAGAAGAAGAAGAGGATTAACCATACTCTCAAAAAACCTTGGAGAATGCAGAACAAATTGCTATTGAAGGGTAATATTCAGCAATTCGGGCAATTCACCGGCATGGTATAAGGTGCTGAAAAGGTTTACTAATGGATACGCAAATGTCGAACAGCACTGCTTTAAAACCACTGCTGGAATGCCATCCGGCTTAGGTAATTTTTCCGATAGGTCGCTTAGTAGGACATTTAACAAGATGGTGATTCACCATACTACCCAAAACCTTGGAGAGTGCTTAACACATTTTTATTTTACGGTAATTTTCAGGGTTGTTAGCCGCTTCCTTTTTAGGGATTAGCAACCTTCCAACACCGAGGAAATTTGCCAGCTATTCTTAAACGAGCAATAATTGTATATATATATATATATATATATATATATATATATATATATATATATATATATATATATATATATATATATATAGAATGGCTATCTCGAAAACGGCTCTAACGATTTTGATAAAATTTGGACAGTGGATATCTTTTTTCATGTATAGGTCGAAGAAGAAGGGACTTTTGGAACTTTTACCTCTAAGAGGGTAAAAACGGGTAAAAAGGGGAAAAAATCGAAAACGCTATGTCTTCTAGGTAATAGGTATAGAAACAAAATTAAAATTACGTTTTAAACTAGAGCTGCAAAACTATCGATAGTCGCCCCACTCGATAGTTTCGATAGTCGATAGTGGTCACATTCGATAGTTTCGATAGTCTGTCATAAAACTATCGATACTATCGATAGTATCGAATTCTTAAAATTGCATGCAGAAACAATTGTTAACTTTAAGTACTAACAAACTAAAATAAATTTAGAGAAAAGACATTACACAAATATCAAATTAATTTTTAATCATTTCATTCATTTTGTCCAATCAACACATCAGATCAAATGCATAGTTTACAGTTCAATTCATTTTGAATAGTTTTTAAAATTGATCATACCAACTTAGAAATCTCCGTCGACTCATATGCACGAACATTGCTAAATATCATAGCCTGATAAAATACACAGTTAACGATTTAATTCAATTTGAGTTATTTTCAGTTGCGCCACCTGACGGAAATTAGTCATACCAACTAAGAAGCCTTCGTCAGCTCTTACGTTATAACTTTGCTAAAGAGTAATTTTCAGTGGCTCCACCTGTCGGAAATTAATCATACCAACTTAAAAACCTTCGTCGGCTCATTCGCAACAACTTTGCTAAAAACCATAACATGATCAAATACATAGTTTACTATTCTATAAAGGTCATACAAACATTCATTTGTTTAAAAGTTATAACATTACCAATTTTTCCCCTTTTTATCCTAATTTCAAAAAAGTTCCATATGCATATTTAGTACTTGGTACCATTTGGATCCGGTATATTTTATAAAAACGCAGTCAACATATTAGTCAATAGTTTATATTACTTCATGAGGTGTTAAGTTATCATTTTATCCCTTTTTACCCATTTTGGACCCCAAAATCAAAAAAGTACCAAATACGTGTTCAATATTTTTTTCACATTTATTGATTGCATTACAAAGTTTATTTCTATATTCTTTGGTTTAAAAGATAAGAGTGGCTTAAAAATAGTACCAAACAAACTATTTTCACCCTTATTTACCCCCTATCGGGCATAGTTCCAAAAAGTACCTGTTCGATTATTTTAACAGCTGTTAAAAATATAACTTAAATTTTGTTTATATGATTATCACTTTAGGAGATATAGCATTTTCGATTTTTCCCCTTTATACCCACTTAGAGGCAAAGTTTCAAAAAGTTCCTTCTTACTCGACCTATACATCGAAAAAGATACCCACTGTCTAAATTTTATTATTTAAAGATACCCACTGTCTAAATTTTATTAGAATCGTTAGAGCCGTGAGATAGCCATTCTTTATATATATATATATATATATATATATATATATACAATTATTGCTCGTTTAAAGATATAAGATAAGATTAAAATCAGCAATCATGTATCGCGTAGGTACCTCCTGGAGTAAACTATTGTATATGGCTTGCCTTTTAATTGTTCAGCTTTCAATTTCTCATAGGCAATAAATAACAATGTTTTTAAAATAGGTTACAATATTTTTACTTTTAAATTAAATTTGTTTATACAGTCTTGACTAAAACAGGGTTGCACTACAAGATTCAGAGTATGAGCGAAACATGGCAAAATGTCTTTTTTACAATAAATCGCATGCTTTTATCATTGTACTGTTTTTATCAGCAACAAATGATGGTTTTTCCTTTTTCCGTTATACCTGACATTGCTATATTTTCCGCATTGTAATTATACGACGATGACTTTCGATATAAGTAGCCAGTTTTGACCATCTTTTTCTTGAATATATCACTTACACAAGTTAACATTCGCTAAGCTAAAGATATAATTTTATATTTATTGACTAATTTCATATTTATTTTGAAAATATCCACCGACACCAAAGTTTTTCCGAACAATTAATTTAAAATATGCCGCCAACCTATTTTTGTCGATAGTATCGCTATCGGAAAAAAACAATCGATAGCGCACTAAAAATGAAACTATCGATATTATCGATAGTACCATCGATAGTTTTGCAGCTCTATTTTAAACAGATTTGAAAATAAGCGGACAGGTATTTGGTACTTTTTTGAAACTATGTCCGATAGGGGGTAAAAAAGGGTGAAAATAGTTTTTTGGCACCTTTTTAACCCACTCTTATATTTTAAACTAAAGAATATAGAAAGAAACTTGGTACTGCAATCAATAGATGTAAAAAAAAAAACATGAAACACGTATTTGGTACTTTTTTGATTTTGGAGCCAAAATGGGTAAAAAAGGGATAAAATGATAACTTAACATCTCCAAAGTAATATGAATAGGAACATTATACATTATGTTAAATGCGTTTTAAAAAAATGTACCGAATTCAATTGGCACCAAAAAAGTTCCAAATATACATATGGAACTTTTAGAAATTAGGGAATAAAAAGGGGGAAAAATTAGTATTATTTTAAACAAATGAATGTTTTTCTGTATGTATGTTCTTTATAGAATAGTAAACTGTGAATTTGATTGTGTTATGCTCTTTAGCGAAGATGTTGCGGATAAGCCGGCGAAGGTTTTAAAGTTGATAAGACTAATTTCCGACAGATGGCGCCACTGAAAATTACTAAAAATTAATTAAATCGTAAACTGAACATTTGATCATGCTATGATCTTTAGCAAAGTTGTAGCGCATGAGCCGACGAAGGCTTTTTAGTTGGTATGAATAATTTCCGACAGGTGGCGCTACAGAAACTTACTCAAAGTCAATTTAATCGTAATCTGTACATTTAATCATGCTACAATCTTTAGCAAAGTTGTTGCACATGAGCCGACGAAGGTTTCTTAGTTGGTATGAAGAAATTTCGACAGGTGGCGCTACTGAAATTTACTCAAAGTCAATTTAATCGTATGCTGTACATTTAATCATGCTATAATCTTCAGCAAAGTTGTTACGGATAAGCCGAAGAAGGTTTATGAATTGGAATGAGCAAAGTCCGACAGGTGGCGCCACAGAAAACTACTTAAAATGAATTAAATCGTAAACTGTGCATTTGATCAGACTATAATCTTTAGCAAAGTTATTGCGCATGAGTCGACAGAGGTTTCTGTTGATATGAATAATTTCCAAAATTATTCAAAATGAGTTAAACTGTAAACTATGCAAACTATGTGTTGGTCGGGCAAAATAAATCAAATAATTCAAAATTAACTGAATATTTCTACAATGTCTTTCCTCTAAATTTATTTTAGCACTTTATAATATAAAATATATAAAAACTTTAAAATTTTCCTCAAAATGCTTATCATAAAGCTCCGAGCAAGGCTCGGTCTACCAGGTACTTCCTTATAATCCGTTATCATAAATTCTCTTCCCACTTTAGATAATGCATTCCTTTGCAGCTCTGCCAAATATTATGTATTTGTATATATGTATGCCTGCACATAGATTCGCCTATGTGTATATATAAGTATATATATCTGCCCTTCACCTCTGTTCTTTTTCTATGTCTAACAATGTAGTTGTTTGTAATGGATTTTTATATATTTTTTTAATATTTCTTTTTATAAATATTCAAATACGAAACGAGTGAATTAATGAAAATAGAAGGAAAAAAAAACTGTGCACGTGCATTGTTGCATAGTTATGCAAAAGTTTATTGACGTACATTTTTGCTGTTTATTTTGCTTCTGCTGCTTCTTCTTCTTTTTTGCTTCTATATATTCTGTGTTTTCTATTTTCGTTCTTTTGTTTGTATTTTTGCTCCAAAAGTATCCACGACCGAAAGACCAACAAACCCACCAAATAGATGATGTACTAACAAGCCAGAAAAAAGCAACCACTATGACGAAGTTCCCCACCACTTACTACTACTAACTCATTCTTTACAACACACAATTTCATCTAGTTATAATTGTTTAGGTATGGACGGATGGTCTGTAGGTCTATGGATATATGTACTAGGTTTATGTGTATATAAGTATGTTTGAATATATATACATATATATATATATGCAAATAGTTGGATATATAGCCCTGTTATATAGATTTTCACATACAAATAATAAATGGAAAAACTTGGCTTAAGCACGTTTTTCCATTTACATGGCATTATGCCACTTTCCATTCCTTTCCACTTGCAACAAAAATATGAAAATAGCAAAAAAAAAAAAAATAGAAAAAGGAATAAATTGAAAAGAAAATTATTAAAGGGTTTTTAGAGAATATGTATGTATATAAAAATATGTACAAATGTATATAGAATGAATATCGTTATCTGTAATGCAAAAGGCCTTAAGGGACATACAAATAAATATTAGTTTTTTAGATGTTTGTGGTGCTGTTAATCGAAGAAAGCCCATAATTAATAAAAAAAATCAATGTCAAAATTGTATGTCACTTACGCCTTGTGATGGGACAAGGGTAAATACCTAAATGGTAAATTGGGTACTAAAATATAGATATTTATCCAAGCGCTTGGGTATTTACCCAAAATGTGGGTATAAATTAGAATAAATAAAAATATAAATAAACAAGTAAGAAAGTAAAGTAAGCACGACCATACGATACCCTTCACCACTAAGGTCAAAGGTGTTATTTTTCCTGTATAAAGACAAATATTTGCTAAATTTTGCCATCATACAAACATTTTCTCAAAACTTATATATTTAAACTGTTTCCGTCATTTGGACTTATATGAGAGCTAGGGTCAAATGTGGACCGATTATCTCAAAATTTTGCAAATTGATTACAGTTGCTACAAAAATAATGTACTCGTATGCAAAAAATAAACTTAAGATTCCCATTATCTTCAGATTTACTAGCGTTTTAGTGATTTTCGTCTCATTTAGTGCGTTTTGACAGAAGAGTTTGTATGGGGGCTATGGTCAAATGTGAACCGATTTCAACGAAATTTGGAACAGTGATTATAGTTTACATAAGCAGTATTTGTTAAAAAAAAAAAATATTGATATTTGTGGCCAATATATCAATTCCGGGAAGTGGGACCTATGTGAGGTACCATAAATAATGGACCGATTTTGACGAATTTCAATAGCCATGATCTTAATATCATAAAATTATTTGTGCCAAATTCCATTAAATTATCTTTAGAATTGCGACCTGTACTTTGATTACAAGGTTTCCAGTCAGCCAGCCAGACGGACGAACGGACTGACATCGCTAAATCGAGAAAGTGATTCTAAGTCTATTGGTATACTAAACGGTGTGTCTAAGACAAATATTTCTATGCGTTACATATATCAGAACAAACCCTTTCCACCTATGGTAGTGAAGGGTATACATATCAATGTCAAAATTGTATGTCACTTACGGCCTTTTACATTTCAGTTAACGATAAAGTATGTAAAGTTTCAGACTATTAATATGCAAGTTATCGAATACAAACTAACGTATATAAGCCGTTATAATGTATTATAACATATGAGGCCCTATGCTCCACTGGGAGTCAAGGATAACAGAAGAAGAATAACATAATATGATGTGACTTTAATGTTTTACAATGCAATACTAATGTATTATAACATTTTGTAGCATTATAATGATATTAGAATGTATTATAACGCGATTATAATTTATTATAATCTATAATAATAATTTAATAATTTATTATAATGCGGTTATAATGTATTATAACGCGGTTGTGACATATTATACCATATTATAATGCGGTTGTAATGTGTTATAACGCAATATGACGCATTATAATGATATCATAATGTATTATAAAGCGATTATAATTTATTATAACGCGGTTATAATATATTATAACGCGTTATATTTTATTATTATACGGTTATAATGTTTTTTAATGTGGGTATGATATATTATAACATATTATAATGCTTTATGATGCATTATAATGATATCTGATGCATTATAATGATATCTAAATGTATTATAACGCAATTATAATTTATTATAATACTTTATAACATGTTGCAATGCGGTTATAATGTATTATAACGCGGTTATGATGTAATTTAAAGTATTATAACGGGATTATAATTTATTATAGAACGGTTATAATAATATTATAACGAGGTTATAATATATTATACCGAATTATAATTTATTATGACGCGGCTATGGTGTATTATAACATATTATAATATACTATGACGCATTATAATGATATCTAAATGCATTATAACTCTATTAGAATTTATTATAATACTTTATAATACATTATTATGCAACTTTAATGTATTATAATGTAATAATAATGTACTTTTTATTTTGTGGTCATAATTAATTATAATTTATTATAAGGCATTATGTCGCATTATAACGGTAACAAAATGTATTATAACAACATTATAATTTATTATAATGCCTCATAACGCATTTTATAGTGTATTATAATGCTATTATGATGTATTATAACACATTTTAATGCATTATGACGCATTATAATGATTTCGGAATGTATTATAACGTGATTATAATTTATTATAATGCTTCATAGTACATTATAATGCTGTTATAACACATAATAATGCGGTTATAATGTGTTATAACGCGGTTATGATGTACTTTAACATATTATAATGCGTTATGTCGAATTATAATTAGATCTTAATGTATTATAATGAGATTATAATTTATTATAACTCTTTATAGTACATTATAATGCGGTAATAATACATTATAATGCAGTTATAATCTATTATAACACCGTTATAATGTATTATAATACGTTATGGTGCATTATTACTATATCTAAATATATTATAATGCGATTATAATATATTATAACACTTTATAACACATTACAATGCGTTATAATGTATTATATTATGTTATGATGCATCTTTAATTTATTATAATGCAATAATAATGTATTATAAAAACTTATTATGTGATCAGTAATAACTATAATGTATTATAACACATTATAATGCATTATAATGGTTTTTGAAGGTATTATAACGCTATTATAATTATTTTAATGCTTTATAGCACATTATAATGCGGTTATAACAAATTATAGTGCTTTTATTATGTATTATAACCGCATTATAAAGCATTATAATGATATCTAAATGCATTATAACTCGATTATAATTTATTATAACACTGTATAACATATTACAGGGCGGTTATAATGTATTATAATCCGGCTATGATGTAATATAACGTATTATAATGCGTTTGTAATGTGTTAAAACGCATTATGACGCACTATGATGATATCAGAATGTATTATAACGCGATTATAATTTATCAAAATGCGGTTATAATATATTATAACGCATTATAATCTATTATAATGCTGTTATAATGTATTATAATGCTGCTATGATGTATTATAAAACATTATAATGCATTATGTAGCATTATAATGATATCAGAATGTATTAAAACTTATTATAATGCAGTTATAATGTATTATAACCGCATTATAACGCATTATATAATGTGTTATAATGCGATTATGATATATTATATCACATTTTAATACATTGAGATGCATTATAATAATTTTAGAATGTATTATAACTCGATTATAATGTATTATAATTTATTATAGCTCATTATAATACTGTTATAATATATTGTAACGCTATTATGAGGTATTATAATATATTGTAATGAATAATATTGTATTAAAATGATATCTAAATGTATTATAAAGCAATTATAATTTATTATAATGAATTACAATGCGGTTGAAATGTATTGTAAAGCGGCTATAATGTAGTATAACGTATTATAATGCTGTTGTAATGTGTTATAACACATTATGACGCACTATAATGATGTCAGAATGTATAATAACGCGTTTATAATTTGTTATAATCCGGTTATAATTTATTATAACGCATTATAATATATAATAACGCATTATAATATATAATAACGCATTATAATATATTGTAATGTATTATAATATATTGTAATGTATTATAATGCGGTTAAAATGCATTATAATGCGTTTATAATGTTTTATAACGCCTTTTAAAGCGATTATAACGTATTATAAAGCCATTCTAATGAATTTTAAGGAATTATAATGCAATTATAATGAATTATAGCACATTCTAATGTATTATAACACATTATAATATAATTATAATGCCAGTATTGCCCATAAAATAACAAAATAACCATTACAATTTCAAAAATTTTCCTTTGCTATAAAAAAGAAAATGTTAGTAACAAAAAACCAGCAGCAAAAACTAGAAGAATGTTAAAGAAAATGGAAAGCAACTGCAACAGTAGCTGTAGCAGCAGCAGCAGCTGCTGCAAGTAGCTAATAGCACTAGGCACAGAAATTCATTCAATGAGAATTTTCTACGAGTTTTTCTGCTAAAGTTTTTCTATTTATTTGCAATGTTGCCTAGTTTCACATTAATAAAAAGAAGAAAATAAAGAAACAATTTTCATAATAATGAAAAATACGATGTTTTTTATTTTGTTCAATAAAAATTTAAAATAAAGCTTTTATTTAAAAATAAGTGTAAATAATAAAAATCTTCAGAAAAATAATCATGAATTTTCAAAAGCTGTAAAAATGTGAATGGAAGTGGTTGGTTAACGATGATGATGAAGATACTTTTTTGATTTAATTTTCCCAGAAAGTAAGAAAATAAAAAAAATTGCAAGTTTTCTCACTCTCGAAACTATTTATGTGGTTAGTGTTGCGGATTGTTAATGTTGCTGAACAAATTTATGGCTCAGAAGATGACGATGATGATGATGCACTCGACTGCAACCAACTACAACAACCATCGAACCAACAACTTTCTCTTTGCAACACAAACCGATATTGAAATTAAAAATAACAACATTGAATTGCAAACAAACAAAAAAAGAAAAGTAATGAAAAAGATGTTAAAAGAAATCAAGTTTTTATTTAGCCTTTTGGTAATATCATAGCTTTTAGCTAGAAAAAAAAAAACAACTGCATTATCTCTTTTCATTTTTTTTTACTTGGTTAGGTTAACCCAAGTGACCAGAAACTTTGGAAAAGAAAGTGGTAGAATAAGGTCTCTGCAGTCGAGCCCTCTTTTTATAGTCGAAAACTCTGTGTAGTTATAGGACGATTACTATGAAGTCTGCTTCTGAAATATCAAAATTCCCAATTTTTCCATAAATCAGTCTGAATTAACCGATGACACTATAAATACGGCTTAGGGTGCAGATTACTCTATGGTAAACGACTTAAAAGTCATCTAGATTCTTTCTATTTCGACGATTCAATAGTCGAGGATGACAATTCTTAAGTCGATCGTTTCCAAATCGATCGATTTCAGATATATTTTTGAGATAATTTTCGGTTATTTCCCTTAATAGATTAAAATTTGGACTTTAATCCATTAAACTGATGTCTTATCTTTCATTTGGTTTGAATTTTGTGGGGAAATAACCGAAAATTATATAATTATCACATACCCAATAATCGTAGACTCTCTAGTCAAAGAATTTGAAGTAGATGACTCTGTAGTCGAAGACTCCATAATCTATGGTTCTGCAATTTATGATTATAGTCGACGGCTACATTATGGGTGTTTTTTTTTTAGAGGTATAGAACTTCGAATTGAAATAAAACACAAGAAAATCGTTTTAATGTCCATCAATTTGGCTTTATTGGAAGGATAATTTTATGCCATTAATGTTTAAATATGATTTCGGGCATGTGGCAGCCGCGGCTGGCTCGAATGAAGCCAATTCTACAGGTCCAATTTTCAACTGCTTTTTCGAGCATATGGGGCCGTATGTTGGCAATAACGCCACAAATGTTGGCTTCCAAGTCCCCTAACGTTTCTGGTTTGTTGGCGTAGACGAGCGACTTCACATATCTCCAAAGAAAATAACCCAGTGGTGTCAAATCGCACGATCTTGGTGGCCAATTGACAGGTCCATTCCGCGAAATTATGCGCTCATCGAATGTTTCCTTCAATAAATCAATTGTGACGTGCGCTCTGTGGCATGTAGCGCCGTCTTGTTGGAACCACAACTCATCCACATTCATGCCATCCAATTGGGGAACAAAATAGTCGGTTATCATGGCTCTATACCGGTCTCCATTTATGGTAACTGACTCTCCAGCATTATTTCGGAAGAAGTATGGCCCAATGACTCCACCAGCCCATAGAGCACACCAAACAGTCAGTTTTTGTGGATGTAATGGCGTCTCAAGGGTCTCATGTGGATTCTCTTCACTCCAAATGCGGCAATTTTGCTTGTTGACGTAGCCATTCAACCAAAAATGAGCCTCATCACTGAACAAAATTTTGCGATGAAAATCAGCATCGAGATCAATCTCATTTTCGGCCCATACACCAAAATCACGGCGCATTGCATGGTCTCGCGGCTTTAATTCTTGCACAAGCTGGATCTTGTAAGGTCGCAAGTCAAGATCTTTGCGCAAAATCTTCCATAAAGTTGATGGACAAAGCTCCAATTGCTGTGCACGGTGGCGAATCGATTCATTCGGGTCCTCTTCAACACTTTGCTCTACAGCGGCAATTGTTTCTTCGGTGCGCACTGTTCGACGTCGCTGCGGATGCGTATTATCACATAGAGTAAACGTAGTGCGAAAACGATCCATGGTTAACCGAATTAATTGCTCTGATGGACGATTATGTCGACCATAAAATGGACGGAGCTTGCGGTAAACTTCGCGAACTGAACCATTATTTTCGAAATAAATTTGCACGATTTGCAAGCGTTGTTCTTTTGTCAACCTGTTCATGATGAAATAGCAAACCAAACTAAATATTAATCACTTGACAGCTGACAAAATGGCCGCCAGTTAAAAAAGTGATGCCAACTTAAAGTTCTATACCTCAATAAAAAACACCCGATAGATGACTCTATAACCCGAAACATTATTTTGACAAGACGACTCTTTTGCTAACGTCTCGATATTCGACGACTTTATAGTCAATAATTCTGTAGTCGACAGCTCTCTAGTTGTCTCTCAACGAACTTTTGTTTATGTCTCGTTATGATTATATAATTATCGACGGACATTATTTTGCATTCGATGAAGACTGAAGAATATAATCGAAGACCTTCTATTCTAAGCCTTTGCAATTAATGACTCTGTAGTCGATGACTCCATAATTGATGCTTCTGTAGTCAATGACTCTAAAGTCTATGACTGACTCGAAGGCCACATCGTAGAAGACTCTAAAGTCTGAAAGATTATTTTAAGTAGAAGACTTCATACATTGATGATGCCTCAACATTTGGCTGCTCTTTTATTGTTGATTACTCTATAATCAAAGACCCTCTAGTTGTCTCTAAACGACCTATTGTTGATATATCCATAGTAGGCAACTACTACTTCGAAGATGACTCTTTAGTCCGTGATATGATTTTAAGTCGTCTATTGCTGATTTCACGACATTCAATGACTTTAAAGTCAAGAATTCTATTGTCGATTGCTCTATAGTAGACGGTTTAATAGTTGTCTCTCTGTAGCCGCTAACTATATAGTAAAAACCTGTCTTGTTGATGTCTCGATACTTGGCGACTCAATGGGCAATGACTCTTAAGTAGACGATTATATAGTCAAAGACCCTATAGTCTTCGATTCTGTAGTAGATTTTCCTTTAGTCGATGACTCTATTAAGGTCATGTTAGACGATAACTTTATAGTCGATATAATCAAAGCCAACGATTTAGGCGATAACTCTTTTGTTGACGATTGTATAGCCAAAGATCCTATAGTTGTTATCTTATAGTCGATGATACTTAATTAATGTCTCTTGATAACTCCATAGTTTCCTAGGAATTTTGTAGATGATTATATAGTCAAAGACCCGAGTGACTCTGTAATTAATGCCTCTACAGTCGACGTTTCTATTGTTGATAATAGTCTGGGAATTTAGTAGACATTTATATAGTCGAACACCTTAAAGTCCTCGATTTTGTAGTAGATATGGCTGTAGTCGATGAGTCTATTAATAATTCGTTAGACAAATCAAAGTCGATACCATAAGCGATAAATCTTTCGCAGAGGATTATATAGTCGAGGACCTGATAGTCATTATCTTATAGTCGATGACTCTATAATTAATTTCTCTATAGTTTACGTTTCTATAGCTAAAGGATCAATAGTTTATAAATTTAGTGGACGATTATATAGTAAAAAATCCTATAGTCTTTATATTGTAGTGGATGACTCTACAATTAATGCCTCCACAGCCGAAGTTAGATGATAAAATAATACTTTGGTAGAGGATTATATAGTCAAAGACCCTATAGCCATTATTTTATAGTCTATGACTCTATAATAAATGGCCCTATAGTCTACATTTCTATAGCTAAAGGATTTTTAGTTTACAACTCTAGTAGACGACTATATAGTCAAAGCTCTTATAGTCGTTATATTATAGTGGATGACTCAACAATTAATGCCTTCACAGCCGGCGACTCTATAGTTAAAGAACCACTAATTTATAACTCTCTAGTTGTCTAGAAATATAGTAGACGATTATATAGTCAAATATGCTATATTAATTATATTATAGTGGATGACTCAACAATTAATGCCTCCACAGCCGACGTCTCTGTAGTTAAAGACCTCTAAAAAAACCTATAATTTATAACTGTCTAGTTGTCTAGAAATTTAGTAGACAATTATGTAGTCAAAGACCCCAAAGCCGTGGATTCTGTAGTAGATGTTTATATAGTCGATGACTCTATAAATGTCACATTAGACCATAAATTTATAGTCAAAGTCTCTATAATCAAAGTCGACACTATAGGCGATAACTCTTTAGTAACAATTATATATTCAAAGACCCTGTAGTTATTATCTTAGTCGATAACTCTAGAATTAAAGTCTCGACAGGGGACGTCTCTACAGTTAAAGGATCTACAGTTTATAAATCTCCAGTAGTCACAGACCCTTCTATAGTCGATAACTCTAAAGACGACTTTTTAGTAAAAAAACCGTTACAAATGTTATAAATGTTGAAAACCCGTTATAGTCGTTATAAAATTTTTTTTAAATAGTTTTTTAAAATTATGGTCAATTGGGTTGTGTGGAGTAAATGTGCAAGTTTGGTTTTTTGTTTATGTTGGGGAATGATGTTTTCGTTTGTTGTTGAATTGTGGGTTTGTGAGTTTCACTGCAACAGCAGTTGCTGCTGCAACACAACACACAGCAACAACTCCAGCAAGCAAAAGTAACAATATCCAAGCAACAACAACAACATGTTTTAGCTATATATTACTACTGATCTCATGCCCCATGTAAGTAAGACAAGCAGAAAATAATAGCAAAAACATATATTTTTACACATAAATAAATAATTTATGCTATAATGGACTATGTTGCCTATTTTCTGTTATTGTTGCAAATTTGCTATACATCTATAGTAGAGTTAAGCTATACTAACATGGTGGCTTGGATTTGCAATAGCAGCAGCAACAACAGCAGCAGCAGCAACTATTGCATGAACAGCAACAACAACATGAAGAAAAAAAAAATGAATGTCAAATCAAGTCAATAACAAGGTTTCAAGAAGAGAAACTTGCTCTTGCACACGATTTTAGTCACATTAAAGACACACAAACCTCCATATAAAAATAGCAAACTCAACGAATGAACGAACGGACTGACTAAAATATTTAACTCTACAAGTCTGAAACTATAAAAAATCAAAGTGGTTTTCTGCAACTTGATTTTCCCATTCCCCCAAAAACACAATAAACCCACCCAATTAATTGTACCAGTTTAACTTTATAGTACCTCCATTATTCCCACATTTACCAGGGAGTAGTCAAAATGTCCCATTGTTTTAAAATAAATAAAAATATAAAAATTCAGTATTTACTTTGTCCCCATGTTTTCATATTAGTATAACTTTAGTTTTATGCTGGTAACCTATTGTCTTTTTTTTGTTTTCTTTGCTATAGCTATAACTATAAAAATAGCAAAGCAAATAGCACAAAAGTAGCAGGGAAAAAAAAGCAAAACAAAACAAAAACCAGTATAGAATGTACTGAAAACTGAAAAAATGTAATAAAATGCAAAAATAAAGGACTAAAGTTTAAGAAACTGACATAATACTTCATATACAAACATGCAATCCAAGCAGTAGCGCAATGTTAATGGCAAGAGAAATTAACCCAGCAAACAAATTGAGTAAAGTAACAAAGGACCTACCACAATGTTACCCTATATAGTCCTAAAACTCTATATTCGACGACTATATAGTAAAAGACTCTATAGTCGACTACTATTTAGTCAAAAACTCTAAAGCCGACGACTGCATAGTCCATTACTCTATAGTCGTCGACTATATAGTCAAAGACTTTATAGTCGACGACTATATAGTCAAAGACTCTATAGTCGACGACTATATAGTCAAAGACTCTATAGTCGACGACTATATAGTCAAAGACTCTATAGTCGACGACTATATAGTCAAAGAATCTATAGTCGACGACTATATAGTCAACGAATCTATAGTCGACGACTATATAGTCAAAGACTCTATAGTCGACGACTATATAGTCAAAGACTCTATAGTCGACGACTATATAGTCAAAGACTCTATAGTCGACGACTATATAGTCAAAGACTCTATAGTCGACGACTATATAGTCAAAGACTCTATAGTCGACGACTATATAGTCAAAGACTCTATAGTCGACGACTATATAGTCAAAGACTCTATAGTCGACGACAATATAGTCAAAGACTCTATAGTCGACGACTATATAGTCAAAGACTCTATAGTCGACGACTATATAGTCAAAAACTCTATAGTCGACGACTATATAGTCAAAGACTCTACAGTCGACGACTATATAGTCAAAGACTCTATAGCCGACGACTAATAGTCAAAGACTCTATAGTCGACGACTATGTAGTCAAAAACTCTATAGTCGACGACTATATAGTCAAAAACTCTATAGTCGACGACTATATAGTCAAAGACTCTATAGTCGACGACAATATAGTCAAAGACTCTATAGTCGACGACTATATAGTCAAAGACTCTATAGTCGACGACTATATAGTCAAAGACTCTATAGTCGACGACAATATAGTCAAAGACTCTATAGTCGACGACTATATAGTCAAAGACTCTATAGTCGACGACTATATAGTCAAAAACTCTATAGTCGACGACTATATAGTCAAAGACTCTACAGTCGACGACTATATAGTCAAAGACTCTATAGCCGACGACTAATAGTCAAAGAATCTATAGTCGACGACTATATAGTCAACGAATCTATAGTCGACGATTGTATAGTCAAAGACTCTATAGTCGACGACTATATAGTCAAAGACTCTATAGTCGACGACAATATAGTCAAAGACTCTATAGTCGACGACTATATAGTCAAAGACTCTATAGTCGACGACTATATAGTCAAAAACTCTATAGTCGACGACTATATAGTCAAAGACTCTACAGTCGACGACTATATAGTCAAAGACTCTATAGCCGACGACTAATAGTCAAAGAATCTATAGTCGACGACTATATAGTCAACGAATCTATAGTCGACGACTATATAGTCAAAGACTCTATAGTCGACGACTACATAGTCAAAGACTCTATAGTCGACGACTATATAGTCAAAGACTCTATAGTCGACGACTATATAGTCAAAGACTCTATAGTCGACGACTATATAGTCAAAGACTCTATAGTCGACGACTATATAGTCAAAAACTCTATAGTCGACGACTATATAGTCAAAGACTCTACAGTCGACGACTATATAGTCAACGAATCTATAGTCGACGACTATATAGTCAACGACTCTATAGTCGACGACTATATAGTCAAAGAATCTATAGTCGACGACTATATAGTCAACGAATCTATAGTCGACGACTATATAGTCAAAGACTCTATAGTCGACGACTATATAGTCAAAGACTCTATAGTCGACGACTATATAGTCAAAGACTCTATAGTCGACGACTATATAGTCAAAGACTCTATAGTCGACGACTATATAGTCAAAGACTCTATAGTCGACGACAATATAGTCAAAGACTCTATAGTCGACGACTATATAGTCAAAGACTCTATAGTCGACGACTATATAGTCAAAAACTCTATAGTCGACGACTATATAGTCAAAGACTCTACAGTCGACGACTATATAGTCAAAGACTCTATAGCCGACGACTAATAGTCAAAGACTCTATAGTCGACGACTATGTAGTCAAAAACTCTATAGTCGACGACTATATAGTCAAAAACTCTATAGTCGACGACTATATAGTCAAAAACTCTATAGTCGACGACTATATAGTCAAAAACTCTATAGTCGACGACTATATAGTCAAAAACTCTATAGTCGACGACTATATAGTCAAAAACTCTATAGTCGACGACTATATAGTCAAAAACTCTATAGTCGACGACTATATAGTCAAAGACTCTACAGTCGACGACTATATAGTCAAAGACTCTATAGTCGACGACTATATAGTCAACGACTCTCTATATATAGTCGTCGACTATAGAGTCATTGACTATATAGTCATCGACTATAGAGTCATCGACTATAGAGTCATTGACTATATAGTTGTCGACTATAGAGTCATTGACTATATAGTCGTCGACTATAGAGTCATTGACTATATAGTCGTCGACTATAGAGTCATTGACTATATAGTCGTCGACTATAGAGTCATTGACTATATAGTCGTCGACTATAGAGTCATTGACTATATAGTCGTCGACTATAGAGTCATTGACTATATAGTCGTCGACTACAGAGTCATTGACTATATAGTCGTCGACTATAGAATCTTTGACTATATAGTCGTCGACTATAGAGTCTTTGACTAATAGTCGTCGACTATAGAGTCTTTGACTATATAGTCGTCCACTATAGAGTCTTTGACTATATAGTCGTCGACTATTAGTCAAAGACTCTATAGTCGACGACTATATAGTCAAAGATTCTATAGTCGACGACTATATAGTCAATGACTCTGTAGTCGACGACTATATAGTCAATGACTCTATAGTCGACGACTATATAGTCAATGACTCTATAGTCGACGACTATATAGTCAATGACTCTATAGTCGACGACTATATAGTCAATGACTCTATAGTCGACGACTATATAGTCAATGACTCTATAGTCGACGACTATATAGTCAATGACTCTATAGTCGACAACTATATAGTCAATGACTCTATAGTCGATGACTCTATAGTCGATGACTATATAGTCAATGACTCTATAGTCGACGACTATATATAGAGAGTCGTTGACTATATAGTCGTCGACTATAGAGTCTTTGACTATATAGTCGTCGACTGTAGAGTCTTTGACTATATAGTCGTCGACTACAGAGTCATTGACTATATAGTCGTCGACTATAGAATCTTTGACTATATAGTCGTCGACTATAGAGTCTTTGACTAATAGTCGACGACTATATAGTCAAAGACTCTATAGTGGACGACTATATAGTCAAAGACTCTATAGTCGACGACTATTAGTCAAAGACTCTATAGTCGACGACTATATAGTCAAAGATTCTATAGTCGACGACTATATAGTCAATGACTCTGTAGTCGACGACTATATAGTCAATGACTCTACAGTCGACGACTATATAGTCAAAGACTCTATAGTCGACGACTATATAGTCAACGACTCTCTATATATAGTCGTCGACTATAGAGTCATTGACTATATAGTCATCGACTATAGAGTCATCGACTATAGAGTCATTGACTATATAGTTGTCGACTATAGAGTCATTGACTATATAGTCGTCGACTATAGAGTCATTGACTATATAGTCGTCGACTATAGAGTCATTGACTATATAGTCGTCGACTATAGAGTCATTGACTATATAGTCGTCGACTATAGAGTCATTGACTATATAGTCGTCGACTATAGAGTCATTGACTATATAGTCGTCGACTACAGAGTCATTGACTATATAGTCGTCGACTATAGAATCTTTGACTATATAGTCGTCGACTATAGAGTCTTTGACTAATAGTCGTCGACTATAGAGTCTTTGACTATATAGTCGTCCACTATAGAGTCTTTGACTATATAGTCGTCGACTATTAGTCAAAGACTCTATAGTCGACGACTATATAGTCAAAGATTCTATAGTCGACGACTATATAGTCAATGACTCTGTAGTCGACGACTATATAGTCAATGACTCTATAGTCGACGACTATATAGTCAATGACTCTATAGTCGACGACTATATAGTCGATGACTCTATAGTCGACAACTATATAGTCAATGACTCTATAGTCGATGACTCTATAGTCGATGACTATATAGTCGTCGACTATAGAGTCATTGACTATATAGTCGTCGACTATAGAGTCATTGACTATATAGTCGTCGACTATAGAGTATTTGACTATATAGTCGTCGACTATAGAGTCATTGACTATATAGTCGTCGACTATAGAGTCATTGACTATATAGTCGTCGACTATAGAGTCATTGACTATATAGTCGTCGACTACAGAGTCATTGACTATATAGTCGTCGACTAAAGAATCTTTGACTATATAGTCGTCGACTATAGAGTCTTTGACTAATAGTCGTCGACTATAGAGTCTTTGATTATAGAGTCGTCCACTATAGAGTCTTTGACTATATAGTCGTCGACTATAGAGTCTTTGACTATATAGTCGTCGACTAAAGAATCTTTGACTATATAGTCGTCGACTATAGAGTCTTTGACTAATAGTCGTCGACTATAGAGTCTTTGATTATAGAGTCGTCGACTATAGAGTCTTTGACTATATAGTCGTCGACTATAGAGTCTTTGACTATATAGTCGTCGACTATAGAGTCTTTGACTAATAGTCGTCGACTATAGAGTCTTTGACTATATAGTCGTCCACTATAGAGTCTTTGACTATATAGTCGTCGACTATAGAGTCTTTGACTATATAGTCGTCGAATATAGAGTCTTTGACTATATAGTCGTCGACTATAGAGTCATTGACTATATAGTCGTCGACTATAGAGTCATTGACTATATAGTCGTCGACTGTTGAGCCAGAGTGACTATAGAATCTTTGACTATATAGTCGTCGACTATAGAATCTTTGACTATATAGTCGTCCACTATAGAGTCTTTGACTATATAGTCGTCGACTATAGAGTCTTTGACTATATAGTCGTCGACTATAGAGTCTTTGACTATATAGTCGTCGACTATAGAGTCATTGACTATATAGTCGTCGACTATAGAGTCATTGACTATATAGTCGTCGACTATAGAGTCATTGACTATATAGTCGTCGACTGTTGAGCCAGAGTGACTATAGAATCTTTGACTATATAGTCGTCGACTATAGAATCTTTGACTGTATAGTTGTCGACTATAGAGCCTTTGACTGTATAGTGGTCGACTATAGAGTCATCGACTATATAGTCGTCGACTATAGAGTCATTGGCTATATAGTCGTCGACTATAGAGTCATTGACTGTATAGTCGTCGACTATAGAGTCATTGACTATATAGTCGTCGACTATAGAGTCATCGACTATATAGTCGTCGACTATAGAGTCATCGACTATATAGTCGTCGACTATATAGTCGTCGACTATAGAGTCATTGACTATATAGTCGTCGACTATAGAGTCATTGACTATATAGTCGTCGACTATAGAGTCATTGACTATATAGTCGTCGACTACAGAGTCATTGACTATATAGTCGTCGACTATAGAATCTTTGACTATATAGTCGTCGACTATAGAGTCTTTGACTATATAGTCGTCCACTATAGAGTCTTTGACTATATAGTCGTCGACTATAGAGTCTTTGACTATATAGTCGTCGACTATAGAGTCTTTGACTATATAGTCGTCGACTATAGAGTCATTGACTATATAGTCGTCGACTATAGAGTCATTGACTATATAGTCGTCGACTGTTGAGCCAGAGTGACTATAGAATCTTTGACTAATAGTCGTCGACTATAGAGTCTTTGACTATATAGTCGTCCACTATAGAGTCTTTGACTATATAGTCGTCGACTATAGAGTCTTTGACTATATAGTCGTCGACTATAGAGTCTTTGACTATATAGTCGTCGACTATAGAGTCATTGACTATATAGTCGTCGACTATAGAGTCATTGACTATATAGTCGTCGACTATAGAGTCATTGACTATATAGTCGTCGACTGTTGAGCCAGAGTGACTATAGAATCTTTGACTATATAGTCGTCGACTATAGAATCTTTGACTGTATAGTTGTCGACTATAGAGCCTTTGACTGTATAGTGGTCGACTATAGAGTCATCGACTATATAGTCGTCGACTATAGAGTCATTGGCTATATAGTCGTCGACTATAGAGTCATTGGCTATATAGTCGTCGACTATAGAGTCATTGACTGTATAGTCGTCGACTATAGAGTCATTGACTATATAGTCGTCGACTATAGAGTCATCGACTATATAGTCGTCGACTATAGAGTCATCGACTATATAGTCGTCGACTATAGAGTCATTGACTATATAGTCGTCGACTATAGAGTCATTGACTATATAGTCGTCGACTATAGAGTCATTGACTATATAGTCGTCGACTATAGAGTCATTGACTATATAGTCGTCGACTACAGAGTCATTGACTATATAGTCGTCGACTATAGAATCTTTGACTATATAGTCGTCGACTATAGAGTCTTTGACTATATAGTCGTCCACTATAGAGTCTTTGACTATATAGTCGTCGACTATAGAGTCTTTGACTATATAGTCGTCGACTATAGAGTCTTTGACTATATAGTCATCGACTATAGAGTCTTTGACTATATAGTCGTCGACTATAGAGTCTTTGACTATATAGTCGTCGAATATAGAGTCTTTGACTATATAGTTGTCGACTATAGAGTCATTGACTATATAGTCGTCGACTGTTGAGCCAGAGTGACTATAGAATCTTTGACTATATAGTCGTCGACTATAGAATCTTTGACTGTATAGTTGTCGACTATAGAGCCTTTGACTGTATAGTGGTCGACTATAGAGTCATCGACTATATAGTCGTCGACTATAGAGTCATTGGCTATATAGTCGTCGACTATAGAGTCATTGACTGTATAGTCGTCGACTATAGAGTCATTGACTATATAGTCGTCGACTATAGAGTCATCGACTATATAGTAGTCGACTATAGAGTCATCGACTATATAGTCGTCGACTATAGAGTCATCGACTATATATTCGTCGACTATAGATTCATCGACTATATAGTCGTCGACTATAGAGTCATCGACCATATAGTCGTCGACTATAGAGTCATCGACTATATAGTCGTCGACTATAGAGTCATCGACTATAGAGTCATCGACTATATAGTCGTCGACTATAGAGTCATCGACTATATAGTCGTCGACTATAGAGTCATTGACTATATAGTCGTCGACTATAGAGTCATCGACTCTAAAATCGATAATTCCCTCAAATCCTTACAAATTGCTTCCTTGGTTTCACTTCTATTTTATATACTCATTGCTTTGTTAATATTGTACATAATATCCTTTTACAAACACATAAGTATATCCTTTTTGTATATATATGTCCATGTATTTGTATGTTCATTCATAGCCTATGTGAATATGTACTTATATATAGAAATTGCATCATGTGTATGCATGTTTGTTCTTGTTGTTTCAAGCCTGCCTAGGTTAACATTTTTTTGTAAAAAAGTTTCTGCAAATGCAAGCAAAAGCATGCGCATTTTATGTGATTCTGAGACCGTCTTACCTCCCTTCCGAAAGAAATCGATATTTTTGTTAAGGTTTTTCTGCATTGGCTTTTACTCTAATGTTGATGATGTTTTCTGATATTTATAAAAGGAGAAATGGAGATGGGGATAAATGTAGTTGGAAATAAGAAGCGGCTTTAAAGGATTTTTAGAGAAATTTTAATATGAAGCTATAGAAAAATTTAAAGAGTTGTAAAAGTGGAATTATATAAATATTTTGGGAATTTCTAGGAGGATTTGAAAGTTGGGGAGGATTATTATAGAATAGCCGATTTTGTTTGTAATAAAGAGAAATCTGAGTGCTTTTGTCGTCTAAAATCGGCTTCTTTATAATTTATGGTTTTAAAGGTCAACGACCTTGTGGTCGATGTTTCGTTACATATTAGAAAGTTTTTTATTCGACGGTTTTATATCCGATCAATACATAGTCGACGAATCCATGTTTGACTGCGTTATGTTTTAATAATGACAGCGGTGAAATCTCCAGTTGCAACTCCAATATTTAGTCATCGCTTGTATTATTGTTGACTACGATTTCTTTGAGTCTAAAGGCCCCAACTACAGAGTTTGAACGCCTTTCACTTTAATATCAGAAAGTAGCAAAATGTCAATCGATTGCCAAATAAATAGTCGTCAATTACAGAGATGTCAGTTATAATGACATAAGAGTCTAAAGCTGCACACTAGGAAGTATTAACGGCGTTATATACAATAAAGACGGTTTTAAAACTCTGTAGTCGGCTTCTTTCTTCTGTTGACTCCCAGTGGCGTATAGGGCCTCAAGTCGGCTTCTTAAGACTTAAATATTTCGTAGTCGAAGGTACTGCTGACGACTAAATATTGAACTTAAGGCTGTCAAAACTTTGTAGTCAGCGGTTTTAAACTCAAGAACTTCGTAGTCGACAATAGAATAACTGTCGCCTTTAAATTAAGCAGTCGTCGTATGAAGCCCGAAATTATGGTTCCTTAAATAATTTTATAAATTCCTTTGCTATAAATAATAACAAGTTTTTGCTGCCCCCTCTCTTAAATTGTTTTAATATTTTATTTTAAAATTTGACTCATTACTTTCTAGTTTTTTTTTTCGGGAGACTTTGCAAAATTCAATTCAAAAGTACTTGAAACAAAAAGTTTCATATTTAAAACAATTGCTCACCCACTCACTCTTGTTTTTCGAAAAGCTACAAATAAATGTCAGACTTTAAATATTTTTTGAACTTATTTAATTTATTATAACTTTTTTGTTACCTTCAAAAGCCCACCTTAACATAATTTTGGTTAATTGTTTAAATTGTTTGAATCAAAAAAAGTACTCGCACTTGCAGCTACAAACAATATGTAAATTGTTTAAATCAATTATAACAAATGTTGGACGAATTTGTTGAAGTTTTTTTGTAATTTCATTTTGTATTTGTTTAAATAAAGTATGTCAAGAAGTAATTTTGCAATATTTTTTTTAACAAATAGCAAAATTGCGTGGACAAAAAAGATCTTTCATTATAAACCAAAATACAAGATAAGTGTAACAAATTTTAGTTGAACTTTTAAGGTATTTGAGAAATTTTACTATTATTTTCGTTTGAGAAATGAGGCCCACTATTGCAAATAAGCTGTCCTCAAAGCTGACGACTCTATAATCGTTGACGATTTTTCACAGCCGACACTATAAAGTCGAGCCGTACACTTTATCGCCGACGATTTTATAAACGTTGCCTAAGTAGTCTACAGTCGTTGACTCTACAATCCAAGACTCCATTGTCGATGAGTCCATAGTCAACTGCTCTATAGTCAACTATTCTATATTCGATGACTCTATTGAAGATGATTCTATAGTCGACGCTTTATAGTCGATGATTCTATAGTTGACGCTTTACATTCGTACACTCCATAGCCGACGACTTTTTAATCAATACCTAAGTAGTCGACCGTCGTAGACTCTGCAATCAACTGCTACATTGTCGATGACTCCATAGTCAACTGCTCTATAATAAGATTCTATAGACGATAACTCTAGAGGCGATAATTCTATAGTCGATGACTCTATAGTCGATGACTCTAAAATCGATGACTCTAGAGACGACGAGTCTATGGTCGATTAATCTACAGTCGATGACTCTATAGTCGATGACTCTATAGTCGATGACTCTATAGTCGATGACTCTATAGTCGATGACTCTATAGTCGATGACTCTATTGTCGATGACTCTAAAATCGATGACTCTACGGTCGATTAATCCATAGCCTATGACTCTATAGTCGATGACACTATAGTCGATGACTCTATAATCGATGACAATAGTCCATGACTCTATAGTCATAACTCTATAGTCGATGATAACTCTATCGATAACTCTATAGTCGATGACTCTATAGTCGATGACTCTATAATCGATGACTTTATAGTCGATAACTCTATAGTCGATGACTCTATAGTCAATGACTCTATAGTCAATGACTTAATGGTCGATGAAGCTATAGTCGATGACTTTATAATCGATGACTTTATAGTAGATGAATCTATAGTCGATAACTCTAAAGTCGATGACTATATAGTCGATGAATCTATAGTCGACGACTCTATAGTCGACGACTCTATAGTCGATGAATCTGTAGCCGATGACTCTATAGTCGATGATTCTATAGTCGATGACTCTATAGTCGATGACTCTATATTCGATGACTCTATAGTCGATAACCCTATAGCCGATGACTCTATATTCGATGAATCTTTAGTCGATGACTCTTAAGTCGATAAATCTATAATCGATGACTCTATAGTCGATGACTCTATAGTCGATGACTCTATAGTCGATGACTCTATAGTCAATGACTCTATAGTCAATGACTCTATAGTCGATGACTCTATAGTCGATGACTCTATAGTCGATGACTCTATAATCGATGATGACTCTATAGTCGATGACTCTATAGTCAATGACTCTATAATCGATGACTATATTCGACGATTTACAGTCGTTGACTATTAATCAAAGACTATAAAGTCGTCGACTATGGACTCTATTGTCAATGACTCTATAGTCGATTACTCCATAGTCGATGACTCTAGAGTCGATGAATCTATAGTCGATGAATCTAAAGTCGATAAATCTATAGTCGATGACTCTATAGTCGATGACTCTACAGTCGATGACTCTATTGTCGATGACTCTATAATCGATGACTCTATAGTCGATGAATCTATAGTCGATAACTCTATAGTCGATGACTCTATAGTCGATGATTCTAAAGACGATTACTCTTTGGTCGATGAATCTATAGTCGATAACTCTATAGTCAATGAATTTGTAGTCGATGACTCTATAGTCGATGACTATATAGTCAATGATTTTATAGTCGACGACTATATAGTCGACGACTCTATAGTCGATGACTCTATGTTCTATGACTATAGGGTTGATAACTCTATAGTCGATGACTCTATAGTGGACGACTCTATAGTCGATGACTCTTAAGTCGATGACTCAATAGTCGATGACTCTATAGTCGATGACTCTATAGTCGATAACTTTATAGTCGATAACCCTATAGTCGATGACTCTATAGTCGATGAATCTATAGCCGATGTATCTATAGTCGATGACTCTATAGTCGATGATTCTATAGTCGATGACTCTATAGTCAATGACTCTACAGTTGATGACTCTAGAGTCGATGACTCTATGGTCGATGAATCTATAGTCGATGAATCTATAGTCGATGACTCTAGAGTCTATTACTCTATGGTCAATGAATCTATAGTCGATGAATCTATAGTCGATGACTCTATAGTCGATGACTCTATAGTTGATGACTCTAGAGTCGATGACTCCAGAATCGATGAATCTATAGTCGATGACTCTAGAATCGATGACTCTATAGTCGATGACTCTATAGTCTATGACTCTATAGTAGATGACTCTATAGTCGATGACTCTATAGTCTATGACTCTATAGTAGATGACTCTATAGTCGATGACTCCATAGTCGACAAATCTATAGTCGATTACTCTATAGTCGATGACTCTATAGTCGATGATTCTATAGTCCATAAATCTATAGTTGTTGACTCTTTATTCGATGACTCTAGATCCAAAATAACTACTAATTGGAAGAAAACCATTAATATTTCAGCCTCACTAATGTCACCTATTCGGGAAAGGGGCAAGATTTGTGCTAGCCTACTTTGGTGTAACAATGGTCTTCATAAACTTAAGCTTGTCGAATAACTGACACCCGCGCCTAACCCAATACAGGAAACCAACAAAAGCCAGTTTCAAAATTCAAAGTATGAGATTAAGATTAAAGTATTTTTGAAAATATCCCTCAAATTTATGTAACATTTATAGCAATTAAAACTTTTATATTCGTCCTAGAAAGACGAAAAAAGCAAAAGTAACCCAAAAGTTTAAAATTCCAAACTGTTGTGGCCTTTCAACCTTTCAAAAGTGTAATATGAGCCTCAAATGTATAATAATGATTTGAAAATATTAAAAGAAAAATCCTTAAGAAATGAATGAGGTCTTAAGGTAATTGTTAAGAATTTGAAAAAAAACTTGAAATTAAATTTAACTTAATTTTAATTGAAAACTTCAAACAATTTTAGGTTTTAATAAATTTAATTATTGTTAAATAAAATTGAAAAATTTTGAAAAAAACATACTCGTATTATACTAATTCCCAAGAAATGTTAAGTAATTAAAATTTTTTTTATAGAATTTTTTTAATTTATAGAAAAAAAAAGTAACATAATTTTGCAAAGTCCATGTTTACTCGTCTTTGGTTACACACCACAAGCGAAAATTAAAACGTATTTTCAAGGTTTTATAGTAAAAAAAAAGTGTTGACGACGATGAGAGTTAAATGGAACGGACGGAGGCAGCAAAACACAGGCACATTTAGAACATAATAAGAAAGATATAAGGAAAACTATTTGAACAGTAAAACCTGGATAAAAGAAATGAAAACAAATCAATTTTTCAAAAACTTAAAATCAAATCTGATAAATTTGAAATAAATAAAATTATTTTGAAAATTCTGATTTATTTTTAAACTTTGAACCCAAGTTTCCTTTATCGACGCTTTACTGTAATTCATGCTGTCTTAATACTTCCCGTCAACTTGGCAATTGTTTTATTAGCAACACTTTATTTTTTTATTGTTGCTGATTTTTTTGTACTTTTGTAAATAACATTAAGGTTCTCACATTTTTTTTAGCTTTATTTTCTAATTCACTTATAACCAGAGTAAAATAACATAAAATGTTAAAATGTTAAAACTAAAACAAACCGGCTAAAATATAAATAAACTTATAAAAGAAAACAACAATAACAAAATCATATTAATTGTACATATGTTGTTTTGTAAGTCTCCAAAGGTTTATCTTGTTCCATCATTTGTTAAATATATTAGTATTTAGTTTGTTGATGTATTTGTATCTTCTTCTTTCATAGGTTTTCATTTAAGACACCCTACACAGGAAATGTCGTTAGGTTTAGGTACATCTGGGATTTTGTCAATGTAATTACATGCAACAAAATTGAGTGATCATGATCTGACATCAATTTTAAGCTAGATTAAACGATTTAGAACCAGGTTCATCAGTCTAAGCACTCAAGAGCCCAGCATCAACCGCCCACTTATCATTTGATCTGAACTCCAGCTGCAACTGCAAGTATCTAGAGGCATGCTAATAGATTCCTATTTATCTAGAGTTTATAAGGTGGTTCCCGGTTCAACCATCGTTGAGTTATGTATATGTGCTAATCTAGGGTTTGCAAAAAACCGTGAAAATGAGAAACCGCGGTTTCGGTTTTAAAACACCCAAAACCGGCCGGTTTCGGTTCGGTTTTCGGTTTTTTAAATAAAACTATTTCAGTTTAAATTTGTAGGAAAATTTAGATAACTTCATTAAAACATCCCAGCAAAACTTTGGTAATGGCAAGTACTCTGATAACTGGTTACCTTGTAACGACTACAACATACCATCCGAATAAATAATAAGTTATTACAGAAGTACTTATTTGTAATTAAGATGGTAATTTAAACTGAATGGCCCCGGTTCAAATCCCACCATGGGCAACAATTTTTTTTAGTTTTTTTTTATTAAAAGAGTCTTTTTAAATGATTTTTGAATTTTAAGAACTTAAATATTATCTTCTGTAAAAAAAAATTGTAAAACTAACTCACGTTAATGAAAAAATACCATCATGAGTCAATTTTGATTATGTAGGGGATGTTGAATACCAAACACGATTCTAATTGGTCTTAACTTGGTAAGCCCAACTTATCTGGGTCACCCTTCATCTCAACTGTGGACACACACCTCCTCATGGTATCACCCGGGGAGCTAGTTTAACACCCATTAATATTGTGAGTTAACATGTTCCGAGAGTTGTCCCATAAGATCGATAAAAATGGGTTAGGATTACGGGCTAGTAACCCTCTCTTGAAAAAAAAATACAATGAAGAGGATAAAATTAGAATTGAAATGTCCCACTACCTAATATTAGAGGAGGATGTCCGAAACTTCGATAGAAAGACCAAGTAGAGGAACATTTTTCAAAGCTTGGCCTATAAAAAAAAAGAATATTCGCACAAGATCGAAATCCATGGAATTCTAAAATATGCTCGGACTTTGACCTTAACAGGTTGTAACATTTAAGTAAGTAAGAGTCAATCTTATATAAAAACTTATACAAAAAAGAAGATTTAAATTGTTTAAGTTTTAAAATAATTTTAATAAAGTTTTAAAATAATTACAAAAAATCGTATAAAAATATTTTTCCAAAAATTATTTTCACATGATTTTGGATCTAAAAATAAAAATTGTTTAAATTAATTATAAGCTGCTAAGTTTTCAACATATGAAGTAGCTCAGTGGAAGAGTCTCTGCCTAGCAGTCGGAGGGTTTGGGTTCGAGCCCCCATGGGATCATAAAAAAAAATGTTGTATTTCGTTTAAAAATATATGTTTTTAATAAAACAACAACAAAAATGTTGTTGCTGTTGTTGTTGTTGTTGCTTTCAAATTGCTTACCCAAGTCATTACTTTTCTGCAATTGGTAAGTACTTGCCTCCAATGACATCCCCATGTTAATGTAATGACTTAAACAGCGAATGAGTAAGAAGTTCGTGTTCAATAGTTTAACTGTTTAACTCATTATTTGGTAATGAAAAGTTTTACTGGGTAGATAACTTCATTAAAACATAATATAATTTAATACTAAAATTCAGGAAAATAATTCAGGTTTTTCAAATGTGAGGGATTTCTTAAATAAGTCTTGTTTCTTTTGGAGAAACTGCAGAGCCCCTTTAGCGTGAATAATTTTTGCATCCGAGCGACAAATTGCTTCAATAGTAATTTTTACAAATAGCAAATATTTTCAAGAATTGACAATTTCAAAGTCGATAGAATGAAGCAAATCTAAGGTCGACAGCATTTCTAAACTTTCATGAATACTTTGTTTTAGAAGCAGAAATCTAAGAGTAAACTTAATTCACGATTCTGATGCTTTTTAGCGCTTGTTTGTAAAATATTATAGCGAACTGACGAATTTTTTAAATACCGAACAGTTTTTCTTAAAGCCTCTAGGTTCAAATGTATATGGGCAATCGGTTTTAAATGAGTCAAAATTTCATCGTCGCCGTCTTCAAAATTGATTTTCAGATACAAATTTGATATTGGCTGCTGCTCCATCTATAGTACATGCTACGATGTTTGTATTAAGTGAAGTATCAAACTCCATTAGCCTTTGTCTAATGGTTCCTTGCGTTTGCTTGAAATTACAAGTTCCTAAAATACGGCCCAGGTACAAAATTTACCATGAGAATCGTGAATATTTACGTTCACATACCGTCTTCCCCTTATACCTATCCATTCGTTCATTGTAAACACCATTTGCTTGTTTCATTCTTCTGCTTCATTAAATAGACAAATTAATATTAATGTCATTTCTGAATAATACCAACAAAAAATTTGAAAAATAAATAGCTAAAACAGCGGTTTTTTCTACGGTTTTCGGTTTCGGTTTTGAGGCATAAAAAACCGAGGTTTCGGTTTCGGTTAAAACCGAACTGCAAACCCTATGCTAATCCACTCTTTATAGAAGTTTGGAATAACTCGTGCGTTTGGCTAATGTAGGGGATGTTGGATACCAAGCTTTGGTCTTAATTGGTAAGCCCAGACTTATCATGGCCTATCCCTCATCTCATCTCCATCTGTGGACACTGACTTCCTCGTGATATCACCTGGTTAGCTACCTTAACACCCGTTAAAGTAGTGAGCTATCAAGTGCCTCGAGTTTCTCCCATATGGAACTATAGAAATATGGGTTAGGACGTTGGGCTAGTAACCCACTAATGGAAAAAACAATTACTATGAAAAAGCTTAAACTAGAATAAAAACGGCCCCTCCTAATGTTAGAAGAGGAAGTCCGCAACTTTGATGGAAAGACCAAGTAGAAGAAAATCTTACAAAGTTTAACCTACGAAATTGGAGAATTCTAAAACATGCTCTGCCTTTGACCTTAACAGGATGTAAATATAGGCAATTTAAGTAAGTAAATAACTCGTGTGTTTTACAGTTCCCTAGTATGACTGTGATGCCTAACATCGATATACTATTCTGAACCATAACGTTAAAAGAAATAGGGTAATCCAGAGCTGAAGTTAAAGAAAATCTAAGGAAAGAATGTTGACCAGAGTTTAAAGGTCAAAAAATGCATCAATCCCCACTAATTTAAAGAGATTTTATCTAAGCCAATCTTATACTTCCTTAATTTCCAGAATATCGACCTAAGAGCTACAGTAAAGGACAACCTGATATCTTCGTGTGATATTAAGCTTCAGTAGATGCCAAATTATTATTTAGTCTAGAGCCCCGTCAGTATAGAAGTCAACATACTACTCCCCCTACCAGGGGGGTTACTGCGTATCTCGATTCGAAAAGAAAACTGTTCGAATTTGTATGCTTAAAGCATTGGTTTCGAAAATAATTTGTTTCGAATCGAGTTACGCGGTAACCCCCCAGGAGTTCTTGTCAAACAGTAGTTCTTATATACATAAAATTAAATCATCTCTAATGCCATCTTGTTAAAAGATCTGTACAAATCCACTAAGGAAATTAAATTAAGAAGGGCAGAATCCTAAAATTTAAAAGCAACTCTACTGGAACTTTTGCTGTCTAATGGGGTCTACATGTTATTTTAAAGAATTATGCCAATATATTTCAGGGCATATAGAATTTGGAACGTTACTAGTTACAAGTCTTCCACATAAAGTGCACTCTTGATGCTTAGTCTTGCCAATTGCTGGACTCTTTTTAGTATCTTACGGTCGTTTGGACCAGGGATGACCAAAGAGAGGAATGTGATTGTATTTGTGAGCGAAAGAGAGGATACACAGGCAGAAGCAAGAATTGACATAAATTTGGTTGTTTATTTCTATTTTGTTTCAGTTACCGCTGAACCAGCGTGAAATGAACATGCGGAGGAGTATTGATCTTTTTTTGTTGTTTTTATGTAAACAAAAATTATTTTCTTTTGCTTCTATAAAGAAAACATAACTTTTTAGAAATGTATATTCAGCATAGTATATTTTTTTATAAATACAATTTAAAAAACTTACTTTTTCTATAGAAAAACTTACTTTTTCTATAGAAAAACTTACTTTTTCTATAGAAAAACTTACTTTTTCTATAGAAAAACTTACTTTTTCTATAGAAAAACTTACTTTTTTTATAGAAAAACTTCCTTTTTCTATAGAAAAACTTCCTTTTTCTATAGAAAAACTTCCTTTTTCTATAGAAAAACTTCCTTTTTCTATAGAAAAACTTACTTTTTCTATAGAAAAACTTACTTTTTCTATAGAAAAACTTACTTTTTCTATAGAAAAACTTACTTTTTCTATAGAAAAACTTACTTTTTCTATAGAAAAACTTACTTTTTCTATAGAAAAACTTACTTTTTCCATAGAAAAACTTACTTTTTCTATAGAAAAACTTACTTTTTCTATAGAAAAACTTACTTTTTCTATAGAAAAACTTACTTTTTCTATAGAAAAACTTACTTTTTCTATAGAAAAACTTACTTTTTCTATAGAAAAACTTACTTTTTCTATAGAAAAACTTACTTTTTCTATAGAAAAACTTACTTTTTCTATAGAAAAACTTACTTTTTCTATAGAAAAACTTACTTTTTCTATAGAAAAACTTACTTTTTCTATAGAAAAACTTACTTTTTCTATAGAAAAACTTACTTTTTCTATAGAAAAACTTACTTTTTCTATAGAAAAACTTACTTTTTCTATAGAAAAACTTACTTTTTCTATAGAAAAACTTACTTTTTCTATAGAAAAACTTACTTTTTCTATAGAAAAACTTACTTTTTCTATAGAAAAACTTACTTTTTCTATAGAAAAACTTACTTTTTCTATAGAAAAACTTACTTTTTCTATAGAAAAACTTACTTTTTCTATAGAAAAACTTACTTTTTCTATAGAAAAACTTACTTTTTCTATAGAAAAACTTACTTTTTCTATAGAAAAACTTACTTTTTCTATAGAAAAACTTACTTTTTCTATAGAAAAACTTACTTTTTCTATAGAAAAACTTACTTTTTCTATAGAAAAACTTACTTTTTCTATAGAAAAACTTACTTTTTCTATAGAAAAACTTACTTTTTCTATAGAAAAACTTACTTTTTCTATAGAAAAACTTACTTTTTCTATAGAAAAACTTACTTTTTCTATAGAAAAACTTACTTTTTCTATAGAAAAACTTACTTTTTCTATAGAAAAAATTACTTTTTCTATAGAAAAAATTACTTTTTCTATAGAAAAACTTACTTTTTCTATAGAAAAACTTATTTTAAGAAGGTTTATCATGATTTTATTTTTAAAGAAAAAGTTTGTTTTCCTTAGAATATGTATTTTTTATTTAGAAAACGTTTTTTTCTTTAAAAAACGTGCTTTTACATAGAAAAAAATTTAAGTTTATTTTTCTATAAAGAAAATATAAACGTATTTTTTACTAAAAAAAAATCAAATATTTTCTATTAAAACGATTGAATGTTTAGCGTAAAAATAATTATTCTAACATTCAATCTCGCAGTGTATCTGAAAAAAACATTAACAAAAAATACAAAAAAATTAACAAAACTTATAACAGCCTCCACGCATGTGCATCCGTCAAAGGTTGAATGACGACTAAATAAATGAGAATAAGAAAACTTCTGGCAAGCACTTGCTTCGCGGTGGTCGCGCCTGGTTTGGACATCTATCAGATGCTTATACCCTATAGCTTTATCAGCTCTATTCAACGAATGAACAACACTCGAGTTTCATTTCCACAGCTTTTCAGCGGCAAAAATGCTGAGCCTGAAATTCCAGCTTCTTATTAAGTCAGTAATACTTTAAGATAATTTTCTTATTTTTGCTACATCTTTCTGATATGATTAAACCTCTTGTAGGTAGAAAAAATACTATTCAGAGAGAGGTTCCCTAAAACTGGCTTGTGGTGTTTCTTTACCCCTAACAAATCTATTTAATCCTCTTAACGTATCAATTAGCGCAACGAAGTTCGCTTCCAACTGTTCACACTAACCTCTGAACAGTGTTATCTATTCTCAGATTAAATAGTACAACAGCTATCGCATCTGGAGTTAAGTTATTAAACGGTTACAAAGCTATCATGGTCTATTCGGGGAACTTCAATGAATCAGATTAAGTCAAGTGAATAGAAGGAAATTCGTATACAAATCTTCTAATACTTCCATATAATACAGGTCATCAGCTATAGCTTCTAACATGGCAAACTCTTTATACTTCAATAAATCTGATCAAGACATCTCTCAGTGGTCTAAAGCTGACAGACTGAGGACCTATCAGTGAGTCCCTCCATAGTTATTATATAGTCCTTCTATAAATAAAAAATATTTCGTTTCGTTTAGAGAACTTCTCCTTGCTGAGGACAAGCAGGCCATTTTAAAGAAATTTACACTTTTGTCACTAAATATAACTTTCAGTGAGTCTATCCAATGCCTTCAGATAAAACTGATAGACTAATTCTTCTTCTGTTGACTCCAAGTGGAGCATAGGGCCTCATAGATCTTATGAATTTCGTTCCCATATGGAAGAGTTTCCCAATTTTCCCTTCAGATGAAGCTGATAGATCTTAAAACTTTCTTCCCATATAGAAGAGTTTTCAGTTTTTCCGGAATAAAGTCTTCCTTGGTCTAAACAGTCTATTCTATGACTTCAGATGAAACTGATAGGTCTTAAATCTTTCGTTCCCATGTGCTAGAGTTTCCAAGTTTTCTTGGAATAAAATCTTCCTTGATCTCCACAGTATAGAAGGGACATAAATATAACCTTTTAATGAGTCTATCCAATACCTTTTGATGAAGCTGATAGTCTTCCAGACATCTTTATGTATTTGTTGGTCTCAATTTTCTGCGGCTTTCGTGTAAGATCCAGTCGTGTGCAGTGTGACCAATCTACTTCCAGTAGTAAGTCGGTTTTCTTGGCTTATAGGTTCTTGGTTGGCTATTGCCGATAGGTATTCATTAGAAATTTTGGAGGGTAAACATCGGTTAAAGTATTGTTGATGTTAATGCTGGCCAGAATACACTAAAGTACTTGTAATGGGATTAGTAATATCATGCTAACTGGTCTTAAATCTTTTAGTATCGTTTAGGAGATTTTTCCACTTTGGGAATCAATAAAGCCTGGGTTTCCTATTTGTAGTTTACAAGTTATTTATGCACATTTTTTTTGGACAAATGCTGTGAATTGGGAGATCTAATGGCAATCGCTATTATCTACAACTATTGCACGCTTCGGACTTTAAAACGTAAACTGTACTGGGACTTGTGAACTTGATATGAACAATGCAATAAGATGGCTCGGATTTTGGATTGACACCAAAGGCGAGAACTATTTTCCACGATGGTTACCTAAAATTTCGAAAAGTGAAGTAGAGGACGTTCAAAACTTCGATGAAAAGACCAAGTAAAGGAAAATCTTTCAAAGCTTGGCCTACGAAATTGGAGAATATGCGCACAAGATCAAAAAGCATATATTTCTAAAATATGCTCGACCTTTGACCTTAACAGTTTGTAAATATAGGCCATTTACGTAAGTAAGTAAGTAGAGTACTATTAGGTCGTTTTTAACCAACTATTACTCTTTTTTCCATGTTTTTAATTGTTAATTTTTATCATACTCTTTTTGTTCTTCACTTTTTGCTGTTGTTGTTGCTGTTGTAGAATGTTAGACTGCTTCCTGGTAGGTAATAAATACTAAAGACTGTATCTTCTAGATACTATCATCATCATACAAACAAACAAGCAAACATATAGAATTTTCAAATAACAACATTAACAATATTATGGTTAAATTGTTAAGTATGTTTACTACCACTTGGTTTCTTGCTAAAATTAATGATATTATTATTTTTTTTCAAACCCCTATACATATGGGTCTTAACTTGATTATTTCGCCTTAACTTGTTGTGTTTCTGTTCTGGAAAAATGAGAAGAAGTACTTGAGTGTTAAGCTTTAAAAGGTAGGGGAAGGAATGCCTTAAAATGCGTAAGAATGGTACATTAATGTTAGGAGGTTCCACTTAATAAGGTTTTAAAATAAATTATGATATTATAGAAATGCTATAGAATTTTGTTTTTAAAAATTGAATAAGAGGTTTCGTTCCCCTTATCAAAAAGCTGAAATCGGTTTACTTCTATATTAATTATTTTTGTTACGCTTGGGTTTCACTTTCTGAGACTTTGATACTTCTTTTGAATAAAATTAAATATTTTTAATTATTTTTGGATTATATTTTGAGAGGTTTCCTTCCCCTTTCGTAAAAAGCTAAAATCAGTTACATTTCTACTTTATTGTTATTCTTTTTTTTTTTCTTGATTTTAGCAAAAAAAAAATTGATTATCTTTTTTAGTAATCATAATTAGCTTTCCTTCCCCTCCATTAGAATCTTAATTTTTTTGATTGTCTTTATGTTTTGACCAAAATCTCGGTAATTATATTTCTCTACTATTTTAGATGATCTCGTGCTTGAAAGAACATTATTTATGATTAATCATTTTTGTTTCTTTTTGGTAAATTATAATTTTAGAATTTCATTATAATGTTTGTCTTCTTTTTAATATAACTTAGTTTTTTTTAATTTTTTTCAAATATAATTATCTTTTAAAAAAACGATGAGGTCATTTGAGAAGTAACAATTTTCCCTCATACCGAAACTTCCCCAAAATTGTTATAATTAAACAAGTTTTCTTTACGGCCTATAAGTTTGTGCTTTTTAGAGAGCCCTGCTGTTTCTAACAATTTAGACAAAAATTTTAATAATAGCAAATAGTTTAGAGTATATATTAAATATGTTTTTAAACCATAACGAAAAGAATCAAGGTTAAAGAATTGAATAGAAAGGGTTAATAATATGACAAAAAAAAAATTGCAAAATAATGGTAATTAATCATATTTTGGTAAGAAAACGGTTCTTGATTAAATGTAGAGAATAAATAAGAATTACAAACTGTAAAATTTGAACTAAATTTGTTTTTAATTTTCTATGAAAAAGTTCTAAAATATTAAAAGGCTATTAGCTTTTCCAGCCCTGGCTTCATAGTTGTATTTCTCATACTTTAAAGTGATGCCAAGTTTCTACTTTCACACCAGTCAGGTTTGGCTCATCAAGTCTTGAGTTTGTTTGAGAAGAAGCTGACAGAATTGAAATTGATACAAACCCGAACGTAATATCAAGTTAACGAAAATTTCGAAAATGTCTCTAAAAATTAAAGAAAATAAAATAAAAACTGATGAAGAAAATGTTCGTGTGTAAATATGAATCCAGGTTCAAAAGAAATTTAAAGAAAAACTGATCGAACGCATATAATTAAGGGTATATATAAAATATGTTATTAAGCCATAACGAAAAGAATCAAGGTTAACAAATTTAATAGAAAGGGTTAATAAATGGCAAAATAATGGCAGGTAATTAATCATATTTTGGTAAGAAAACTTTTTTTTATTAAATGCAGAGAAGAAATAAGAATTAAAAACTGTAAAATTTGAACTAAATTTGTTTTTAATCTTCTATGAAAAAGTTCTAAAATATTAAAAGATTATTAGCTTTTCCAGCCCTGGCTTCATAGTTGTATTTCTCATACTTTAAAGTGCTGCCAAGTTGCAAAAAGTTTAAACAATAAGTCTACCTTTACACCAGTCAGGTCTGGCTCATCATGTCTTGATTTTTTATGAAAAAAAAGCTAACAGAATTGAAATTGATGCAAAGTTTACGAAAATTTTGAAAATTTGTATAAAAATTAAGGAAAATAAAAACTAATGAAGAAAATGTTCGTGTGTAAGCGTGTCAATGCTGGTTCAAAAGAAATTTGAAGAAAAACTGATCATGCAAAGCTGATGTGTGTGAAACAGCACTAAATTTTGGTCAAAAATGTTATCGCAATGTAAGGTATACAAGTCTCGGGTTATTCATTTCGTGGCTCCAAAAGTATAGGACTGAAATTCGACATCTGTCAAACTAAGTTGTTAGACCAACTTTTTTCTTATCAGTTGAAAGTTTGACATTGACAAAAATGGATTGCTTAAGTATCACACAATACATAAAAGTTATCAAAACATACTATAAAAATGGTGATTCTGCAACAGCCACATATCGTGCTTTAAGAGGAGATTATGGTTTACACAATCGTCCAACTACGAAAACAATTGGCAAAATTGAAAAGAAATTTGAAGACACTGGAGCGGTTACAAATATTGTAAGGCCTGTGCATCACCGTTTCCCTCGTTTCGCTGAAAATATCGCTGCTGCAAGTGAAAGTGTTGCCGAAGACTCGAATGTGTCGAATGTGTCGTCGTTCTCAGGCATTAGGACTGTCTTACGGTACATAATGGCGTATTTTCCAGCTGACACAACAACTGAAGCCAGCTGACCATTCACAACGTCGTAGATACGTGGAATGGGTGCTTGAACAACAGGCGGTGGACGGCGATTTTTCAAACAAAATTTTCTTCAGCCATGAAACACATTTCTCACTCGGTGGGTATCTTAATAAACAAAATTGTCGTATTTGCGATTCTGAGAATCCTCAAGTAATTAAAGAGAGGTCATTATATCCAGAAAAAGTCACTGTTATCGAAAACGATAATTGAACGACTGTCACCGCGAATTCGTTATGCGTTATGGTCATATGATTATAGACTTTTTTTACCTGCTATTGAAGACGTTACCACGGTTTCAACAAGACGGTGCCACATGCCACACAACTCAAGCAAACATGGCTTTATTGTAAAAGACATTTCCGGGCCGTGAAATTTCTCGTCGTGACGATATCAACTAGACATCCAGATCATGCGATTTGTCACCATTAGAATTTTTTGTGAAGCTATGCGAAAGACTGTGTTTGTGCAGATAAACCTTTAACTCTTGAGCCCAATATGTGTCAAAAAGTGGTCGAAAATTACCTCAAAAGAATCAATGCTTGCCACATTTCGCGTGGTGGTCATTTAAATGATATAGTGTTTCACACATAATGTCAACGTTCAAATTATATACCGACAGACTTGGCATCTTCCTGGGCATAGGTCGCAACTTTTCAGCAAAATTTCTGAAATATAACACATGTTTTCATTTGAAATTGACGGTCAATTAAATTTCTCAATTTAGCTATTTATTTGAATTTACTTGAATGAAGTTCTGAATAAACAATGTTCATGCAACCGAAAAAACTGTAACTTCCAAACGAAATGACTCTCAAAAGTTATACACTTCTCCAGCCCTGTACACACAGTTACATTTCACCTAAGAACAAGTGTTGCCAATTTGTCTTAAATGATTAAAAAATCGTGCGTTAATTTCTTCTTTCGCATTATAATTTTATAAAAAAATATCCTCAAATTTAGGTCAACATTTTGGCCTGAAGAAATTTCTTAAAAATTTTATTTTCCTTTTTTTACATTTTGTTAAATAAAAAATATGTATTTTATCTGTAAATTTAAGCCATATTGTTTGCTATTTTAAATTTTTTTGTATAATTTTGTATTTAACTTTTTTTTTACCAACAAGGTTATAGAGTTAAGCGAAATTTGTGGAATGCGAACAAAAAAAAAATTACATGCAAACAATCAAAAAGGTAGGTCTAGGTCTTATTACTTGTTTGTACTTGCAAAAAATAAATAAATAAATGAATTTTATCAACTCATTGTTATTTTTTTTTTTTGAATCGTTAAAAGTGCGTTTTTTTGTATTCATTTCGCTTGAAAATGAAATTGTTGCTGCTGGTTTGTATGTTTTTTAAAATATTTCTTTTTTTTTGTTTTTGTTATTATTCATGACGGTAAAGTTTATTTTAATTGTATAGCGAAAATTTTTAAAAAAGTAAATTTTTAAAATTTATATTTAATGTGTTTTTTCTAAAAAGGGTGTGATGATTGATTTCAGTTGCTATTGTTCCGTTAAGATTTAATAATTATTAAGTCTTTTTTTTCAATATTTATTTAAAAATGTTTAATAATTTGCCTGTTTTATTGTTTCTGACATCTGATTTATTTAAACGCAAAAAAAATAACATTGAAGGCTATGAGAGTAATGATTTGAATAATTCGAAAATTTGCCAGAAATGGTTATTATACAAAATCCTATACCTGGTCAAATAATTAACTGATATCATAATTATGATGTGTTATAAAAACTTCAAGATTAAACAATAAAATGTAATAATCTATTAAACTCGCATTATAATGTCTTATAATCGCATTACAATGCGTTATAATCTACTCTTATCGTATTATAATGGGTTATAATCTTTTATAATGCATTGAAATACATTATAATCGCACTATAATGCTTTATAATTTGTTATACCATATTTTAATGCGTTATAATCTATTATGATCGCATTATAATGCTCAATGATCTTTTATAATAGCATCATAATGCGTTATATTCTATTATAATCACATTAGATTCTATTACAATAGCATTATAACGTGTTATAATCTATTATAATGCTTTATAATTTATCGCATAATCTTTTAATTTTTTGTAAATTCTCGACAACACTGAACAATCTGCTCTTAAAATGCAACTGGACTAGAAAGTGTTTCACATCCCGCAGAGTTTGTATATAACAGCAAAGAATGCGTTTACAACTCGTAGAGTTTGTATAAACTTTTGGCGGCACTTTTACATCAGAGATGGATATAATTAATTAAAATCTAACATAGTTGCATTATAATGCGTATATAACCTATTTAAATCGCATTATAATCGCATTATAATCTATTATAATCGCATTATAATATGCATCCGATTCTATTTTGTAGACACATTGAATGCATTACTTAGAGAAGTTTACCATAGCCGAATACTCAATAACCAGTGGCTAACTGTGTTATGAGGTGAACAGCCGCATTTTTGATAAATTGTTTCTTTCAAGTTGGCCTGGCCTTGTGGTACATCCTGGAAATCTGAGCAACCTAGTTGAAGATGTGGTAAACAACCCGAGTGGGATTCTAGGTCAGGGCTAACGTGAGAGGGAGTTATCTTGGAGCCATACTGACGTATTGGGTCTAAGGGTCTAAAATAATTGTACTTGGTAAAGTACGAATATCAATATGTAAGTTGCGGCTGAAAGCGGGCGTCTGTCTCGGATAGAGCAGCTTGCTTTAAAAACGAGGCTCTTGTCTTTGGACTCATGATCCATCGACTTAGCACTTACGATGTTTTAAGCATGGAAAGAAACAATATAACAGAATGTAATATCCTAAGGGGTAATAATGCGCGAAATCCCCCTGCTACGGTAGCTGGCACAAAGATTTTGAAGGTGCCTAATCTATGCAAGAACATCCTGATGAATGAAACCAATTCTATCAGAAGAAATCGGACTATAAAATCAAATAAAGGCATAAAAGAAAGTTTAAAGTTTGCGACAAGTATGCACGCTATACGAAACCGGGAAATTAGAACAACTTAGACGAGAAATGTTGCATTATAAAACTGATTTGGTGGCGGTGCAATATGCAAGATGGACAGGGTAAGGGGAGATACGGAATGAAAATACTGTGTTTCTTTACTCCGACCGCCCGGAAGGGAACGAGCACAGTAGGTGTGTGGGATTCCTAATATCGAAAAAAAATAGCTAAGTCCATGATAGCGTGGTATCCTATCAGTGAGAGGATTATGGCAATAAAAATCAAAACTAAAGCTCGAAATTTGATAATTATCATAGTCGACGCTCCGAATGAAATCCAATCTGAAAATGCAGTAGGTCTGGTATGAAAGCTATGGTCAAGTATGGACCGATTTGGACATAATTTGATAAAAAAATAGTATATAAAAACTATATCTCTTCTAAATTTTATAAAAATATACTAAAATTTGCGTCCAAAACCTCAATGCCGAGATAGTAGACTTAAGGGAAGTCCCCGAAATAATGGACCGATTTAAGCCAATTTCTATATCAGTAGTCCCACTTACAAAATTGCCGAATTTCATAAAGTTAAGGCATATTTTATGAAACGTAAAACTATATTCCGGAAAAAATAGTTTGGGAGGTAGCCAAAAATCATTCAATTATATAAATAGGCTTTGTCTTTGTAGCAAAAAAATGTTTCATGTTAAGTATCACAAAAGTATTTTGAAAATTGTGAAATTAACATTATAAGTATGACCAAAAGTCTTGCAAAAATTTATTATTTTCATGATATTAAAAAATAAAATTACTACTAATATAAGGCTTATATAATGGGAAATATTTATAGTTTTACGATTGTGTAGCAACGATAGAAAGTTTTAATATTTTTGATTTTTATGAATTTTGAAAGTAATTAATTTAAGTTGAACCAAGATTTTTTAAGTAGAATTTTGCAATGTAAATAACTCAAATCAAAAACCTTGTGCTAGCACGACTTAAGGCCAATTTTTTACTTAATTCGGTCATATATTTTTTTAATAAAATTGGATGAGTCGTTTTCAATATATTGTAATATAACTAGGACAGCCTCATGAAAATTTAAAAATTTTAGAGGAAAAAAAATTTTTAAATCGATAAAAAAAATCGGGTGTTTTTGCAAGTATGGAACTAAAAGCATTAAAAAGTGTAAATTTTGCTGTTGGCTAGTGTTATATATACTACAAAAGATTTAAACAACAAACTTTGTTTATCTTAGAACTTTGTTTTTTTTTTGTTAAATTTTTCCTGAAGCATAAAAGATAAAAATATCATTAAAACCCGCATTATCTTTATTATATTTAAAGTAAATTTTTTAAAAACTATTTTTTGTTAATTATTTTTCTTTTATACCTTCATTTGCCATTTACTAGAGTAATCAAAATATTCCCAACTCAGTTTCGTGCAGTTGTTTTTGAAAAAGCCCTATGTATTTCAAACCCCAACTTTATTTATTCAAATAAGTATTAAATTCATGCCTCAGCTAAATGTATAATAAATTTAAGGTTTTCTTTTATTATTTTGTTTTAGCTTTAATTTTCTAACTAATTTTAATAATAAAAACATTTTAATTTTGTTTTATTTTTTTTTTTTTTGTTTCAAGTTGCCAAAACGTTCATTGATCCTAAACCTAAGTCAAGGTTGAAAAATTTAAACAAACAACAAAAACGTGGATTATACAAATTATAAAGGTACATTTTTTAGTAAAACAAAGAAAATTGTAATATCAAGCGAATTTTAGAGAAAAAAGAAACAAATATGTACATAAATAAATTAATTACTTTTAGTTCAAATAGAAAATGAATAATAATTAAATCATTATTAAAAGTAGACCCATTTTTTGTGGATGATATTTGTTTAAACGTGATAAAAGGAAATTCAAATTTGAATATAATTTAATATATTATTTCTATTTGAATAATATTTTTCAAAAGGCTTTAAAATTAGTCTATAAAAGAAATTTAATATAATAAAAACTTTCTATTTCTAGGTGTTAAGTATTTAATAAGCCATTAATTATCAAAATTTTGAAAGGCTCTACCAAAATTTATTCTTCTGTTTAACATTATAAAAGGCTTTAATTAAATAATAAACAAATTAACATTTGCAAACTTGTATCAATTATGCTAAAACGAAATTTTATAATAAAGTAATTACAAAATTTTAGAAGAATTATTAAAAATTCTAAAGATTTATTAGAATATTTTAATAATTCAAAAGCCATCGGTATTTTAATTTTTACAATATTTTTTCTTTATATCGCAAATTTTCCTTCATATTAAAAAAATGATTATCTTTTTAACAACTCTAAATGTAAACTCTCGACAACACTGAATGATCTGCCCCTTAAATTGCAACTGCACTAGAAAGTGTTTCACAGACCGCAGAGTTTGTATATAACAGCAAAGAAAGTGTTTACATCCCTCAGCGTTTGACTGTTTTTTTTTGTTCCAAAACACTTTTGGCGACACTCTTACACCAGAGATGGATATAATTAATTAATATAATCCCTAAGCCACAAATTTCTTCATTTGAACTTTTTTTGAGTTTTAAAGAAGTTATTAAAGTGTTAAAAAATGTTGTTATAACTGCAGGCAGATGATCTGCCTGCAATTTGTTTGGTAAATGACTGAATATGATCCTTTGAGGTCCAAAAGCAATTAATACATCCAAATATGTCTTAAGGTTAACTTAATAATGATGTCATCACATCAATACATCTTTATACCTACTAATGGGTGTTTTTTTTAGAGGTATAGAACTTCGAATTGAAATAAAACACAAGAAAGTTGTTTTAATGTCCATCAATTTGGCTTTATTGGAAGGATAATTTTATGCCATTAATGTTTAAATATGATTTCGGGCATGTGGCCGCCGAGGCTGGCTCGAATAAAGCCAATTCTACAGGTCCAATTTTCAACTACTTTTTCGAGCATATGGGGCCGTATGTTGGCAATAACGCCACGAATATTGGCTTCCAAGTTTCTGGTTTGTTGGCGTAGACGAGCGACTTCACATATCCCCAAAGAAAATAATCCAGTGGTGTCAAATCGCACGATCTTGGTGGCCAATTGACAGGTCCATTCCGCGAAATTATGCGCTCATCGATTGTTTCCTTCAATAAATCAATTGTGACGTGCGCTGTGTGGCATGTAGCGCCGTCTTGTTGGAACCACAACTCATCCACATTCATGCCATCCAATTGGGGAACAAAATAGTCGGTTATCATGGCTCTATACCGGTCTCCATTTATGGTAACTGACTCTCCAGCATTATTTCGGAAGAAGTATGGCCCAATGACTCCACCAGCCCATAGAGCACACCAAACAGTCAGTTTTTGTGGATGTAATGGCGTCTCAAGGGTCTCATGTGGATTCTCTTCACTCCAAATGCGGCAATTTTGCTTGTTGACGTAGCCATTCAACCAAAAATGAGCCTCATCACTGAACAAAATTTTGCGATGAAAATCAGCATCGAGATCAATCTCATTTTCGGCCCATACACCAAAATCACGACGCATTGCATGGTCTCGCGACTTTAATTCTTGCACAAGCTGGATCTTGTAAGGTCGCAAGCCAAGATCTTTGCGCAAAATCTTCCATAAAGTTGATGGACAAAGCTCCAATTGCTGTGCACGGTGGTGAATCGATTCATTCGGGTCCTCTTCAACACTTTGCTCTACAGCGGCAATTGTTTCTTCGGTGCGCACTGTTCGACGTCGCTGCGGATGCGTATTATCACATAGAGTAAACGTAGTGCGAAAACGATCCATGGTTAACCGAATTAATTGCTCTGATGGACGGAGCTTGCGGTAAACTTCGCGAACTGAACCATTATTTTCGAAATAAATTTGCATGATTTGCAAGCGTTGTTCTTTTGTCAACCTGTTCATGATGAAATGGCAAACCAAACTAAATATTAATCACTTGACAGCTGACAAAATGGCCGCCAGTTAAAAAAGTGATGCCAACTTAAAGTTCTATACCTCAATAAAAAACACCCGATATTTTTGGTACCTCTTATAGTAAAGGTCTCCGTGAAATTAAGTTTATGCCCCTCACAGACAGAAATTTAATAGTTTTTTGATGAAATTAAACCATTGATTGTTTATAGAAAGCTAATGAACCGAATTTTTTGAAATCGTTTCATACCGGACTGTACCTCCGGTATAAGATCATTCCAAATTTCCTTAAATAGTAAGAACGTTACAAAGTTTTCTGAGGAAATTAAAGTTCCTTGTAAATATATAAAAAAAATTTCTATATAAAAAATTCATCGATAATTTTCTTTATAGAAAATTGTCTGTAGAAAAAATTCTTTCAAAACTTTTCGATATAAAAAATTTTCCAAAAAAAACCGATTTGGGATCAAATGCGAGTACTCTTTCTTTTTGAAAAATTTTCTGTATAAAAAGATTTAATCCAAAATGTTCTCCATATATAATTCCTCAAAAATTTTTTTATCAAAAATATTCTATTAAAAAATTTCATCAACTATTTTCTATCTATAAAATTTAATTTAAATTTTTTTATAAAAAAAAAATTTCATCAAAAATTTTCTATATTAAAAATGTCATCAGAAATTTTCTATATAAAAAATCAAAAATTTTCTGTATAAAAAAAGTTCAGAAAAAATTTTCCATATAAAAAATTTCATCAAAATTTGTCTATATGAAAAATTTCATTAAAAATTTTCTATATAAAAAATTTCATCAAAAATTTTCTATATAAAAATTTCATCAAAAATTTCCTAAAAAATTTTTAATTTAAAAAATTTTATTAAAAATATTTCTTGAAAATTGGTCAATATTTGATACAAAATCCCATATTATCCACATGCTCACAAGTTGCTTAGTGTCACAGAGTGATGCTCCATGGATAAATACTCAATGCTGCCAAAATGGGGCGAATAGATCGCGTTGTCCCAAATGTATGGTCATGAAACCCATAATATTATACATCGTATTTTAAATTGACCTGCCAATCCTACTACATTTAGTCTCAATGATTGGTATATTACGCCAGACAGACTTCGTAAAATACTTAGATTAAATTTGTTCACAATAGGTCCACATTTGCCTTTTGTGCATTTTTAACATATGTGACCTTCTCCGAGAAAAAGGACTCAGTGTGCAAAAACGCAGTGTTCCTATAAGCCAATATAACCCACGCTCCAGATATATGGAAAAATTGACTCTTAAGATGGACTTAACACTGAAAATTGTAGCGGACATTTAAGCTGTGTTATATTCCCCACATAATGACATCAATGGGTTTTTGAAACAAAAAAATTTTAGCCACACCCTTAAACTGCTCTGGGTGAAGACTCAGGATTCAAGTAGCTTTACTCCAGAGATGGTGTTTATAATAAGTATGAGGAGTATTATATTAAAAAATTACTACTTCAGATACGATGAATATACAAGGCACATCTATAGATTTTTGTATAGCTTATTTTACATCTAGAAATCACTCTTCTTCTTCTGTTATCATTAACTCCCAGTGGGGCATAGGGCCTAAATCACTCTATGTTAAGTAATTAGAAACTTAAAACAAGATCGTTTAAGATTTTTTAGAGCCTTGGCAGCACTTTTGCACCAGAGATGGGAAGTACCTATTATTTAAAAAGAACGTTTTTCAGTTTTTGCATAGATTATTCTATTTTAAGCACAAACATCTTTAAAATTATTGAGGTACTGCTTTAGAAAGAAACAGTTTAAACCAAGAGCCCTTGTGATCGCACTTTTAAGCAAAAAAATTAAAAATGGCTTAATAGTTATAAACAAATTACTTTTTAATGAATCAGTAAAAAACTTAAAACAATTAAAGCACCCCCAATTTTTAAAGTAACTGACAAAAAAAGTAACTCAAAATAATAAAACTTAATTTTTCGTATTCCTATTTTAAATATTCAAGGCAATTTGGCACGTTTTATGTTTTCGTTAACTTTTTCAGAAAAATTTCGTTTAAAAAAAATTTGCACGAATATTTATTTTAAACACATTTTGTTTCTATTTCTTTTTTATTATTGTACTCGAATTTACAAAAAAATGTACTTGAAATTTCGAATTTATTGTCAAAAATCATTATAAAATGTACTTGAAATATTATACATATATAAAATTTTTTGTCTGACTTTTTGCTGAGGATTTTTTTTTGTTTATTTTTTTCAATATTTAATGAATGCATTATTGTTATTTTTGACTATAATGGTTTATAATTTATTTAAGTACAATAATGGTTTTGTTGTTAAGGTTTTTTTTTTGTTTTTTGCAAAGTAATGTTTGTTTTTTACCTCATCATTATGGTTTATTTGTTAAAGGACGGAACAAAAAATTGTTAACTTTTTTTTGGTAACCAAAAAAATTATTTAATACTTTATAATAATTATAGTTCAATGTTAAAAATTTATAAAAAAAAAAAATTTGTATTGAAATTTATGAAAAATTTAAACTACATGTCTTTCTTTTCAAATTTGACAAGGTTAGTTTTAAAAACCCTAAAGCTAGAAAGGTTAAGGGATTCAAAAACTTTCAGAATTTTAAACATTTTTGTCAATATTTCTTAATTTTTTCAATAAACTTGCCAAAATTTCCTTTTGACATTTGATATTTTTTACCCTTTTTCCAAAAAAATTTCGAAAACAAACGTCATGTTGATTTGACAGCTGTTGCCATTTAAATAATTGTTACCACCTTCTGTTTAAGAAACTTTTTCTAACAAATCGATCGGCCTATTTTGTTTCTATTCATTTCAAGTAGATTTTATTTTTGTAGTTAATGTTTCATATTTGAATGAGGGCACATTTTTGTTTTGGCCAAAACAATTAAAATTGTTTACTTTAATGAGGCCGGTCAATATGGACAAAAAAAAAAACTAATGGCATGTGTAGGTTTTTGCCTCAATATTTTACCAACTGGTGTGCGGTCCGGTATATAATAATTAAGAGAACAGCACATAAATAAAAACACCAATAAAAATTTTAGCGAAAGTTAATGATTTTTTTTCTTTGGTTTTCCTCCAACCGCCCATTGTGCCTTTAATTACACATTTTGCAAATACTACAATAAGTTGACACTTAAATACAAATGTCTAATGTGGGCTAAAAAGGGGGAAGCCTAAAAATATTTATGTGTAACAAATACTTTCATTAAGAGTGTCAAATAAGGTATTAGAAACATTAGAGTTAAGCTTTTACTTTAATTTTTTGTATTCAAAATTAAGTAACAAACTGATTTAATTGATTTGAGATTTGTATCAATTTTATAACTTTTACCTTTAATAAACAACGCCCAAGCTCAGCGAGACACTTAACATTTTAACACATTCCATCTCTGGTTAAGTAATACCAAGTTCCAATAATTGAGCCGTTATTTAATGAATATATACAAATTCTGCTTGCTTTGAAACTCTTGTAAATGCATTATATTGTACAACTGAGCAACTCTAAGGTGCAATTAGTGTTGTCGAGTATGACGGAATTTAAAAATAATGTTTATAAAATATTTCATTAAAAAATTTAAAATAATTGTATTGCACTAGTATCCCAATTTATTGCAATTGCTTAATACCTGAAATAATGTTGAATTTTTTAAATGATATTATATTTCATATATTACCATTCTTATAGCGCGATCTCTGAAGATCCCTTAACACAAATCGAAAAAAAGTTATTACCATTACCAAAAGGAATAAGTTTTAATAGAAGTGCGCCATGCTGGACTCTATCGAACGCCTTGGAAATATCTAAAATATACTCTCACCAAAACTGTGAATAAAACGATACCATTTTTTAGATAAAAAGGCTAGCGGTTAGGTATTTGATAGATATTTTACCAAAAAGGGTAAAAATAATTTTAGTATTTTTACCCTTTTTTGGAATTTACACCCTTTTGGAATTGGTCTCACATCTGACACCTCTCAAAACATAATAAACTCTTCAGCATTGTATAATGTGTTGAAAACATGGGTCAATGGACTAGTTATCTTCGGAGAGCACTGCCTTTAGACCAGTGCTTATTTATATGTTGGGTATAGTTACATATATGTTGGGTATAGTTACATATATGTTGGGTATAGTTACCTTTTGTCAATTACCGCAATTTAAAGAAAAAATGAAATTGATCGGAGCAGGGGACATTTCTCTCCCCATAGACACACAATACTAATTTTCTAATATCTTTATATTCATCTTCTGCAACCATTGTTCCATGGTACTATTTTGGACTAAATGTGAAAGGATCGGTGCAGATTAATTTGTTTCCCCTACAAATGAAATACCTACAGGCAGGTATCTTTAGAACTTTTAAAGTTAAAGTCTAAAGAGTTTGCACATTAAAATATTTTTTCTAAATGAGAGAGGGGGATAGGTAAGAAGCAGGGGAAGTCCCGTTTCTTATAGAAAAAATGCTGAGGATAATGTTTATTAAGATGAATTAGAGGTGAACTTAAAAATACCGACATTTTTATAGAGTTATCTTTTTTTATGAAAAAACAGCATCAGAATGAAATGAGTTCTTTATTCAGTTTAAGTTTTAATCATTATAAAACGAGAAAATATAATTTTTATATCAATAAACGGACTTTATAAATAACAAGTAAGAAAGCGCTATAGTCGGTCAAGCCCGCCCTGCGATTCCCTTCACCACTAAGGTCAAAGGTGTTATTTTTCCTGTATAAAAACAAATATTTTTGCTAAATTTTGCCATCTCAAAACTTTTATATTTAAGCTGTTTCCGTCATTTGGGGGGTAACTGCGTATTTCGATTCGAAAGAAATCATTTTCGAAACACAATGCTTTAAGCATACAAATTCGAACAGTTTTATTTTCGAATCGAGATACACAGTAACCCCCTTGGACTTATATGAGCTAGGGTCAAATGTCGACCGATTATCTCGAAATTTGGCAACAGTTTTTACAAAGATTATGGATGCAAAAAATAAACTCAAAATTCTCATTATCTTCAGATTTATGAGCGTTTTAGAGATTTTTGTCTCATTTAGTACGTTTTGACCTAAGAGTTTGTATGGGAGCTATGGTCAAATGTGGACGGATTTCAACGAAATTTGGTACAATGATTTTGGTTTACATAGGCAGTATTTTTTCCGGGAAATGGGACTTATGGAAGGCACCATAAATAATTCAATAGCCATGGTCCTACTGTCAAAAATATGATCTGTGCCAAATTTTATCAAATTATCTTTAGAATTGCGCCCTGTAATTTGATCACATGGTTTACATGGGGGTCCAGCCAGGACTGACATCGCTAAATCGACTCAGAATGTGATTCTAAGCCTATTGGTGTGCTAAAAGTTGGGTCTAAATATTTCTTAGCGTTCTAAAAAGGTATGTCATCGAAAATGGTTTTGGATAGGCCCGATCACAGGGAAGCGGCTGTCGTGTTGATGCAAATGCTAGAACGTGGAGAAAGTCATATAATGCGGAGTTGTAAGCAGCAAACTATTCATGGAATGACCTATGACTAACATCTCACAATAGACTTCGTTATAAAGGACAAATGCTCCACTGGGAGTCAAGGATAACGGAAGAAGAAGAATATCAAATATTTTAGTAAAAAGTTTTACATAAGTGAATTGCACTAGTATACCAATTTTTTGCAATTTAATTCCTGAAACATTAGTTTTGAAATATAACTTATCTAAGAATTTCAATAAAAAACGGGTATTCAAAAATAGTTTAAAATGTACCTTTAGAATATTTTTTTTAATACATTTCCATCCCTGATATAAACACTAGAAAAGTGCTGCCTAGTTTAATAAGATAAAATGGAACATCGTGAAGTTGTCAATGTACAAAAGTTCTTGATATGGAAAAACTTCGCATAATTTAAGAAAACATTACATTTTTTCTATAAACCCACCAAAAGTGCTGCCCAGTTAAAATTTCTCACGTTTCACTTCACTTAATTTTTGTTTTCTTTTCGAAATATCCCTGAACTTGACTTAAGTTTTGGTCTTTATTTTATTTTCATTTTAGGTTTAGTTTTTGCCAGTTTCTTTTGTTTGGCAAAAATACCAAAAAAATAGTTATATTTTGTTGCCATTTCCACTCTTTGAGCACTACCAGCGGCAGCAGCTGAAATAAAGTTCATGAACTTTATTGAAATTTTGTTTGCAAATTTGATGAAGGTTAAACCTCAGTGGCTCAGTGGTAAAAAAAATACAAGATGTTGGCTATTTTTATGGCCGTTTTTTTTCTATTTTGGTGTTTGAATTCAAAAATTATGTAAAAATTGTTTTTTTTGCGGAAATAGAAAATAAATCAAAGGAGATAAAAAAATAACAATAACCAGTTTTTTTTCTGAATTAAACAAAATTAGTTAATGTTTAAACTAATCAAAATGTAGGTAGTTGAGATACTAAGTTAAGATGTTTTTGAAAAAGATGTTTTTGAAAAAAAAAAATTTCAAATTTTTAAGTTCGAAAAAATTTGGGTAATCCAGAAGTTTTGAAAAACTTCTAAAATTTCATTATAAAATTTAAAATATATAGAATTTTAATAAACCTTAAGCCAAAATAACGAGTTTCGGCTCAAATATTTTCTGTACAAAATTCAACATTGACGTGCTATGCCCGCTTTATATTAAGAGTTTTGGGTACCGTAGTTTTTAAAATCGTGAGGCAAGAGGTTTAGACCATAGACTATTACTGGACTGAGAACATATGGTCTACTAAGGAACCAACAAAATGTATCATGAAATTTCTTATATGTACCATGACGTTTTTAAAATGTTCTTTGACGTTTCCAAAATGTACTTTGACAGTTCGTCCTTAGTCTAGTTATAGTCTATGGTTAAGACTATTTTTATAACGACAAGTGAGTTAAATTATTACAAATTCCTTGTCATTTACTTTTTAATCAGAATTTAAAATTTGACATTTCAAAATAAATATTGATTTATTTCAAAATTTTTCCTTCGAATTTGAAAAAAATGTTTTACCTAAAAAAATTAATTTTTTTGCCTAAAATTATCAACATTTTTCTTTATTTAATTTTTAAAATTTTTTTAAAAAATTCTTAAATCATTTTCTTTCAAAAATTAAAAAAAAAAAAAAACTTTTTAATTTTCTGATATTTAATTGAAAATATTGACTAATGTTCTCTTTTATGAATAAGTGTTGTGTGTGCGTCAGTGTTGGTCTGTCTTAAATTGTATTTGATTATTTGTTGTTGTTTTTATTGTTATTATTGTTGTATATTGATTGCACAATGACCCCAATTTTTATTTTATTTCATTTGCTGCTGCTACTGCTATCGTCGGCACGAGTTTTATTGTGCATGTCTAAATGAGAGAATTTGTCCCCCTTTGTCCATTTCCCCTTCCTCCCCCCCCCTACCATCACTGACTTTTATGTTACATTTAGAATTCAAATGGAATAGACCCACAATCATGAAAAAAAAACTCAAAATATTTTTTTTCTCTCATACCGACAAATCTTATGCAAAGCAATTTTTTTTCTTTAGATTTTATTTTCATTATTATTATAATATAAATGTCTAGTTCTAGACCAGAGATCATGGTGAGAGAAGAGAAAATTCAGTACTAAATTTATACAAGTATGTAGGCACTAAGTGATGCCAGATGGAAGATTTTCTCTTAAATAAAATTAGCGAAATTTTTTTTTGACGAATCTAAGAAATTAACAAAAATTTTGTTAAACTTAAGAAAAATTTCAAGAAACTAGACAAATTTTTCCTAAAGCACAAACTTTTGGCATAATTCTTGGATACATTTTGTATTTTTCTAGTTATCTTCAGTTTACGAGATATAATTTTTGTAACAAAAAAGGTTTTACTTGATTTATATTAATGTAACTAAAGAATGGCTTGCCCTATTCAATTAGAAAAATGATCTTAAATCAAATGTTTAGTCTTTGTTCCGACTATTTAGTAGAAGGTTTATGTGAAATTTTCTCAAAATCGGTTGAGCGGTTCTTCATTTATCACATTTTTTGTAACAAATTACTTATTTAGTATATGGAAACTATATTATACAATATGTAAATATAAAAAATTTCCATGGATTCTATAAACTCTAAAAAAAATAGTTTATAAAACTATATTCTATAATATGTAAATATAAAAAATTTCCATGGATTTCATAAACTCTAAATAAAAAATAGTTTATAAAATCCATGGAAATTTTTTATATTTGAATATTGTATAATAAAATTTCCATAGATTGTATAAACTCTAAAAATTATCTTCTTCTATTGTATTGTCTGTATGTCCTCTATAGAATAGTAAACTATGATCTTGATCATGTTATGATCTTAAACAAAGTTGTTGCGCATGAGCCGACGAAGGTTTCTAAGTTGGTACGATCGATTTCAGACAGGTGGAGCCACTAAAAATTACTCAAAATGAATTAAATCGTAAACAGTGCATTTGATCATGCTATGATCTTTAACAAAATTGTTGCGTCACTTAAAATGATTTAAAATGAATTGAATTGTCAACTAGGCATTTGATCATGTGATGATCGGGCAGAATCAATAAAATGATTCTGAATTAATTGGATATTTGTGTAATGTCTTTCCTTAAAATTTATTTTAGTTGATGGCGCAGCAACGCTTGTATGGTACGGCTAGTCACTTTGGAAAATTGGTACAATTTAACAGGGTTCTACTCGAATTATTACAAAAAATTCACATTAAAGATATCAACCTCGTTTTTTGTATTTCATTCTCCCATTTGTTTGTTTTATGATACCGAAAAGTAAATTTATTATTTGCAATATTTGTTGAACAAAATTTTCAAAAAATTAAAAAATAATTTTTGAAACCGTCCTGAGTCTAATTTTCCAATATGAAAAAATTTAAGTAAATTCGATTATATTTTAACAAAATTTAACTATTTAGTACTTAAAGGTCATCGAATTATAAATTATGTCTAAGTTTGAAATTTATTTATTCTTAAGTAAATTTTTTGGCTGCCTATCCTTAGGGGTGTCATCAAGGACAGGAATTTTTGAGGAAAAATAGAAATAACTCCGAAACTACTTCATGGATTTTGGATTTTGAAGACTTAAAATAAAGCTAGTTTAGTTCTCTTTTATATTTTATTGTATTTTTTAAATAATTTAATTCATAGTGTTAAAATCTTGGGTAAAACAGAAAATACTCCCATTTTTTCCCCAAACAAAAAAGTTTAACACTTTGTGGGCGGATGCGGCACATGTTACCCTTAAGCAATTTTCAAAAAAAATTGCACAGTATGTTTTTATGTTACGTAGAACATTTCTGTGGGAAGTTACGGTTCAATTTCGCACTTTCGTAAAATAATACATATAAATATAAAATCCTCTCAAACTTTCTGCCACCGGCTTTTAGGTCAATAATAATTGTTTGTCTAAAATGTGATGGGGTCAGTGCAGGGGAAACTTTCTCTCACATATAAAAAAAAAAAATCTTAACAGAGTGTAACTTTGGAACGTTTTAAAGTAAAATCCCTAAAGTTTGTTTAAAAATCTTGTTTACTAAAAATGCTTTTGTTGGCCAAGAATTAGCAGATTCAGAACGGAGGGAGCTCCATCCCCATAGGAAAAAAAAAACACTTATGATAGAGTATCTTCAGAAGAATCAGAAGTCGACAGTAAATAAAAAAAAATTATCGGTCGGGTGAACTTATGCAATCGAAATTCTCGACTTTGGTTAAAAAATAGCAGGATCAAAGCGGGTGTTACAAATTCCCAAATTTTTGTTAAGTGCTTAAATTTTACAAAGTTTTAGTTAATTCCTTAAAATTAAGAACATTTTTGTTAATTTCTTCAATTTAACAATATTTTAGATAATTTCTGAATCTAAACAGATTTTTTGTAAATTTTTTAAATTTAACAAAATTTTAGGTAATTTTTTCGGTCGAACAAAATATTTGGCTAATTTCTTCAATTTAACAAAATTTTAGTTCATTTTTTAAACTTAACAAAATTTTTGTTTATTTTTCAAATTTAACAAAATTTTAACAAATTTCTTCAATTTAACAAAATTTCAGTTAATTTTATTAATTTAACAAAATTTTAGTTAATTTCTTAAATTTAACAAAATGTTGGCTGATTTCTACGATTTAACAAAATTGAAGTCAATTTCTTAAATTTAACAAAATTTTTGTTCATTTCTTCAATTGAACAAAATTTTAAATAATTTCTTAAATATAATAAAATTTTAGTTAATTTCTTAAAATTAACAAAATTTTTGTTCAGTTCTTCAAGTGAACAAAATTTTTGTTAATTTCTTAAATTTTTCAAAATTTTAGTTAATTTCTTCAAATAAACAAAATTTTACTTAATATCTCCAATTAAACAAAATTTTAGTTGATTTGTTTAAATTAACAAAATTTTATTTAATTTCCTAGATTTAACAAAATTTTATTTAATTTCTTAAATATAACAAAATTTTAGTTAATTTCTTAAATTTAATAAAATTTTGGCTAATTTCTTAAATTTAACAAAATTTTAGTTAATTTTTTATATGTAACACAATTTTTTTTAGTTTCTTAACTTTAACAAAATTTTTGTCTAATTTCTAAAAATAAACAAAATTTTTGTTACTTTCTTAAACATAACAAAATATTAGTTAATTTCTTAAATTTAACAGAATTTTTGTCCATTTCTTCAACATAACCAAATTTTAGTTAATTTCTTCAATTGAACAAAATTTTATTTAATTTCTTAAATTTAACAAAATTTTATTTAATTTCTTAAATTTAACAAAATTTCCGTTAATTCCTTAAATTTAACAAAATTTTTGTTAAATTCTTAAATTTAACAAAATTTTACTTAATTTCTTCAATTTAAGAAAACTTTAGTTATTTTTTAAAATTTCACAAAGTTAATTTCTTCGGTTGAACAAAATATTTGGCTAATTTCAAAAATTCAACAAAATTTTAGTTAATTTCTTAAATTTAACAAAATTTTAGCTTATTTCTTCAATTTAACAAAATTTTAGTTAATTTCGTAAATCTAACAAAATTTAAGTTAATTTCTTAAATTTAACAAAATTTTAACTAATTTCTTCAATTTAACAAAATTTTAGTTAATTTCTTCAATTGAACAAAATTTCTAAAATTCAACTAAATTTTAGTTAATTTCTTAAATTTAACAAAATTTTAGCTAGTTTCTACAATTTAACAAAGTTTTAGTTAATTTCGTAAATCTAACAAAATTTTAGTTAATTTCTTAAATTTAACAAAATTTTAGCTTATTTCTTCAATTTAACAAAATTTTTGTTAATTTCGTAAATCTAACAAAATTTAAGTTAATTTCTAAAATTTAACAAAATTTTAACAAATTTCTTCAATTTAACAAAATTTTAGTTAATTTCTTCAATTGAACAAAATTTCTAAAATTCAACTAAATTTTAGTTAATTTCTTAAATTTAACAAAATTTTTGTTAATTTGTCAAATCAAACAAAATTTTAGTTAATTTCTTAAATTTTAAAAATTATTTATTAAACAAAATTTTTGTTAATTTCTTAAATTAAACAAAATTTTAGTTAATTTCTTAAATTTAACAAAATTTTTGTCAATTTCTTAAATTTAACAAAATTTTAGTTAATTTCTAAAATTTAACAAAACTTTAGTTAAATTTAAAAAATTAAATAATAAAAAATTTTACTTAATTTCTTCAATTTAACAAAATTTTAGTTAAATTCTTCAATTCAACAAAGTTTTAGTTAATTTCTTAAATTTAAAAAAGTTTTTGTTCATTTCTTCAATTTAACAAAATTTTAGTTAATTTCTTAAACATAACAAAATTTTAGTTATTTTCTTAAATTTTACAAAATTTTAGTTAATTTCTTAAATCTAACAAAAATTTCGTTTAATTAAAGAAACCCAAAATTTTCAATCCCTTCAAATAAGACAAAAATCTGGCATCATTTTGGCGGCATTAGAAATTATACACATGTTTTTTTTTGTGAGTTTCTTATGAAAAAAAAAGAAATGTAGGTGAATTTTATTATTATAAATAAAATTTATGTAAGTTTGTAGGAAAGTCTGACGCTGAATAGTATAATTCTAATTTATTTTTTTTTTTTTGTATTTTGTATATCAGTTTGTACTTAATTTTATTTTGATGTATAACAATTTCTGAAGTACTCATACTTTTTTTTTTTTTTTTTGATGTGACCTAAAAACGAAAATAAAACAAACCGAAAAAAGTGTTGCACTAATACAACAAAACTTAAAAAATAAAATAAATTATTAAGAAAAAAAAAAAAAAAAAACAAGAAAACACCCACTACCAAATATTTACTGAATATAAACAAAATAAAAAATATAAGAAAAATTCTGAACTGAAATATAACAAAATATTTGTGTGTGTTTTTTTTAATTCTTTTTGAAAATTTAGAGCAAATTAATGACGTTTGTATTTGGAACAACAACAAATTTTTAATTGATAACAATTTTAAAATAAAAGGAAATAATTTTGATTGTTTAGAGAGAAAGAATTTTTCCACAAACACAAAAAGTTGCATTTATTTGCTTTTATTCGAAATTTTGTTATCAGCCGAAAGTTATTTTAGTTTTTGAAAATAAAAGAATTTGTTTTTATTTATATATACAATGTTTTCAAATCAAACAATGTATTCAGTTTTTAATCAATAAATAAATCTGTTGTTAAGTGAAAATGATAAGAAATATTTTTGCAAAACTGCATTTTTTCAAAATAACTTTCGATGCTTTATTTGAAAAAAAAAGAAATTTCTTTGTTCCTCAATCATGATAATTTTTTTAAATTAAAAAAAAAATTTTGTGAGTTTCTTAAATTTAACTAAATTTTAGTTAATTTCTTAAATTTAACAAAATTTAAGTTAATTTCTTAAATTTAACAAAATTTCAGTTAATTTCTTAAATTTAACAAAATTTCAGTTAATTTCTTATATTTAACAAAATTTTTGTTAATTCCTTAAATTTAACAAAATTTTAGTTAAATTCTTCAATATAACAAAATTTTAGTTAAATTCTTATATTGAACAAAATTTTAGTCAATTTCTTCAATTTAAAAAAAAATTTAGTTAATTTCTAAAATATAACAAAATTTCAGTTAATTTTTTCAATTGAACAAAATTTTAGTTAACTTCTTAAATTTAACAAAATTTAAGTTAATTTCTTCAATTTAAAATTTTTTTTAGTAATTTCTTCAATTTAACAAAATTTTAGTTAATTTCTTCAATTGAACAAAATTTTGGTTAATTTCTTAAATTTAACAAAATGTGAGTTAATTTCTTCATTTAACAAAATTTTTGTTAATTTCTTAAATTTAACAAAATTTTAGTTAAATTCTTATATTGAACAAAATTTTAGTTAAATTCTTATATTGAACAAAATTTTAGTTAATTTCTTCAATTTAAAAAATTTTTGTTAATTTCTTGAATTTAACAAAATGTTAGTTAATTTCTTATATTTAACAAAATTTTAGTTAATTTCTTCAATTTAACAAAATTTTAGTAAATTTCTAAAATATAACAAAATTTTAGTTAATTTCTTCATTTAACAAAATTTTAGTTAATTTCTTCAATTTAACAAAATTTTAGTTAAATTCTTATATTGAACAAAATTTTAGTTAATTTCTTCAATTTAAAAAAATTTTGTTAATTTCTTGAATTTAACAAAATTTAAGTTAATTTCTAAAATATAACAAAATTTAAGTTAATTTCTTCATTTAACAAAATTTTTGTTAATTTCTTAAATTTAACAAAATTTTTGTTAATTTCTTCAATTTTACAAAATTTTAGTTAAATTCTTTTATTGAACAAAATTTTAGTCAATTTCTTCAATTTAAAAAAATTTTGTTAATTTCTAAAATATAACAAAATTTCAGTTAATTTTTTCAATTGAACAAAATTTTAGTTAACTTCTTAAATTTAACAAAATTTAAGTTAATTTCTTCAATTTAAAAATTTTTTAGTAATTTCTTCAATTTAACAAAATTTAAGTTAATTTCTTCAATTAAACAAAATTTTGGTTAATTTCTTAAATTTAACAAAATGTTAGTTAATTTCTTATATTTAACAAAATTTTAAATTTCTTCAATTTAACAAAATTTTAGTTAATTTCTAAAATATAACAAAATTTTAGTTTATTGCTTCATTTAACAAAATTTTTGTTAATTTCTTAAATTGAACAAAATTTTAGTTAATTTCTTCAATTTAACAAAATTTTAGTTAAATTCTTATATTGAACAAAATTTTAGTTAATTTCTTCAATTTAAAAAAATTTAGTTAATTTCTAAAATATAACAAAATTTTAGTTAATTTTTTCAATTGAACAAAATTTTAGTTAATTTCTTCAATTTAAAAAAATTTTAGTAATTTTTTCAATTTAACAAAATTTTAGTTGATTTCTTCAATTGAACAAAATTTTAGTTAATTTCTTAAATTAACAAAATTTTGCGTTTTTGCTTTTATTTAACAAAATTTTGGTTAATTTCTTGGATTTAACAAAATTTTAGTAAGTTCCTAAAATTTACAGAATTTTTGTTAATTTCTCAAATTGAACAAAATTTTAATTAATTTCTTAAATTTACCAAAAATTAACTAATTTCTTTAATTTAACAAAATGTTGGTTAATTTCTTCAATTGAACAAAGTTTTTGGCTAATTTCTAAAATTTAACAAAATTTTAGTAAAAATCTTAAATTTAACAAAATTTTGGTTAATTTCTAAAATTTAAAAAGTTTAAGTTAATTTCTTCAATTGAACAAAATTTTAGTTAAATTCTTAAATTAACAAAATTTTGCGTTTTTGCTTTTATTTAACAAAATTTTGGTTAATTTCTTGGATTTAACAAAATTTTAGTAAGTTCCTAAAATTTACAGAATTTTTGTTAATTTCTCAAATTGAACAAAATTTTAATTAATTTCTTAAATTTACCAAAAATTAACTAATTTCTTTAATTTAACAAAATGTTGGTTAATTTCTTCAATTGAACAAAGTTTTTGGCTAATTTCTAAAATTTAACAAAATTTTAGTAAAAATCTTAAATTTAACAAAATTTTGGTTAATTTCTAAAATTTAAAAAGTTTAAGTTAATTTCTTCAATTGAACAAAATTTTAGTTAATTTCTTAAATTAACAAAATTTTGCGTTTTTTCTTTTATTTAAATTCTTAGATTTAACAAAATTTACAGAATTTTTGTTAATTTCTTAAATTGAACAAAATTTTAATTAATTTCTTAAATTTACCAAATTTTGGTTAATTTCTTTAATTGAACAAAGTTTTTGGCTAATTTCAAAAATTTAGCAAAATTTCAGTTAAAATCTTAAATTTAACAAAATTTTAGTTAATTTCTTAAATTTGACAAAATTTAAGTTAATTTTTTCAATTGAACAAAATTTTAGTTAATTTTTTCAATTGAACAAAATTTTAGTTAATTTCTTAAATTAACAAAATTTTGGTTAATTTCTTTAATTTAACAAAAATTTTGGTTAATTTCTTAAATTTAACAAAATTTTTGGCTAATTTCTAAAATTGAAATTTAGTTAATTTCTTCAATTTAACAAAATTTTAGTTAATTTCTTCAATTTAACATTATTTTAGTTAAAATTTTAAATTTAACAAAATTTTTGGTAATTTCCTAAATTTAACAAAACTTTAGCTAATTTTTTTAATTTAACAAAATTTTTGTTAATTTCTTGAATTTAACAAAATTTTAGTTAAAATCTTTATTTTAACAAAATTTTGTTAAATTTCTTTGATTTAACAAAACTTTGTTAATTTCTTTAATTCAACAAAATTTTTTGCTAAATTCTAAATTTAAAAAAAATTTTTAGTAAATTTCTTTAATTTAACAAAATTTTAAAAATTTGTGGCTAATTTCTAATTTTAACATAATTTTTGTTAATTTGTTAAATTTAACAAAATTTTAGTAAATTTCTTGAATTTAACAAAATTTTAAACAATTTCTTCAATTGAATAAAATTTTTGGCTAATTTCTTAAATTTAGCAAAATTTTGAAGATATTATTCTTCATCTAGCTCGGGAAAAAAGAGGGCCTATTTTATCCCGCTTTAAGAGTAGACAATTTCTTTCAAACTCTATGACCCATTGTTTCAAGTTCTTGCCATAGGACGGCCTTCTGGAGTCAAGATTTTGGCCTCACTCTGAATATCAACGAATTTAGCGATTAAACAAAATTTTAGTCAATTCTTTTAAGTTAACAAAATTTTCGTAAATTCTGTTAATTTAACAGTTATTATCGTAATTCTACTGTAGCTTTTTCTTCATTTATTTGCTTACGCTCATTCGCTGCTTATCAAATCTTCGGGTGTTCCCTCTCTCTATATCGGTGATATCAATATGTCCTACATTTTTCGTGTTAAAGTTGTTGTTTTATTAGACAACAACTACAACAAATATAACAATAAGACTATCAAGAAAGCAACAACAACGACAACTACAAATCATTAAGAATTAGAAAGAAATCTTTATAAATTTTTCATTTTTGTTGGGAAAATGAAATTTTCTGAAATAGGGGCGATTAAATATTTTGAAAAGTTTGTTTTGTTTTCGATTAAATAGAACAAGAAAATGTCAATGAAAATGGAATATTTATTTAACAATTAAAAGATTAAGGTTTATTTATTGAAGAGAAGCAACAAAGATCATTATGAGAGCAATAAATACTAAAAGCAAGAGAAAATTGAGGAAGAGTGGTCAAATATTGTAAACAAACAGAGTAAAATTCAATTCATGTTTGACAGTTAAGTCAAAAAGGGGTATGTTCAATGTTAATTGTATGTAAACACTGGAGTGTTCAGTGTAGTTTTAATATTAAATTTGAAAGAATTTAACTACAAAATCATTAAGAATTGAATTTCTTGTATTGATTTCATTTAATTTTCATTTAAATGAAATACCAAATGTCATCAATTTTGTTTATAACCTAAATATTTATTGTTTCACCTTAACCAACTTTTTTTTTCCTCAATATAGAAATGTAATCACCTAAATCATTTCGGTAATTTAGGTCTAGGTTAGTTAATTATTATTGTTTGTGTAAATAATTGTTTAAATAAATAACTTTCATTGGCAAATAATTATTATAAATAAATAAAAAAAATGGATTGTATTAATGACTAATGTATAAAATTTCAGCGAAAGTTTTTAAATCACAAGAAAAAAAAAAACACAATTATCATAATTATTAAAAATTTTTTATTACTATGTATAAATCATTAAATGCTTACCCCCGAATCTAGATATTTTTTTCAATTTTGTATGTCAAAAAATATTTTTTTATTACCTGAAAATAGAAAAAAGTTAAAAAAAATATTAGAAAATTTGTATAAAGTTGAAAATTTTTATTAAAATTATGAAAAAGTCGATTATTAGAAAATTTGTATAAAATTGAAAATTTTTTTATTTAAAATTTACTAGAAAATTTTTATAAAATTGAAAATTTATTAGAACTTTTTTTATAAAATGTAAAATCTATAACAAAATTTTCTATAAATTTAAAAATTTATTAGAACATTTTTGATAAAACCAAATATTTTTTTTTTAAATTTGTATACAATAAAAAAATGTAATTTCATCAATTCTAAAATTTAACAAAATTTTAGTATTTCTTCAATTTAACAAAATTTTAGTTGATTTCTTAAATTCAATAAAATTTTAGAATTTCTTCAATTTAACAAAATTTTAGTTAATTTATTAAATTTACCAAAATTTAAGTTCAAATCTTAAATTTAACAAAATTTAAGTTCAAATCTTAAATTTAACAAAATTTTAATTTATTTCTTAAATTTAACAAAATTTTAATTTATTTCTTAAATTTAACAAAATTTAAGTTAAAATCTTAAATTTACGAAAACTTAAGTTAATTTCTTAAATTTAACAAAATTTTGGTAAGTTTCTTATATATAACAAAATTTTATTAAAATTCTTAAATTTAACAAAATTTAAGTTTATTTCTTCAACTGAAAAAATTTAACAAAATTTTAGTTAATTTCTTAAATTTAACAAAATTTAAGTCAAAATCTTAATTTTAATAAAATGTTGGTTAATTTTTTCAATTGACCAAAATTTTAGTTAATTTCTTAAATTAGACAAAATTTTAGTTAATTTCTTCAGTTTAACAAAATTTTAATTAATTTCTAAAATTTAAAAAAATTGTATCTAATTTCTTTAACTTAAGAAACTTTTAGTTAATTTCTTAAATTTAACAAAATTGTATCTAATATTTTCAATTTAACAAAATTTTAGATAATATCTTTAATTGAACAAAAAATTTTAGATAATTTCTTCAATTGAACAAAGTTTTTGGCTAATTTCTAAACTTTAACAAATTTTTAGTTAATTTTTTATATTTAACAAAATGTATGTTTTAATCTTAAATTTAACAAAATTTTAGTTAATTTCTTAAACCTAACAAAATTTTAGTTAATTTCTTCAATTGAACAACATTTTTTTAATTTAGCAAAATTTCTTTAATTTAACAAAATTTTAGTTAATTTCTAAATTTATTAAAATTTTGGTGAGTTTCTTAAATTTAACAAAATTTTAGTTAAAATTTTTAATTTAACAAAATTTTAGTTAATTTCTTCTATTGAACAAAATTTTAGTTAATTTGTTAAATTTAACAAAATTTTAGTTAATTTTTTCCATTTAACAAAATTTTAATAAAATTCTTTTATTGAACAAAAAGTAAATTTCTTAAATTTAACAAAATTTTACTTAATTTCTTAAATTTAACAAAATTTTAGTTAACTTTTTCAATTTAAGAAAAAGTTTGTTAATTTCTTAAGTTTAACAAAATTGTATTTAATTCCTAAATTTAACAAAATTTGAGCTAATTTCTTGAATTGAACAAAATTTTTGGCTAATTTCTAAAATTTAACAAAATTTTAGTCCATTTCTTAATTAAGCAAAATTTTAGTTAATTTTTTAAATTTAACAAAATTTAAATTAATTTCTTCAATTGAAAAACTTTAACAAAAGTTTAGCTACTTTCTTAAATATAACAAAATTTTAATTAATTTCTTAAATTAAACAAAATTTAGGTCAATTTTTAAAACTTAACAAAATAATAGTTAATTTCTTAACTTTAATAAAATTTTAGTTATTTTCTTCAATTAAACAAAATTTTTGGATAATTTCTAAAATTTAACAAAATTTTAGCTAATTTTTTCAATTTAACAAAATTAAAGTTAAAATCTTTAATTTAACAAAATTTTAGTTAATTTTATAAATTGAATAAAATTTAAGCAAATTTCTTCAATTTAAAAAAAATTTTAGTTAATTTCTTCAATTTAACAGAATTTTAGTTAATTTCTAAAATTTAATAAAATTTTAGTTAATTTCTAAAATTTAACAAAATTTTAGTTAATTTCTAAAATTTAACAAAATTATAGTTAATTTCTTAAATTTAACAAAATTATAGTTAATTTCTTAAATTTAACAAAATTTTAGTAAATTTCTAAAATTTAACAAAATGTTTGTTAATTTCTTCAATTGAAGAAAATTTTTGGCTTATTTCTAAAATTTAACAAAATTTTCGTTAATTTTTTCAATCTAACAAAATTTTAGTTAATTTCTTAGAGATAACAAAATTTTAGTTAATTTCTTCATTTAGTTAATTTCTAAAATTAACTAAAATTTAAGTTTATTTCTTAAATTAAACAAAATTTTAGTTAATTTCTTAAATTTAACAAAATTTTTGTTAATTTCTTTAATTGAACAAAATTTTTGAATAATTTCTAAAATTTAACAAAATTTTAGTTAATTTCTTCAATTTAACAAAATTTTAGTTAATTTCTTTAATTGAACAAAATTTTTGAATAATTTCTAAAATTTAACAAAATTTTAGTTGATTTTCTAAATTTAACAAAATTTTAGTTAATTTCTAAAATTAACTAAAATGTTAGTTAATTTCTTAAATGAAACAAAATTTTAGTTAATTTCTTAAATTTAACAAAATTTTTGTTAATTTCTTTAATTGAACAAAATTTTTGAATAATTTCTAAAATTTAACAAAATTTTAGTTAATTTCTTCAATTTAACAAAATTTTAGTTAATTTCTTTAATTGAACAAAATTTTTGAATAATTTCTAAAATTTAACAAAATTTTAGTTGATTTTCTAAATTTAACAAAATTTTAGTTAATTTCTAAAATTAACTAAAATTTTAGTTAATTTCTTAAATTTAACAAAATTTTTGTTAATTTCTTTTATTGAACAAAATTTTTGAATAATTTCTAAAATTTAACAAAATTTTAGTTAATTTCTTCAATTTAACAAAATTTTAGTTAATTTCTTTAATTGAACAAAATTTTAGTTAATTTCTTTAATTGAACAAAATTTTTGAATAATTTCTAAAATTTAACAAAATTTTAGTTGATTTTCTAAATTTAACAAAATTTTAGTTAATTTCTAAAATTAACTAAAATTTTAGTTAATTTCTTAAATGAAACAAAATTTTAGTTAATTTCTTAAATTTAACAAAATTTTTGTTAATTTCTTTAATTGAACAAAATTTTTGAATAATTTCTAAAATTTAACAAAATTTTAGTTGATTTTCTAAATTTAACAAAATTTTAGTTAATTTCTAAAATTAACTAAAATTTTAGTTAATTTCTTAAATGAAACAAAATTTTAGTTAATTTCTTAAATTTAACAAAATTTTAGTTAATTTCTTAAATTTAACAAAATTTTTGTTAATTTCTTTAATTGAACAAAATTTTTGAATAATTTCTAAAATTCAACAAAATTTTAGTTAATTTCTTAAATTTAACAAAATTTTAGTTAATTTCTTAAATTTAACAAAATTTTTGTTAATTTCTTTAATTGAACAAAATTTTTGAATAATTTCTAAAATTTAACAAAATTTTAGTTAATTTCTTCAATTTAACAAAATTTTAGTTAATTTCTTTAATTGAACAAAATTTTAGTTAATTTCTTTAATTGAACAAAATTTTTGAATAATTTCTAAAATTTAACAAAATTTTAGTTGATTTTCTAAATTTAACAAAATTTTAGTTAATTTCTTAAATTTAACAAAATTTTTGTTAATTTCTTTAATTGAACAAAATTTTTGAATAATTTCTAAAATTCAACAAAATTTTAGTTAATTTCTTAAATTTAACAAAATTTTAGTTAATTTCTTAAATTTAACAAAATTTTAGTTAATTTCTTCAATTTAACAAAATTTTAGTTAATTTCTTTAATTGAACAAAATTTTAGTTAATTTCTTTAATTGAACAAAATTTTTGAATAATTTCTAAAATTTAACAAAATTTTAGTTGATTTTCTAAATTTAACAAAATTTTAGTTAATTTCTTAAATTTAACAAAATTTTTGTTAATTTCTTTAATTGAACAAAATTTTTGAATAATTTCTAAAATTCAACAAAATTTTAGTTAATTTCTTAAATTTAACAAAATTTTAGTTAATTTCTTTAATTGAACAAAATATTTGAATAATTTCTAAAATTTAACAAAATTTTAGTTGATTTTCTAAATTTAACAAAATTTTAGTTAATTTCTTAAATTTAACAAAATTTTTGTTAATTTCTTTAATTGAACAAAATTTTTGAATAATTTCTAAAATTTAACAAAATTTTAGTTAATTTCTTCAATTTAACTTAATTTTAGTTAATTTTTTTAATTGAACAAAATTTTTGAATAATTTCTAAAATTTAACAAAATTTTAGTTGATTTTCTAAATTTAACAAAATTTTAGTTAATTTCTAAAATTAACTAAAATTTTAGTTAATTTCTTAAATGAAACAAAATTTTAGTTAATTTCTTAAATTTAACAAAATTTTAGTTAATTTCTTAAATTTAACAAAATTTTTGTTAATTTCTTTAATTGAACAAAATTTTTGAATAATTTCTAAAATTTAACAAAATTTTAGCTAATTTCTTTTAACAAAATTTAACAAAATTTTTGTTAATTTCTTTAATTGAACAAAATTTTTCAAAAATTTGTATACAATTAAAAAAAGTTTTGATAAAAATCAATTTTTTTAAATATTGAAAAAATAAATTTTCAAATTTAATTTTATCTAATACAAAATTGAAAACGTGTAAGAAATTGAAATCAAATATTTACTTAATATTACAAATAAATTTTTACAACTTATTTTATAAACAAATAATAACAAATTACCGACCATTTCGTCTAAGAAAGCGTGTGTTTATCGAATAACATTGTATAGAAAAATTAAATAAAATTTTTCTTGATTGCATTATTGACTTTTTAGATTAAGAAGAAAATAAAAACTTAACGCTCGTTTCTTATAAGTATTTTTTAATATTTCAAATAAATACAATGTATGTCTACTTTTACATTAGTCAAGCCTTGAATTTCCCTGCAGTAAATGCCGTCAGAGAAACAATACTGTTTTGCTATTGACAATGTCTCCAGTACTACTTGCCTATTTTGCCCCATCCAATGTTATCTACTATTGACATTTAACATTTAGAGTTCCTACGAAATCTACCAGTAGACATTACCACTATTTACTTAGTATTGACTTTGTAGTTCTTTTGGTCCAAATGGAGACATTGGGATCAAATCGGGGCCTATTGATATACATATATGTTGACACATTCGTTGACAATGTCACCAGATATATACTAGAATAGTTGTCTCTATATATTCACTATTTCAGTACTGAACTGAAATTGGGGACATTTGAATTGATGTTACACAAAGTGTTGACATGGAGACACATGATCCCAGTTTTACTACAGGGTTGTATGAAAAAAAAAAACAGACAGAATTAAAATTGATACAAACCTGACCGTACTACCAAGTAAACGAAAATTTTAAAAATTTGTATGAAATTTAAGGAAAATAAATAGAAACTGACGAAGAAAATGTTCGTGTGTGAACGTGAATGCAGGTTCAAAAGAAATTTAAAGAAAAACTGATCAAGTAAACCTGATTTGTGTGAAGCGTGACTATGTAACAGTAGGAAATCTATAACAGGGATGCCAGATTACTAGCAAGTTTCATTCAAAACCTTTTCAGAATTTTGTATCTTCCTTTGATTTAACTGTTCTTTTCCATGATCTTTGAATTCTATATCCCTTATCTCATCTGCCTCTTCTTTGTCTTTTATTTTCTTTCTTACTTTCTGAAATTTTCTTCCGAATTTGCCCTTCTTTTGAACAAATTAAGGAAATGAGATCTGAAAAAAATGATATTCTGTAGATCTTAGTCCAAATTCATTAGAATTTCAAAATAGGATCTCACTAACTGCATCTTTACAACTTTTGAACGTTCTTCTTTGGATGGGATGCTATGTTTTCCTTCCCGGTTCTTTGCGATCTTCGTTTCTTCTATTCATTAAACCTTGTCTTTTATGATTTCTTTAGTTTCATATTCTATTCCCTTATTTCATTTTTTACTACTATTTTTCTATATACCCAAACTTTTTATTTACCTCATTACACTTTTTTATACCCCATAACCACCCTCTTTTAATGGCTTTCCTTCCCTGACGTTTGAACATTTCCGCTTGACATAGTCTTAGATGATTTGACATTTAGACTTCTTTCTTCGCTTCTGTACTTCTCCATACAACAATAATATTTAAGACCTTCAAAGTCTAAGGAAACTCATAGTGGAGTGGCCTAAAAAACCTTATAGAAGGCCTCGCTAATCAAGCTAGAAGTTCTTAAACTAACCCAAACTCCCAGAGCAGAAAATGCAAAATGTAAGCCCACTTTTGCTTTTAACTGTTTCTAGTGGCAATAAGTGAATAAGCCATAAACCTTTCAAATAGAACATATTTCAAAATGCCTTAATGGTGTTTTGTGCCACTGAAAAGAAAAACCATGTAAATGGAAAACATGAGGAAACACTTCCTTTGAGTTTTAATTCATACAATTTTTTTTGTTGCTTTTGTTTTTCTGCATTTTTCTTGCTCAGCTCTGCTGGTATATATTAAACAAACAATTTTGAAAATCGTGCCTGAAACCTGCTGCTACTTCCTATTCTACGACCCCCACAAAATACCAACTAGTGCTTCGAGTTAAAAGCTTTTGGAGGCTAAATAATATTAATACTACCTTCATCATATTCTCTTTCTCCCCTGCTATTATGACGCTCTTGAGCTCTTTGCGTTGGAAATGCATATGAGAGTATAGAGAATTGTTTGTAATTTGCCATAAAACATTTTTAGAAGAACAAGTTCGTCGTATATAGAATGTACAAGAATTTGTTTAGAATTTGTTCTAGTAGTATTATAAAATGTTTAAATACAAAGTTGTATAGTTTATATACAGTTCAACGATTATATATAGTATATTTTCAGAGGGAAAGAATTCAAGGCCTGTGGCTTTGTTGCCCTTGAACAGATCAAGTTCTTTCTTTCCAAAGAATATATGATCTGAAGTACCTGAAGCTACATTGAACTTCCCTTGGTCATGTAGAAGACTTCCCTGCATTCTTTTTGTTCTTCAATCGTGATATCTGTTCAATCGGGATTCTTCAACTGGAATATCTGGGCTATTTCTAAAGACTTATTTTCCCTCTCAAAAGATTGAGAAATATTGAAACCTGATTATCACTTCTCTCCGGGTTCCTCCCAATATTCACCTGACTAATAGAATGCTTCAACAGTCTCCTAAAAAATCTAGTTTTTCGACTTGTCTCCAAAGAAATTGTGCGTTCTCATATTTGCGAATTTCTATTTGAATCACATCTTTAAGGAAGCCTCATTCTATAGATCTTCCAAGAAGTATTTAGACTAGTTAACTTTGTCTTTAATATTAAGTCAGTTTGAAAAACTAGAGGAAAGATCTGTGAAATGATATTTGAATTAAAACTTCCCGAAAACCTGCCTTCGTAGACCTTCTGAGACTTCCAGGAAACCTGACTTGGTAGAACTTCTGAGACTTCCAGGAAACCTGACTTGGTAGAACTTCTGAAACTTCCAGGTAACCTGCCTTGGTAGACCTTCTGAGACTTCCAAGAAACCTGCCTGGGTAGACCTTCTGAGACATCTGCATTTGCAGACCTTCAAACACAAGAATAATGAGAATCAAGATAATAAGTCCAGATTTTCTTCAATGCCTTCAATCACGAAAAATGGAACTGAATTTGGAATACTAGAGTGAATTTCTGGCTTACAAATTACAAGAAAGATGGAATTCTTTCACCTGCGAAATCACAACTAAAACAAGTCTTCCAGAAAGCCTTTTTTCAACTTTTGTGGATCATTTAACGAGCTTAAATAAATGAGTGATATGGCTAGACCTTGGCTTCAATAACAAAATGAATAGTCAATAGTCAAATGAAAATAACTTAGAAATCAATTTGGAATACGAGATCGTAGACTTGTGAAATCACAATTGAATCAGGTCTTCCAGGAAGATTGCCTTAGCAGATCCTCCAACATGAACACACGAACATAACTTAGAAATTAATTTGGAATACGAGATCTAAGACTTGTAAAATCATATTTGTAACAGATCTTCCAGGAAGATTGTCTTAGTAGATCCTCCAATATGGCCTTCTCCTCAATGTCTTCAACCACGGAAAATGGAAATTAATTTGGAATACAAGAGTAAATTTCTGGCTTTAAAATTACAAAGAAGATGGAATTCTTTCACCCGCGAAATCACTTCTGAAACAAGTCTTCCAGAAAGTCTTTTTCAACTTTTGTGGATCATTTAACAAGCTCAGACATGTGAGTGATATGGATAGATCTTGGCTTCAATATCTCGTCGTCAAAAGTAACTTAGAAATCAATTTGGAATACGGGATCTAAGACTTGTGAAATCACAATTGAATCAGGTCTTCCAGAAAGATTGCCGTAGTAGATCCTTCAATTTGACAAATTTTAAATAGAAACGAAAAGGTTACCCTTCTCTTCAATGCCTTCAATCACAAAAAAGGAAACGAATTTGGAATACAAGAGTGAATTTCCTCAAAATCATCTTTATATCACAGCTTCTAGATAGTCGGCTTTAGGAGACCTTCCAACAACCTAATAAGTAGAGTAAATACGATGAGGCCTTGTCTATATGCTTGGATTTCAAGGTTTCAAGTTCTTATGTCTGCGAAATTTTGTTAAAGTCTGGTCTTCAAGGAAGACTTCTTTTACAGAACTTCTAGAAAATCTAAAAGAACTAGATTAGAACAAGATTAAAACTGGAATATGTTGTGAAAATTATATTTGAAGTAGGAAGTCTCTTTTTGAAGACTGGAATGGAAATGGTTTAAAATTCGAAGATTTGGAAACATTCATGTACGGAATCATGTTTGAATAGAATATCTCATGGATATTTTTCCTAAAAACCTTCCAAAGTCTGGTTTCAAGTTCTTATGTCTGCGAAATCTTGTAAAAGTCCGGTCTTCAAGGAAGACTTCTATATTTCTTCCAGAAAATCTAGATCTTTTAACAAGATTAAACCTGGAATGTGTTGTGAAAGAACAGCTAATTTACATTTAAAGTCTCTTTTTGAAGACTGGAATGGGAATGGCTTGAAATTCGAAGATTGGGAAACATACATGTATGGAAGAATATTGGAATGCAATATCTCATGGATATTTATTTGTATAAACCTTCCAAAGTCTGCTTTTTCCAGTATTTCAACAAACTTAAAAGCAAAAGTAGATGATAAGAAATGGATTTGACATACGAGAAGGAAAAACTACCAAGTCATATTTCTATCAGGTCTGCCGGAAAATCTGGCCTGTTTAATCTTCCAAGAAGTCTAGTCTAGGAATAAAAAAGTCGGATTCTTTGCATTTTCGAAATGCTTACTTGTTCCTGGATGCTTGCTAACAAAAAACTTCCAATGATTCTAATATAGAATCTTGTCTTGTCTTGTACAAGCTGTCCGAAGCTATCTTCCAGGAAGCTTGCTGGTATTGACATTCCAGACGGTCTATTTTTTCAGTATTTAAACTAAAGAAGAAGGAAATTTTAACCGTGATTTAACCGTAATTGCTTGGAATGCTTTTGTTTCCACAAAATGCTTGCTTCTTTCCAGATACTCACTTCCATAGAACTTCCAGGCCTTATAGTAAAATAAAAGTGGATGCAAGGAGACTTTGTGATAAACTGAAGTCGTTGTGATTGTTTTTGCTTCTTTCTGGATACCTGCTTGCAAAAAAACTTCCACAGAATGTGATATAGAAGCGGGATTCAAAACTTTGCATACAATGACTTGCCTTGTACAACCTATCCAAGCAGTTCTTTCAGGAAGCTTGCTTATATTGAACTTCTAGACGGTATATTTATGTACTATGCTATAGTAGAAGGAAGATGAAATTAGTTTGGAATGAGAAAGTTAGATTCTTTGTTTCTACAAAGAGCTTGATCCAAAAGAATATCTGATATAAAAGACAGATGTCAAAGTTTTGCAAGTCTTCCAGGAGGAAGACCTATTTATTGGGATTTAAGTAAAACCATAATATAAACCAGGCGGGAGTGTGGAATATAGAAATCAGACAAGGTTGGATTTTTTGTTTCTTCAAAATGCTTCATTCTTCCTCGATTTAACCGTAATTGGTTGGAATGAAATAATCTTTTTTCCTACAAAATGCTTGCTTCTTTCTAGAAACTGACTTCCATAGAACTTCCAGGCCTTATAGTAAAACTAAAGTGGATGCAAGGAGACTTTGTGATAAACTGAAGTCGTTGTGATTGTTTTTGCTTTTTTCTGGACAACTGCTTGCAAAAAAACTTACACAGAATGTGATATAGAAGCGGGATTCAAAACTTTGCATACAATGACTTGCCTTGTACAACCTAGCCAAGCAGTTCTTTCAGGAAGCTTGCTTATATTGAACTTCTAGACGGTCTATTTATGTACTACACTATAGTAGAAGGAAGATGAAATTAGTTTGGAATGAGAAAGTTAGATTTCTTTGTTTCGACAAAGAGCTTGATCTAAAAGAATATCTGATATAAAAGACAGATGTCAAAGGTTTGCAAGTCTTCCAGGAGGAAGACCTATTTATTGGGATTTAAGTAAAACCATAGTATAAACCAGGCGGGAGTGTGGAATATAGAAATCAGACAAGGTTGGATTTTTTGTTTCTTCAAAATGCTTCATTCTTCCTCGAAGCTTGCTTCCACAGAAGTTAAAGAAAAATTTCCGGTGTCTTCAAAAATATATTCAAAAATATATATATAAATATATAATGATTGATCTTTAAAAAGCCAGATTTAATACCCAAGCCTTTCAGCAAATCTACAAATAGTAGCTAGACGATAGGTAGCCAAACAAAGTCATCTGTGTTATCAGGCCACTAAACCGTTGCATTTCCCGCTGGGTTGTATTTTCAAAATACATATTCATATCGGGTGTTTTTTTATTGAGGTATAGAACTTTAAGTTGGCATCACTTTTTTAACTGGCGGCCATTTTGTCAGCTGTCAAGTGATTAATATTTAGTTTGGTTTGCCATTTCATCATGAACAGGTTGACAAAAGAACAACGCTTGCAAATCGTGCAAATTTATTTCGAAAATAATGGTTCAGTTCGCGAAGTTTACCGCAAGCTCCGTCCATTTTATGGTCGACATAATCGTCCATCAGAGCAATTAATTCGGTTAACCATGGATCGTTTTCGTACTGCGTTTACTCTATGTGATAATACGCATCCGCAGCGACGTCGAACAGTGCGCACCGAAGAAACAATTGCCGCTGTAGAGCAAAGTGTTGAAGAGGACCCGAATGAATCGATTCGCCACCGTGCACAGCAATTGGAGCTTTGTCCATCAACTTTATGGAAGATTTTGCGCAAAGATCTTGGCTTGCGACCTTACAAGATCCAGCTTGTGCAAGAATTAAAGCCGCGAGACCATGCAATGCGTCGTGATTTTGATGTATAGGCCGAAAATGAGATTGATCTCGATGCTGATTTTCATCGCAAAATTTTGTTCAGTGGTGAGGCTCATTTTTGGTTGAATGGCTACGTCAACAAGCAAAATTGCCGCATTTGGAGTGAAGAGAATCCACATGAGACCCTTGAGACGCCATTACATCCACAAAAACTGACTGTTTGGTGTGCTCTATGGGCTGATGGAGTCATTGGGCCATACTTCTTCCGAAATAATGCTGGAGAGTCAGTTACCATAAATGGAGCCATGATAACCGACTATTTTGTTCCCCAATTGGATGGCATGAATGTGGATGAGTTATGGTTCCAACAAGACGGCGCTACATGCCACACAGCGCACGTCACAATTGATTTATTGAAGGAAACATTCGATCGTGCGATTTGACACCACTGGATTATTTTCTTTGGGGATATGTGAAGTCGCTCGTCTACGCCAACAAACCAGAAACGTTAGGGGACTTGGAAGCCAACATTCGTGGCGTTATTGCCAACATACGGCCCCATATGCTCGAAAAAGTAGTTGAAAATTGGACCTGTAGAATTGGCTTTATTCGAGCCAGCCGCGGCGGCCACATGCCCGAAATCATATTTAAACATTAATGGCATAAAATTATCCTTCCAATAAAGCCAAATTGAAGGACATTAAAACGATTTTCTTGTGTTTTATTTCAATTCGAAGTTCTATACCTCTAAAAAAAACACCCATTATATGTAAAAAAAGGCTATATGCATAACATTATTTATAATCCATAGAATTATATTCCAACAAACTAAAATATTAAAATATTTATTGAAAAAAAAAACTGCACTGGCACACGTTTTATAGGTTAATGACACAAAACGAAATGAAATGAAATACAAAATCAAAAAAAAAAAAATATACAAAAACATTTTCATGTGAAAAGGCCAAAACAAACTATAATAAAAATAGATTTTTTTTGCTACAATTTATGCATAAATTAATAAATAAATAAATAAATACAAAATTGTGTAAATAACAAAATATACATATAAAATAAAATGCAAGACATTGTAAATTTGAGCGGCAATAGCAAACAAATGCAACCTAAGAGCATTTTTAGTTCAAGTGCACGTGTAGAATTCGGTTCGCTTCGGGTTTGGTTTGCCATAAAAATTGTAATTGTAAACTCAAAGTTAACAAATATTTTGAAAATTTCCTATTAAACCGAAAAAAAGTTACATGGGAAAGAGTCTAACATTCAAACAAACACATATCGAATGAAATAGGTCTGTTTATACAAAAAAAAAAAAAAAGTGTTGCCATGTCTAAACACATTTTAAATGCAACCTTGTTGCTAAATAATGTAAATATAAATTGATGTTTTCATTTAAAACACGCAATTAAATAATACAAATAATAAAGTTCAATAAAAGTTGAGCAAATTTGTTTTATTTATTTTGCATTACCCACTCGTTTCAATGGATTTTGCACAGTTCTAGCGAAAATATTTCTTTGAAATCTTTTAATGTCTAAAGATTTTATAAATGTCACGTTCGTTGAAAATTAAATGCATATTGACCATCTCATTAAACCAAGATATTTTTTGTTTTAAACTAAACGTCGATACTTTAAACAATATTGCAAATTAAAGACTGGTTAAAAGATCGAAGAAGGAGACAACCATTTGAAATCTTTCTCTATTTGTCATTAAATACCAACTTAAAACAGGTCATCGAGAAAGCATACTCATATGGACCTTCCAGACAATCTATTTATGAGGCCTTTTGGTAAAACTAAAGTAGATGCGAGGTGACGTCGTGTAAAAACGAATCGTTGATAAATGGGAATGAGAAAATCGGAATGCTTGCTTCTTTTTGGATGATAGCTTCCAAAAAACATCTAGGAAATCTGATATAGAAGCGAGATTCAAAGATTTGCCTCCAATGACTTGCCTTGTACAACCTGTCCGAATCAGTTCTTCCAGAAATGTTGCTAGTATTAACCTTCCTTCGACGGTCTATTTATGACGCCCTATAGTAAAACTAAAGTAGATGCGATGTAGCGTCGTAATAAATACGAGAAAGTTGGAATGCTTGCTTCTTTCTGGATGCTTGCTTTCGAAAAACTTCCAATAAAGCTGATATAGAAGCGGGATTCAAAGATTTACCTCCAATGACTTGCCTTGTACAACCTGTCCGAATCAGTTCTTCCAGGAATGTTGCTAGTATTTACCTTCTAGCAACCTCCTTAGACGGTCTATTTATGACGCCCTATAGTAAAACTAAAGTAGATGCGATGAAGCGTCGTAATAAATACGAGAAAGTTGGAATGCTTGCTTCTTTCTGGATGCTTGCTTTCGAAAAACTTCCAATAAAGCTGATATAGAAGCGGGATTCAAAGATTTGCCTCCAATGACTTGCTTTGTACAACCTGTCGGAAGCAATTCTTCGAGGAAGCTTGCTAATATAACGGTCTTTTTAAGAGGCCTTATGTAATACAAGATGATAACGTGATAAACATGAATCGTTGTGATAAATAGGATTGAGAAAGTCGGAATGCTTGCTTCTTCCTGGATGCTTGCTTTCAAAAAACTTCCAGAGAATCTAAGAAGCGAGATTCACAACTTTGCCTTCAATGATTTGCCTTGTAAAGCCTGTCCTAAGTAGTTCTTTCAGGAAGCTTGCTTTTACTGACCTTCCAGACGGTCTGTTTAAAAGGCCTTATAGTAAAACTAAAGTAGATACGAGGTGGCGTCATGATAAACTGGAATCGATGTGACAAATACGAATGAGAAAGTCGGAATACTTGCTTCTTCTTGGATCTGATATAGGAATCTTATATAGAAGCGAGATTCTAAGCTTTTCTTCTTATGACTTGCCTTGTAAAGCCTGTCCAAAGTAATTCTTTCATTAAGCTTGCTGATATTGGTCTTCTTCGACGGTCTACTTATGAGGCCCTATTGTAAAACTAAAGTAGATGCGAAGTGGCGTCGTGATAAATACGAATCGTTGCGATAAATAGGAATGCTTGGTTCTTCCTGGATACTTGCTTTCAAAAAACTTCCAGGGAACCTGATATCTTGCCTTATACAACCTGTCTGAAGCAATTCTTCCAGGAAGCTTGCTTATATTGGTCTTCTTCGACGGTCTATTTATGGGGCCCTATAGTAAAACTAAAGTAGATGCAAGGTGACGTCGTGATATATATGAATCGTTGTGATAAATAGGAATGACAGAGTCCGGAATGCTTACTTCTTCCTGGATGCTTCCTTTAAAAAAAAAAAAACTTCCAGGGAATCTGATATCATGCCTTGTACAACCTTTCCGAAGCAATTCTTACAGGAACTCTGCTGATATTGGTCTTCTTAGACGGTCTATTTATGAGCCCACTCATTACCTTTGCAGTCTTCTTTCCATAGTCATTTCTTCCGACTGACTTACTTTGACTTCTTTTTGCTACTATTCCCCTTTTACATTCGCAATTCGAATCCTTTTCTGAACTTCTTAACTTAACATTAATCTTCTTTTCCTATATCTCCTTTTCCTGTCTCTGAAATTCTGCGCTTCTCCTCAATACTCTGACATGGTTCTATTTTTATTTGCCTTGGTCTTTCTTTCTTTCATGAAACCGTCGGCTTTTTCTGACCTTCACTTATGTGCTGTTTATATCGGGTGTTTTTTATTGAGGTATAGAACTTTAAGTTGGCATCACTTTTTTAACTGGCGGCCATTTTGTCAGCTGTCAAGTGATTAATATTTAGTTTGGTTTGCCATTTCATCATGAACAGGTTGACAAAAGAACAACGCTTGCAAATCGTGCAAATTTATTTCGAAAATAATGGTTCAGTTCGCGAAGTTTACCGCAAGCTCCGTCCATTTTATGGTCGACATAATCGTCCATCAGAGCAATTAATTCGGTTAACCATGGATCGTTTTCGCACTACGTTTACTCTATGTGATAATACGCATCCGCAGCGACGTCGAACAGTGCGCACCGAAGAAACAATTGCCGCTGTAGAGCAAAGTGTTGAAGAGGACCCGAATGAATCGATTCGCCACCGTGCACAGCAATTGGAGCTTTCCATCAACTTTATGGAAGATTTTGCGCAAAGATCATGGCTTGCGACCTTACAAGATCCAGCTTGTGCAAGAATTAAAGCCGCGAGACCATGCAATGCGTCGTGATTTTGGTGTATGGGCCGAAAATGAGATTGATCTCGATGCTCATTTTCATCGCAAAATTTTGTTCAGTGATGAGGCTCATTTTTGGTTGAATGGCTACGTCAACAAGCAAAATTGCCGCATTTGGAGTGAAGAGAATCCACATGAGACCCTTGAGACGCCATTACATCCACAAAAACTGACTGTTTGGTGTGCTCTATGGGCTGGTGGAGTCATTGGGCCATACTTCTTCCGAAATAATGCTGGAGAGTCAGTTACCATAAATGGAGACCGGTATAGAGCCATGATAACCGACTATTTTGTTCCCCAATTGGATGGCATGAATGTGGATGAGTTGTGGTTCCAACAAGACGGCGCTACATGCCACACAGCGCACGTCACAATTGATTTATTGAAGGAAACATTCGATGAGCGCATAATTTCGCGGAATGGACCTGTCAATTGGCCACCAAGATCGTGCGATTTGACACCACTGGATTATTTTCTTTGGGGATATGTGAAGTCGCTCGAAAAAGTAGTTGAAAATTGGACCTGTAGAATTGGCTTTATTCGAGCCAGCCGCGGCGGCCACATGCCCGAAATCATATTTAAACATTAATGGCATAAAATTATCCTTCCAATAAAGCCAAATTGATGGACATTAAAACGATTTTCTTGTGTTTTATTTCAATTCGAAGTTCTATACCTCTAAAAAAAACACCCATTATAACACAATCAGCTGATGATTGGGTGAAATTTGCATGTGTTCTGTTATTGTAACAAAAACAAAATATAGTATATTTTTAAAATATTTTACCCCTCTTGACCTAGTATACCCTAAATTAGCTTCCTCTGGCCTTTATCAAATCTCAGTTAGCTTTTCCTTGTCTTCTTCTTACTCTATTTGTGTCTTACATGTTTCTTTTAGATTCTTCTTTACATTTTTGGATCAAAATGAACGATTAAGGATTTTGGATTGAAGTGTTTGATGATGCTCCTTCTCGAAGATTCCGGTTTAGATCGAAGAGTTTAGCATCTATTCCGAGTGATCCTGTGTAAAAAAAGAAGCAAGTCAAAATACTTACATGAAAACAGAAGATATCCCTTTCTAAGAGGAAGCACTCTCCATGGTCTCTAAAATAAAAGGCAACTTACTTCAAAACAAGGAAGGTTGACTTCACTTATGCTTCTCTTCCAGGTTATACAGACGGAAGCATTACCATCATATCTAAAGAATGATCTGAGAACTCCGATTTATTAATACATCTAAAGAATGTTCAAGACTGAATAGTTTAAACAAGCTACGGAGTCAAACTTAACTCTAAAACTTCTGTCTTATGTCGATTTTCCTTGAAATCTAAACTTCAATTCCTCCATCTTTCATCTATCATTAGAGATTCCAGATTAATCGATATAGCATATAAACTGGATCTACCTTCATAATGTCTCTTTTCTTTTGTTGTACAGAATTAGGTGTTGGATTACTTATGCATCTGTTAATGATTGTGGTACCTTAATTTAAGTTTTATACATCCCTTCAAACTTTTGACATCCTTAACTAACGCATCTTTTTACTTCTTTCCTTCCACCATAAAGGATTATTCACGAAGTAAGAAACAAAGGAAGTAAGTTCCATTAAAAAGAAATCCTTTATAATGTTTTCTTTTGCCTTCCAATTATATTTCCTTCGTTCCATTAGTATATTACAATTAATCCGTTCCTATTTCTTACTCCATTAATTTCTATCCCACATTTCCTTTCGCCATTTATGTCTGACTCTCCATGAATTTCCTTGGGAAATACTTATCAATGTTTGGAAAATATTCTAACTTCCTTTTCTTTTGCATCTGTCGTATTAAAGAAAAGTATTTAAGACCTTTTGACTCATTTGTCTTATTCCCTCCATAGTTTAAACTATTTATGACATTCTGAATAACCTTTAAGTTAATTGAAAGTTTCGTAAGCATTTCTTTAGGCTTTGTTAGATATTATAGTTCTAGACACAACTTAAGACCTTTACGTGCCTCTACGAATGCCAACGATATCAACTACATGTATTCTAAAAGCTATAACCAACTTCTTCTGCCGTACCAACACCCACTTGGAAACCCTCAAAATTTATAATTAAACACGCAAGACTCAGTTTTGTTTGGAATTTATAATTTTTTCTTGCTTCTTTTAAACCAAAACATATGTGATTTGGTTTTACTTTTTTTTCGAAAAACATCGAGTGCAATGAAAAGAAGCAGCAGCAGACGTAGAAGAAGAAAGGCAAAATAAGAAAGAAAGAAATATGATTAACTTTCTCCAAACTGAAAGAGCACAACACGTTTTAACCCACAACGAAGAAAGGCATTGAAGAAAACTAGTTATGGATGGCAAAACAACAAAATAATACTATTATCGAGTGCAGCAAAGCACCGATTCCATGGCACTACGGCGACTACGACGACGACAACAGCTAACATTGAAACTCTGATTGCAGAGAAATGGAATCTTTGGAGTATTGTTTGGGATTGAATGGTGGCATGATTGTTGGTACAATTACCAACAATTTTAACAGTTAAAGTTGGAACCCTGTAGTTCCACATGTGGAAACTGACTCCAAGTTCAGAGAAATGGAAAGATATTTTGACATTAACTTGATATTGGGATTTATCAAGGTTTAAAGTCAGCTTTGGGTAGCTCTTACAGATACTATTAGGAAGCCCTTTCTTTTACAACCTAACCTTATCTTTTCTACTCCATCTAACTACTTTGAGCTACCAAATCACACTCCAAACCCTGGCAATCTCCAATCTCAAGTTTGTTTCAGAATGCCTTTCCATTTGTCAGTGTTTAACGACAAGCAAATAAAAGGTAACTTTCTCCAAATTCACGAAAGTTGCAAGACTTCATATTTGGGATTGCCAAGACTTTGAGTCAGCTTTGGGTAGCTTAAGTGAGATATATGGAAACATATAATATCAGGTTCTAACTAGACGAAAATGCACTCCAAAATCAGGAATCTAAGAAGATATTTAAAATTCTCAATGTTTTAAGTTCGCTTTGGGTAGTTCTAGTTAGAAGATAACTGAAAACATCCGGTTCTTAAAGGAAGCACTGTTGTAAAATCATGAATGTTGAAGGCGTTTTTATATCAGCTCGAGATTTGGGATTCTAAATCTTGAGTTTGCTTCGGGCTGCTTAAAATGGGAACATGTTTGATGACAAGTAAATTAAACTTACTCTAAAATCATGAAAGTGAGAAGCTATGTTAACATCATTTCACATTTGGGTCTGTCAAAGCCTTGAGTCTAATTTGGGTAGTTAAAAACGGTTAGATAGGAACATGAAAGATCCAGATCTAAAAAGAAGCACTTTCCATGTTCAAAGATGCGCGAGTAAAAGAAAATATACTTCAAAATCAGGAAACAGACAAGGTAGATTGACATTAGTTGATATTTGAAATTTCCAAAGTCTTGAGTTTCCATTGCGCAGCTCAAAAACGGAAGAGATATCCTTCTTAAAGGAAGCCCTCTCCATGTTCTCTAAACGAAAGGCAATTTATTCCAAAACAAGGAAGGTTAACTTCGGTTTGATATTTGAGATTGACAAGGTCTTCACATTTGGGACTCCCAAAGTCTTGTGTTAGATAGGAACAGGAAAGATCCGGTTTAAAACGAATAACTTTTCATGTTCAAAAACGAGCGAGTAAAAGAAAACATACTGCAAAATCAGGAAAGATACAAGGTAGATTGACATTAGTTTGACATTTGGAAAAACAAAAGAGATCCCCTTCGAAAAGGAAGCCCTCCCCATGTTCTCCAAATGAAAGGCAACTTACTTCTAAACAAGGAAGGTTGACTTCAGTTTGATATTTGGGATTGTCAAAGTCTTGAATGCGCTTTTAAGAGGAAGAACTCTTCATGGTCTGCAACTTAAAGGCAACTTACTTTAAAACAAGGAAGGTTGACTTCAGTTTGAAATTTGGGATTGCCAAAGTGTGCAGTCTTAAGTACGCTTCGGGAAGATTAAAAAGATTGGATGGGAACAGGAAAGATCCGGTTTTAAAATGAAGCACTTTTCATCATCAATGATACAAAAGAAAAGAAAACATACACCAAAATTAGGAAAGAGACTAGGTAGACCGACATCAGTTTGACATTTGGGATTGCCAAAGTCTTAAATTTCCATTGCATAGCTCAAAATACTTACATGGAAACAGAAGAGATCCGCTTCTAAAAAGAAGCCCTCTCCATATTCTCCAAGTAAAGTTGCCTTTCAAAACAAGGAAGAGAATGTCTTCACATTTAGTAGATCTTCATTTCTTAGAGAATCCATTATGTTACTCGAAATAGTCACAAAGAGTTCGCTAAAGGTAACTTAAAATGGTTACATGGAAAAAGAGAAGATCCAGTTCTAAAAGAAGACAATTTCTATGTCTAATGACATCCAAATGAAAGGAAACTTATTTTAAAGTCATGGCCGAGTATTTTGACATAAGCTTGAATTTGGGATTGTTAAGGTATTGGGTAGTTCAAAATGTTCCTCTGGAAATATAACGAAAAAAGCTACCATTATAACTCGGTTTACAGAGAAAAGCTTCTTTGGAGTCATGTATTATCAGGTAAATGCCGAAGTATTTTGAATTTGGTTACATGAAAACAGGGAAGATCCAGTTCTAAAAGGAGACAATGTCTATGTTTAATGACATCCAAATGAAAGGAAACTTATTTTGAAGTCATGGCCGAGTATTTTAACATAACCTTAAAATTTGGGATTATTGAAGTATTGAGTTCGGTTTGGGTAGCTCAAAATGTTTATCTGGAAATATGACGACAAAAGCTGTCATTATAACTCGGTATACAGAGAAAAGCTTCTTTGGAGTCATGTATTATCAGACAAATGCCGAAGAATTTTGAATTTGGTTAAATGAAAACATTGAAGATTCAGTTCTAAAAGGAGACAATGTCTATGTTCAATGGCATCCAAATGAAAGGAAACTTATTTTAAAGTCATGGTCGAGTATTTTGACATAAGTTTGACATTTGGGATTGTTGAAGTATTGAGTTCGCTTTGGGTAGCTTAAAATGTTCATGTGGAAACATGACGACAAAAGCCACTATTATAACTCGGATTACAGAGAAAAGCTTCTTTGGAGTCATGTATTATCAGACAAATGCCGAAGAATTTTGAATTTGGTTAAATGAAAACATTGAAGATGTGGCATCCAAATGAAAGGAAACTTATTTTAAAGTCATGGTCGAGTATTTTGACATAAGTTTGACATTTGGGATTGTTGAAGTATTGAGTTCGGTTTGGGTAGCTCAAAATGTTTATCTGGAAATATGACGACAAAAGCTGTCATTATAACTCGGTATACAGAGAAAAGCTTCTTTGGAGTCATGTATTATCAGACAAATGCCGAAGAATTTTGAATTTGGTTATATGAAAACATTGAAGATTCAGTTCTAAAAGGAGACAATGTCTATGTTCAATGGCATCCAAATGAAAGGAAACTTATTTTGAAGTCATGGCCGAGTATTTTAACATAACCTTGAAATTTGGGATTATTGAAGTATTGAGTTCGGTTTGGGTAGCTCAAAATGTTTATCTGGAAATATGACGACAAAAGCTGTCATTATAACTCGGTTTACAGAGAAAAGCTTCTTTGGAGTCATGTATTATCAGACAAATGCCGAAGAATTTTGAATTTGGTTAAATGAAAACATTGAAGATTCAGTTCTAAAAGGAGACAATGTCTATGTTCAATGGCATCCAAATGAAAGGAAACTTATTTTAAAGTCATGGCCGAGTATTTTAACATAACCTTAAAATTTGGGATTATTGAAGTATTGAGTTCGGTTTGGGTAGCTCAAAATGTTTATCTGGAAATATGACGACAAAAGCTGTCATTATAACTCGGTTTACAGAGAAAAGCTTCTTTGGAGTCATGTATTATCAGACAAATGCCGAAGAATTTTGAATTTGGTTAAATGAAAACATTGAAGATTCAGTTCTAAAAGGAGACAATGTCTATGTTCAATGGCATCCAAATGAAAGGAAATTTATTTTAAAGTCATGGTCGAGTATTCTGACATAAGTTTGACATTTGGGATTGTTGAAGTATTGAGTTCGATTTGGGTAGCTCAAAATGTTTATCTGGAAATATGACGACAAAAGCTGTCATTATAACTCGGTTTACAGAGAAAAGCTTCTTTGGAGTCATGTATTGTCAGACAAATGCCGAAGAATTTTGAATTTGGTTAAATGAAAACATTGAAGATTCAGTTCTAAAAGGAGACAATGTCTATGTTCAATGGCATCCAAATGAAAGGAAACTTATTTTAAAGTCATGGTCGAGTATTCTGACATAAGTTTGACATTTGGGATTGTTGAAGTATTGAGTTCGCTTTGGGTAGCTCAAAATGTTTATCTGGAAATATGACGACAAAAGCTGTCATTATAACTCGGTATACAGAGAAAAGCTTCTTTGGAGTCATGTATTATCAGACAAATGCCGAAGAATTTTGAATTTGTTTAAATGAAAACATTGAAGATTCAGTTCTAAAAGGAGACAATGTCTATGTTCAATGGCATCCAAATGAAAGGAAACTTATTTTAAAGTCATGGTCGAGTATTCTGACATAAGTTTGACATTTGGGATTGTTGAAGTATTGAGTTCGCTTTGGGTAGCCTAAAATGTTCATGTGGAAACATGACGACAAAAGCCACTATTATAACTCGGATTACAGAGAAAAGCTTCTTTGGAGTCATGTATTATCAGACAAATGCCGAAGAATTTTGAATTTGGTTAAATGAAAACATTGAAGATTCAGTTCTAAAAGGAGACAATGTCTATGTTCAATGGCATCCAAATGAAAGGAAACTTATTTTAAAGTCATGGTCGAGTATTCTGACATAAGTTTGACATTTGGGATTGTTGAAGTATTGAGTTCGCTTTGGGTAGCTTAAAATGTTCATGTGGAAACATGACGACAAAAGCCACTATTATAACTCGGATTACAGAGAAAATGCAAATGTCGAAGAATTTTGACTTAAGCTTTAGATTAAAGATTGTCAAGGATTACCAATAAGAACTGGCTTTGCAATTAAAGCTATTCTGGAATGTCAAAGTCTTGAAAGAGATTTGGATAGCTCAAGTTGTTTATCTGAAGAGATGGGGTTAAAAATAATTTGGATTAGTTGGATGTTAGTGAGCCACTGTGGTGTAGCAGGTTAGTCATCCGCCTAGCATATCAGAGGTCCCAAGTTCAATCCCCGGTCAGACTTACTAGAAAAAAATAAATTTTCAAAAAAGCGGCGGTTCACCTCATAACTCAGCTAGCCACTGGTTATTGAGTATTAGGCTTTATAAAACTTCTCTAACTAATGCATTTGCCGTTCGGAGCCGTAGTTAAAAAGTAGGTCCCTTTCAATGAGTCTAAAAATAGAATCGGATGCCGCTCATTGTCTGAAAGAAGTAAAAGTTGTTCCTATTGGAATGTTGTCGTGGAAATTATATATATTAGTTAGATGTTAGGATTATTAAAGTTTCGAGTCCGCTCTGGATAGTTCAAAATATTAACCTTAAAACAAATGTAAATGTATTTTGGGATTCTCAAAGTCTTGAGTCCGCTTAGGGAAGCTCAGAATGTTTATCTAAAAACAAACTAATGTCGAAACTAGAAATACATACTATCCACATTCAATGACAATATTCCGCTGAAAATACCAAATACATTCGGAGCCAATCTCAACCATTCAAACTGCTGGGAATCTAGTCAAAAGAGAAGGTAAACTATACGTTTGCAAAACCACGAATATGACTTTGTGCTTTTCTTAGTAATAACACCAGACCAAGACCAACAGATTGCTAAGCTTTTCTTTTTGGTTAAAGAAAACAAAAAAAAAACATTAAATCAAGAAGAAAGTGATATTACTTACACGTTAGAGAAATACAGAGACACAGACCAATAAATTTTAAACACAAACAACATAAACGAATAAATAGCAAAGAAATGGAAAGAATCATGATACAAAAAAAAACAATGTAAGCCAAGACAGTCCGAATAACGACTGAAAGACAGCGTCTTAAGACTCAGTGAGAGTAAAGAAAAAGTAAAGAAATGTAAATGAAAGTTATTTTGTAGAAAGACGAGTAAATAAATAAAAAGTAAAAAACAAACGTTAAACAATTTTTATAGGCTTAAACGAGAATTTTTAGTGTGTTTTTTTGTTAATAAATAAAAAAAAACCCGTTATTTTCTGTGATTGTCTTGTGGCTTAAAAGAACAATTTTTGTAGTTGCTGTTGTAAAAAGATATTAAGGTGAAAGTGGTCTAGAATGCTTAAACGTATGTGGGAATAGTGACGGAGAATGATGTGGGCATTGAAAGTAAGTGGTTTTGAAATAAGAATAGTTTCTTTTTTCAATTTAATTTGAAATAACTAAAAGCTAATATGTAATTGAATAATTTGGTTTGTTTCAGTTTCTACTTCTGTCCCCTTCTTCGATTTTCTTTAATTTCTTTCATTGCAGCTTTATTTCAGAGCTTCCTAAATATTAAGTTCTCCGTCTGTTACCTTGGACTCCCTATGGAGCATGGCGTCTTAACTATCCTCTTAAATTGGACTCTATTGCAAGATGTTTGGCTGACGTCATTCCTTGAATAGATTGCTCTTCAATTGACCTCCTCCACTTTCTAGCAGTCGCACTAATTCCACGGCTTCTTCCATGTGGATTTCATTGAAGCACTTATCGAGCAAAGTTGATATTTGGCCTATCTACATCGCTTTTCGCTGACATTCCTGTACAGAAGAAGGGATTTGGTTTGCCGCGTTCAATCAAATACAACCTATTAAAATGTATATATTGTATATACGAATTGGGCTTCCTTCTTCGAAAATTTAAAGGAAGAGAGGCCCTATGCTCCACTGGGAGTCAAGGATAACAAAAGAAGAAGAGGTGAAATCTGATGAAAAGGAGAGATTAAGCTTTATTTTTTTCAACATTGTAATTGCAAGTCATGTCTATTTTAAGAACCGTGAAGTTGCACTATTTCCTGTTATTTAGACTTATTGTTTAGGCATTTTGTTCTACAGCCAATTTCATTTCTTTTACATCGACGGCGTGTTATTGCTGTAGACTTACCGCCGATGGAAGATGCTGTGGTAATTGCTATCTTAATAGAAATTAGTAACGACGAAATTAATGTTGCAGTGACCAGGATTAGAACCTAGGCTGAATATGCCTCATGCGGTTTGGCCACCTTATATAAGGGAATTGCCGTAAAAATTTGTTTGTAACGGTTTGACGGCTCACGACAATGAGATTTGTTCGTCTTTAAGTTTCGCAATCGTCCAATATTAACGACTTGAAGCTCGTGACCAGAATTCAAACCTAGGCTGAATATGATATGTTTTGCTTAGTAGTCCACGTGCTAAATAATGAAGCCACAGCGCAGGCTCATGCGATTTAACAACCGTATATAATGAAATTGCCGTAAGATATTGTTAAGGTGAGGCCCTATGCTTCACTGGGAGTCAAGGATAACAGAAGAAGAAGAAGAAGAATTGTAAAGGTTTGATGACTCATGATAATGTTCGTCTTTAAGTTTCGCAATCGTCCAATCTTAACGACTTGACGTTTGTGACCTGGATTCGAACCTAGACTGAATATGATATGTTATACTCAGTAGTCGAAGTGCTATCCAACATAACCACAGCCGCTTCATGCGATTTGGCCACCATAGATAAGGGAATTGCCGTAAGAACTTGTTTGTGAAGGTTTGATGGCTCACGACAATGGATCAATAATGGGATTTGTACGTCTTCAAGTTTCGCAGCCGTCCAATAGAAATGACTTGACGTTCGTGTTGTTTTTTTGTCGAGTTTTTATTAAGATCGCAAAATGCCAAATGCAGCCAAACATGTTTAAATAGTTCAAGGCTCAAACACATCTAATTATTGAGCTATAGCTTTCAGGTCCAATATCGGAGGGTGCCGACGGATTATAAGAAGAGCTTTTTAAGGCAATTACTTGATAAGGTCCACATTTCAAGTTAAGAAACCATATGGTTGGAAGAACGCATGAACAATGATTGGAGTCGAAGCGGTTTTGTCTCCTTCGACGTGCGTATACGTGGAGATATAAGCCTCCTTTTCATTGCAAATAAGATTCTATCGACCAGATGGTATAGCCTAAACTACAACTGACAAAAATAAAATCCTGAATAAGACACAAGAGCCTAATAAAACGAAGGTCTTTAACGCAATATTAGAGGTTAGCATCCACACGCAGTTAATTTATTTAAAATACCTATCAGAGACTTTTATTACAAAACGAGGTTTCAAGCAAGCCGATAGCTTATCATGTGATCTCTTCAGCGTTTTGTAAAAGAAAATCTTTTCTTTTGACCCTTAAACTTTTAGATCTTTCTGCCTTTCCTTGAGATTCCATCAGTCTTTGAAGGTATTTATCAAAGCCTGGCTTTCTCTGGCTCTAAGTTTCTAGAACAAGGGTTTCACTTGTCATTTTCAAAGATTCTTAATAGAAGAAGGAAGATGTGGAAGCGAAAACCAATTTGCACTGTTTGGACTCCTTCCATGATCAAACGCTCGTTACAATATATGATTTCATCGAAATATGTTCAGAACTGAATTCTCATACCCAGAACATCAAGACCATCCACTGATTTCTCAAAATTTACAACATCTATGAATATAGATTAAGAAACATACTATGCCGTGCATTTATGCATAAGTCTTCTGAGCACGGAAATCGACTTCATTCGAAAGTAAACGAAGATTCAGTCAGAAGAGATCATGTGATCTCTGTGAACTTTTTGTTAAAGAAAATCCCGTGAGATTCTCACGACACATGAAGTCTTCCCGACGCTTGACAAATTGCATTGAGTCCAAAACTTTACACTGAGTTCTCATATCCTAAACATCAAGAACATCTACAGATTCCTGATTATTTTATTTCATAGATTCTGAAAGATGAAGTCTATTGAGCATTAGAATCCACTACATTTGAATGAATCGAGTAGCCAACCTATAACTATCATCTGTAAAAGAGTAGATAGGATTCGTATTTCTTCGTTCATCATTTTTCTTCTAAGTACAAAGAAGGATCTCCAAATCATAGTTTGTGTTCAAAGAAGGTATTTTTCGCACTTAATCCCAATCTGCTATATTTATTTATTAATGTTATAGACAATTTATTGATAAAAGGTAGTGGGGACAAACAGTTCCTCCACGCGTTTCGATGGTTAATTATGTCATCATCATCAGTAGAAGTAGGGATACTCCTTCTAGTTTGAGGTTAATTGAATTGGAAGCTTTAATTGTAACAATTTTGTGTATTTTTTTCTTCCTTTATATTTCCCTGGTTCTACGAGTATTTTGACCACTTTAAACTTCCTTTGACTTTTTGCATTCCTTTTCGGAATACCTTATTAGAAGACTTTCAACTTCCTTCTTTGAAGTTTTAATAGTTTAAGAAACTCCAAATCACTGACTTAAAATGTTTGTTGTAATGGTTCCTCGACGTGTTTGAAAGCTGGTTAGGCCATCATCTGCAGAAGGTGTATCTCTATTTCTAGTTTTAGGTTAGTTGCTAAAATTGGTTAACATGGCAACTCTACAGAATGTAGTTACACAAGGAAAATTAGAAGAAAAACGAAAATGATCCCGAGGGAAGACGACGTCCGAAACCTCGATGGAAAGACCAAGTAAAATAAAATGACTTAAAATGTTTGTTGTAATGGTTCCTCGACGTGTTTGATAGCCGGTTAGGCTATCATCTACAGAAGGTGTATCTCTATTTATAGTTTTAGGTTAGTTGCTAAAATTGGTTAACATGGCAACTCTACAGAATGTAGTTACACAAGGAAAATTAGAAGAAAAACGAAAATGATCCCGAGGGAAGACGACGTCCGAAACCTCGATGGAAAGACCAAGTAAAATAAAATTATTTAAAATGTTTGTTGTAATGGTTCCTCGACGTGTTTGATAGCCGGTTAGGCTATCATCTACAGAAGGTGTATCTCTATTTATAGTTTTAGGTTAGTTGCTAAAATTGGTTAACATGGCAACTCTACAGAATGTAGTTACACAAGGAAAATTAGAAGAAAAACGAAAATGATCCCGAGGGAACTAGCAGAAGACGACGTCCGAAACCTCGATGGAAAGACCAAGTAATTAGAAAATATGCGCATGGAAAATATGAAAATATGCTCTGCGTTTGACCTAAACAGGTTGTAACAGGGATGGCAAACTTGGTACAATTGTACTTTTTTGCTACATTTTCAACCTAATTGGTACCATAGTTTTACCACTTCCTACTTAATACAATTTTTAATTTTTGACTTTTTACTGTTTAGTTTGGTTATAAAGTTTTCGGTAGACTATAGAGTTTTCGGAAGACTAAAACTCTTATCCCATTGGTCTGATCTTTGCAACACATAGAAATGGCTCTGAGACCAACTTATAGTATTCGGATTGATTTATTATCACTTTCTGTGTTGATTTTAAGTTCAAGTGCAAATTAAATATGTCGAGTTTTTTTTTATTTTAAGATCAAAAGGAATCAAATAGGATCCATTCTAAAGTTTCGAATTTGATACTCGTCAAATCGTCACCTACAAGATGAAATAACCTATCTACAGTTTTCAAAAGTTTAGAGGAGAGGGAATAAACGTCAAAAAATTGTAACTATTTGCAATATTTTAACGAAAATTATGTATTTAGATTAAAATTAAACCAGAAATATATATCGGTTGAAAAAATTTTGTTTTTCTTAACACAGCTTATGTTATGTCACTTAGGTTATTTGGGATTGCAAAAATAATAACAGTTTTAGTTTCTTTTACTGGTTAAGGCAAATGAAAGTACTTAAAGATTGTTTAAATTACACTATGCAACAAAATTAAACTTCTATCACGATTTTTGATGATTTAGTTTTATCTTTTTTAAATGTGTAACGGTCCTCTAGGTACAAAACTGTACAAATTTGATCATTTGTGATATTAGATGTTCAAAATTTTGCACAGATATACGTTATGATATAGGGAATAATAGTTCTTAAAAAATTCAATTTTGAAATTTTTGCAGATAGGTTATTTAAGATAACGAAATGAGCGATTTTTTGAAGCCGAAATGTTAAATTTTTAATATCGGGTGTTTTTTATTGAGGTATAGAACTTTAAGTTGGCATCACTTTTTTAACTGGCGGCCATTTTGTCAGCTGTCAAGTGATTAATATTTAGTTTGGTTTGCCATTTCATCATGAACAGGTTGACAAAAGAACAACGCTTGCAAATCGTGCAAATTTATTTCGAAAATAATGGTTCAGTTCGCGAAGTTTACCGCAAGCTACGTCCATTTTATGGTCGACATAATCGTCCATCAGAGCAATTAATTCGGTTAACCTTGGATCGTTTTCGCACTACGTTTACTCTATGTGATAATACGCATCCGCAGCGACGTCGAACAGTGCGCACCGAAGAAACAATTGCCGCTGTAGAGCAAAGTGTTGAAGAGGACCCGAATGAATCGATTCGCCACCGTGCACAGCAATTGGAGCTTTGTCCATCAACTTTATGGAAGATTTTGCGCAAAGATCTTGGCTTGCGACCTTACAAGATCCAGCTTGTGCAAGAATTAAAGCCGCCAGACCATGCAATGCGTCGTGATTTTGGTGTATGGGCCGAAAATGAGATTGATCTCGATGCTGATTTTCATCGCAAAATTTTGTTCAGTGATGAGGCTCATTTTTGGTTGAATGGCTACGTCAACAAGCAAAATTGCCGCATTTTGAGTGAAGAGAATCCACATGAGACCCTTGAGACGCCATTACATCCACAAAAACTGACTGTTTGGTGTGCTCTATGGGCTGGTGGAGTCATTGGGCCATACTTCTTCCGAAATAATGCTGGAGAGTCAGTTACCATAAATGGAGACCGGCATAGAGCCATGATAACCGACTATTTTGTTCCCCAATTGGATGGCATGAATGTGGACGAGTTGTGGTTCCAACAAGACGACGCTACATGCCACACAGCGCACGTCACAATTGGTTTATTGAAGGAAACATTCGATGAGCGCACAATTTCGCGGAATGGACCTGTCAATTGGCCACCAAGATCGTGCGATTTGACACCACTGGATTATTTTCTTTGGGGATATGTGAAGTCGCTCGTCTACGCCAACAAACCAGAAACGTTAGGGGACTTGGAAGCCAACATTCGTGGCGTTATTGCCAACATACGGCCCCATATGCTCGAAAAAGTAGATGAAAATTGGACCTGTAGAATTGCAGCAACTCCGAAACCTGACTTGAAGTTCAGTTGCCTTAAATGGACAGTTTAATTATAACAAATTCATATAAAATTAAACTTTTTTTCAGAATTTCCCAAGGATATTCAGAGACTCCTTAAACCAAATAATTGATCGCTTACTTAAAAAAGATACACTTAACCAAGGTTTCAAAGTAATTGCGTGAAGTAATTTAGAAACACGTCAGCAAATTTCCTTTGTTCCTGCCAAGACAAATGACCATTTCTTTCCGTTTTTCTTTATATTTTAATCATTATTCGCTGGCTATAAAAAAAATAATCTTGTTAATTATTGTATTGTCATGTAAAAAACTATAAAACATGCATGAAAATATTACGTTTCTTGCTGCTGCTACGTCGACGTCAAAACTATTTGAACAGGCAACCCTCCTTCTTCTACTACTTCTTCTTCTTTGTTGGCAACCACAATAACTAGAATGACTACGAGTATCTTGAGCTTCTTCTTTTTTTCTCGTACTATGAAATGCATATGTCAATGAAATGCATATTTTTGTTCTGGTATTATTTATAATATATATGGAATTCCTTCTTCACCTCATCCTTCACTTCTACTACATTCACTTACCACTTATCGCATACTATGAAGCTACAAACAACAATAAACTATAGAATTCAATGTAAAACTACAGCAATTGCGATAGCAGCAACAACCACCAACAACAGCAACAACAACAGCGACAACGTCAACAATAAGAAGAAAGAATGAAAATGAAAAAATGACATAATAAAACTGCAGCAACTAAAAAAATTCTTGGGGTAGGTTTTGGAATTTTATTTCTCTACATTCATTACAAAAAAATAAAAAAATAAAATAATACTAAAAATATAAAAACAACCAACTGCTGTTGTTGCTGCTGATGATGATGATGGTGGTGGTGGTGGTGGTGGTGGTGATGTTTTGTTCTGTTGCTGCAGCCTTAACAAAAGTTGTTGCTTTTGTAATTGTAGTAACATCATCTCACATATAACTTTGAATTAAAATAACAACAACAACAACTAAACATTAATAATAATAATAATAATAATAATGAAAAACGACGACAACAACAGCAACTTTAAATTCAATTGCAAATGTCGTCTATAATCAGATATTACAAGTTCATGTACATGTACAAATTACACACTTTTACACTCACATAAGCATGCATGTGCTTTGTATGTACACACAATTATTTACATTACCGTATATGTATACAATCCAAACATACTTTTACACATGTATGCAAGTGCATATGTTTGCATGCCTGCGAAAATAAACATCATATAATAAAATAAAATGCATGTGTACAAAACTTGCAAACCTGCATGCAGGCATGTTCACTTAAAATCGTCAATAATCAGACTTGGGAATGTATGATTTCTTTAATTAGAGTCCCCATTTTCCTTTTCTTACACTCCATTTAAAAAATAATGGGTCCTAATGTATGATTTCTTCAAAGTCCTTACATTCCATTTGTAACATATTTAAATTCCCTAATGGATCCTTCTTTTTTACATTATAGTTTCTTCTAAATATGCCTTTTCCTTCCATTCAAATTGATTCTTTAGTTGGACCCCTGGAGATTTACACGGATGAATCTAAATAGAAAAATAGAATTAAGCTCCTAGAATTCTGCAATAATCTGCAGGCTGGAATTACAGCGATCTATAGGGCGAGTAAATGGCTAAGGTACCGCCGAATATACTACAGAGATATTCGTTTTGGTACTGATGGTCTTGCCGCCATTCATTCCTTATCTTCGGTATTTACGACATCCTTTCAGACTCGTGAATGGCGGGCATCCCTAAATGAGATGGCGGGACATACCAACAAAAAACTCTTTTGGGTACGTAGCAATAACAATATATCATGTATCTAACTTTATCGCTGTCAGTATATGTTTAGGTATACCGCTATCAGCTTAGATGAAGTAAGGGATGTTGGTCTTAACTTGCTAAGCGTAGACTTATCTTGGTTATTCTTCATCTCAACTGCGGACACTAACCTCTTTGTGGTATCTCCCGAGGAACTACGCAAGCACCCATTCGTATAGTCAAACATCTAACATGTACCGCGAGTTCTCCCATAAGAACGATAAAAATATAGATAGGCCGTAAGGCTAGTAACCCACTCCTAGAAATAACAATTACTATGAAAAAGCTAAATATAGAATAAAAACAGTCATCGCCTTATATTAGAAGAGGAGATCCGAAACTTCAATGGCAAGACTAAATGGAGAATATGCACACAAGATCAAAGAGCATTGATAGTCTTGCCGCCATCCATTCCTTTTCTTCGGTCTCTACCACATCCGTTCTGACTCGTGAATGGCGGAAATCCCTAAATGAGATGGCAAGACATTCCAATATAGAACACTTTTCGGTACGTAGCCACAACAATATACCAGGTAACTTTATTGCAGATAATCTAATGAAACTCGGAGTTCTCCTCAGTCAGGAGGATATTGACCAATATAAAGGTATACCGCTATCAGCCAGTGATTTTTTTTTTAACTTGGACCAACACTCTGGCAATGACCCCTACTCATGCAAAGCATTGTGTTAGAACTAGGAAACTAGGTTTTGGGAAGGAGGATTGAGGAAAATAAAGGAAGTCAACATTTGACTTGAATTTTCTTACATCATATATGGAAGGGAAGACTTCTGCGGGAAGTTTGTTTCACATACGAACTGTGCGGCTAAAGAACAAATTTTCTCTGAAATACGTTGTGCGATACACTGTCCAGTCGACCACGAACATATGTGCTCTAGAAGAAAAACGCGAGTTCTGCAGTGATAATCGTTTTTCAGGAACAAGATTCCTGATATCTTCAGAATACATGATATCTTCAGATACACCCCACATTTGGTCGGAATTAAGAAGTATACATATAAGGTGATCAGATGGAGGCACTTAAATACTTCTTTCGACACTTAAAAATGTGTCTAGTCCAACGGATATACCTAGAACATCAAGAGCTTTTGATTCCACAATATTTATACCACCCATAAACACAAAAGAAGCAACATGTTCGGACGTGCGCTTGTGTGTTAATAAATAATATTGAGTCGTCCGGACATTAAAATCGACCCTATTTGCGCGTCCCCATTCGGAGATTGTATTAAGATCCCGGTTTAACGTTTTGTCCATATGTTGTCTCATGGCCTTAATCTCCAAAAGGCTTGGTCTATGATTAAATGAGTACGAATAGCAAATGTTGCTATCATCTGCAAAATAATATATAGGATTGAAAGTTTGATGTAGTAGGTCATTAAGAAATAGGGTAGGGGAAGAACGGAGCCTTGCTGTATGCCCGAATAGAGCTTGAACTCGTTTGATGAGATCCTATCTAAGAGACAAAATCTTCAAAGCAATCACCATCTGGGCTACCCGTTTCTGCACGATTAATCAGAGGTCTCATTCATTGCTGCATCTGGTTGGCTTTAACAGTGCCATAATACATTTGGTAGTCATGAATTTGCTAACACAATGGGACCACTTTCTAGAAATCAAGTGACGAGGATTTTGTTGTCAGCCACATGCTTAACCTAACCTTTCCAGTTTACCTTTCATTAACTGTTTCATTATCTTTTCGACGGAAGCAGAAAGCCATACTATTTTACCCTGGGTTGAAACCCTTCTTTATTTGCTTAGTTATGCTTAGCAAAGATTCTTCTCCGTAAAAGAAGACGAAACTATTTTGTCTTTCTTGGGTTTCGTGTTCTTCTTTATCAGCGTTTGAAACATTTTTTTAAGCTTAATTTTAATTGACTTATTTTGCTTTCCTTTGCACGCTTTCAACTGAGTTATGCTTAATAAGTTTCTAGAAGAAGGAAGCAATATCAGAGGAAGATGAAACTATTTTACCTTCCTACTTTTTCTCCTTCATTTGCTTGTCTTTTCTTTCCAAAGATTCTTCAGAGTAGAAATAATCGATTGAAGAAGAAGGCGAATAGCTTCTTCCAAGTATGATTTCATTAATCACTATCCTCACTTTCCATTTCTTTCATAACAAAACTCCTTCCTGGATCTCTCCATCTTTACCTATCTTAAACTTCTCTTACATTTAGGTACTTTCGTTTGCCTTTCCTTAGGGTTCCATCAGACTTTGGAGGGATTTACTTAAGTTTAAATTCTTCTGGCTCTAAGTTTATCTATCATATCCAAAGACTCTTAATAGAAGAAGGAATCGTTAAAAGAGGAAGAAGCTTTCTCTTCATTTGCTTATCTATCTCTTCCAAAGTTTCTTCATAGAAGATGGAATCGGCAGTAAAGGATGAAGAAACCATTTGGAATTTCTGGAATTTCGGTTCCTTCCCCATTTGCTTAAATATCTCTTCCAAAGATTCTTCCCTAAAAAAGAAATCGGCAGTAGAGGAAGAAAAAACCATTTGGGCTTTCTTGAATTTCGCTTCCTTCTTGATTTTCTTATCTATCTCTACCAAAGATTCTTTATAGAAGACAGAATCGGCAGTAGAGGAAGAAGAAAGCATTTGGACTTTCTTGCGTTCCGTTTCCTTCTTCTTTTGCTTATCTATCCGTTCAAAGATTCTTCATAGAAGAAGAAATCCGTAGTAGTGAAAGAAGAAATCATTTGGCCTTTCTTGGATTTCGCTTCCTTCTTCACTTCTTTAACTATCCTTTCATCCTTTCAAAGATTCTTCACAGAAAAAGGAAGCGATAGATGTGAAAGGCGACATTATTTTGCTGTTCTTGGATTTTGTTTCCTTCTTCCTTTCCAAAGATATTCAAAGCTTACAACTGTTTGTAATGTTTTATGTTCATCCCTCTGCTAAACAATCACTAAACCCTCCAAATTCTATCATAATATTTTTTAATTCCTTTGAGACATTGAAATTTGGAATATAGCTGATCACTTCTATATTAATTCTACTATTTCAATTATTTTGTTATAATCATTTACCTCATGCTTCTTTAATTGATTTTCGGAGACCATCATTCTTTCTTTTTTCCATATCTAAATTTGGTATTCCCAAATCTTTAATGCCCTTTCTTTGTTCTTTATTATTTCCAAACACTTCCATAACTTCACGAAAAAGTGTCGAATCCCTTTAAGTCATCTAGACTTGGGTTCGATATAATCATTTCCGCGTACGTTTTTAAAAAAGTCTTTGTTCTTTATTGTTTCCAAACACTTCCATAACCTCACTAATTGCTCTATATTCTATTGAAAAAGTATGGAATCCCTTTTAAGTCATCTAGACTTGGGTTCGATGTGATCGTTTCCGTGGTTCCGTTTTTACAAAAGTCTCGTGAATTTTCTTTAAAAATTACACTTTTCAGTTCGTTCATTTCCGTCGTTTTGATGCTTCCAGATTTAGATTGAAATTGATCATTGCTGTTTTAGATTTTCTTAAAAACCCTCGCTATATCTTTTTCAAAGATCCCACTCTTTCAATTTCCTGTTTCGCCTAGAATAAACACTTGAGAACAAACAACGAAAAACGAAATAAATAATAAAGAACTAAAAGAACGAACGAACTACCCAACATGTGCATGAGAGTGCAATGACTACTAAAATAATAAAATAAAATAATAAAAAAACGAAGCAAAAACAAATTAAATTTTTGCTGTTTATTTAAAAACAAAATTATATACGAAACGAAAACAAAATATTATACTAGTCTTTATAGTATATGAGGAATAGTAGAGGTAATAGTTCGTCCACCCCTTTTAATATTTTTGTAATCTGGCAAATAAAAATGTAAATGTACAAACAAAATACTACGTAATGCAATAATTATTTAATAAACTAATTAAAAATTTAAAATAACTTACAATTATAAGGCATACGTACGAGTATATTAAGGGGAATAACATTTTATGAAAGGAATTTAAGGTACTTAATCGATACAAAGTTATTGTAAAATAGATTTTAAAAGTAATTTTCTTGGAATATTGAAAAGATTCTTTTAGAGATCTTCAGTTTTCTAAGCAAATTAACCCTTGAAAGATTCAAAGTTTTCTTTAGCATCTAATTTTAGAACCATTTAATATTTTAGATTTACACTAAAACCCCCAAAAGCTTATTTTAGGTTATATTTAATGATTCAAGCCTTTTCTCCTTGGAAACCTACCTAGACCCTGCCTTCGTTGAAGGGTTAATTATTCTAGTTCAATATATTGATTTGTGTTAAAGAGTCTTTTAAGACTTTAAACTGCATTTTGTAGCATTTTAATTTGAAATATCAGAGTATAGCTAAAGTTTCTAAAGTTATATTTTTATTTATACAAATTTGCCACATTTTCTCCTTGGAAACCTAAACAAGTCTTTCGTCCGTTTGAGGGTTATTCATTATTTCCCATTGATTTGGTTTGTTTTTAAGAGTTTATGAAAGTTTTAAAGTGTATTTTAAAGCAATTTTAGTTTTTATTTGATATAATAGCTTAAGCTTCCAATGTCATATTTTCATTTCTAAACATTTTAACCTTTTTCCCTTTGGGAAGGAGGCAAAGCCTTGCGTACATTGTTACTCAACCATTTTCTCCTTGGAAACGTACCTAGGGCCTACCTTCGCTTAAGAGTTAATTATTCTAATTCGATGTATTGATTTGTGTTTATAGGTATTTTAAGACTTGGGACTGCATTTTGTAGCATTTTAATTTAAAATATCAGTGGAAAGCTGAAGTTTCCAAAGTTATATTATAATTTATACAGATTTGTCACATTTTCTCCTTGGAAACCTAAACAAGTCTTTCGTCCGTTTGAGGGTTATTCAATATTTTTCATTGATTTGGTTTGTTTTTAAGATTTATGAAAATTTTCATGTGCATTTTAAAACAATTTTAGTTAATATTTGATATATTAGCTTAAGCTTTCAATGTCATATCTTCATTTCCAAATATGTTAACCCTTTCCTCTTTGGAAAGGAGCAAAAGTCTCGCGTCTGTCGTAAAGTTAATTACTTTAATTCCGTAAACTTATCTGTTCTTAAGTATTTGCAGAAGTTTCCAAGTGCATTTTTATGCAGTTTCCGATAATATTTAAGCTTAGATGTTCAACAATACATTTTCAGTTTAGCCAATTCAAAGCATTTCACTTTGGAAACGAACGCAAATACTGCGTTCGTTTAGGGGTTAATGGTGTAGATTATGTTAGAGTTTTAGTATTTATTAGAGTTAGGAAGCTGATATCATTGCTTTGGTTAGGTTAGGTTCAAGGGGCAGTCTTGTCATCAGACTACTTGGACAATGAAGTCCATTGAAAGTTAGTAGAAGGCATATTATTGGCTTCCCATGTTGAATCATCTTGAACGCTTTAAAATGCCCTAAAGCCTACATTACGTCAGCGAGATCGTTGGGGTCTGCAAAGAAATAAGAGCCTAGAGTAGTCTTCTACTGTACGACAGAGCAGGACCAATGAAGTGAAGATGATTTAAAAACTTCTCATCACTACAGCTTTCGCAAAAGTAGCTTGACAAAACCTTCAGCCTAACTGCGTGTTTCAAATCAGTCCAGATCATCTACATTTTCAAAGAAATAACAACGACAGGGCAAGTCTAGAGAAGATGTTTTTGGACTTCTCCACTTCTCTGTCACTACAACTTCTACAAAGTAATTCGGTTGAAACCTTGTGTCTTGATTATCCAAATCTCCAAAGCAATAACAACGCAAAATAGCTCCTATACTATACGTCAGGATAGACTCCTCCACTTCCTCGTCTCTACAACTTCTACAAAATAAGTCATCAGCCTAACCTCGTGTCTTGCAATCGGTGCTGAACGTCCAAATCTTCCAAGCAAAAACAACGAAAGATTTGTAAAACTTTCGAAGTGTATAACATTCCGTTTTCAGGCATTTGGACTCTTATGAATTCGAAAATCACATTTTCATTAATGCAAAGTCATTTTATAGTTAGAAAGGAACCCAAGTCCATCAACCATCCAAGGTCTAATCATCTTAATTCCATAAAATGGTTTGTGCTTAACTGTATTTAGAAAATTTTAAGTGCATTTCTTTGCATTTTATGCAAAATTTTATATGAAAGCTTAAGCTTTCCAAAACGGTATTTTTCATTTAAGCAAATTTCAAGCGTTTTCTCTTTGAAAACGTTTTGAACCTCAGCGTTCGTTGGAGGTTTAATCATCTTAATGCTATGTATTGGTTTGTGCTTAAGTGTTCGTTCAAGTCTCGCGTTCGTTAAAGGGTTTACTGACATAATTTTAGGGATTTATTGGTTCCTTAGTGTTTGTAAAACTTTAGAAGTGTATAACTTTCCATTTTCAGGCATTTTGAACGCTTAGGAATTCAAAAAATCACATTTTCATTAACACAAATTTAAGACATTTTCTAGTTGGAAAGGAATCCAAGTCCCAAATTTATCCAAGGCTTAATTATCTTGATTCTATAAATTGATTTGTGCTTAAGTATATTCAAAAGCTTTGAAGTGCATTTCTTTGTATTTTATGAAAAATTTTATAAGAAACCTTAAGCTCTCCAAAAACAATATATTTCATTAATACAAATTTTAGCTTTTCTTTTTGGAAACGTTTTGAACTTTAGCATTCGTTGAAGGGTTAATCATCTTAATTCTATAAATTGATTTGTGCTTAAATGTATTCAAAAGCTTTTAAGTGCATTTCTTTGCATTTTATGCAAAATTTCACAAGAAAGCTTAAGCTTTCCAAAAACCGTATTTTTCATTAATACAAATTTCAAAAGTTTTCTATTTGGAAAGGTTTCGAATCTCAGCGTTCGTTGGAGGTTTAATCATCTTAATGCTATGTATTGGTTTGTGCTTAAGTGTTCGTTCAAGTCTTGCGTTCGTTAAAGGGTAAATTGACTTAATTTCAGGGATTTCTTTGTTCCTAAGTGTTTGTAAAACTTTTGAAGTGTATAATATTCCGTTTTCAGGCATTTGGACGCTAAGAAATTAAAAAAAATCACATTTTCATTAAGACAAATTTAAGACATTTTCTAGTTGGAAAGGAGTCCAAGTCCCACATTTTTCCAAGGGCTTATTATCTTAATTCTATAAATTAATTTGTGCTTAAGTATATTCAAAAGCTTTGAAGTGTCTTGCTTTGCATTTTATGTAAAAATTCATAAGAAACCTTATGCTTTCCAAAAATCATATTTTACATTTATACATATTTCAACCATTTTCCCTATGGAAACGTTTTGAACCTCTGCGTTCGTTGGAGGGTTAATCATCTTAGTATTATGTATTGGTTTGTGCTTAAGTGTTCGCAAAAATTTTGAAGTGCATTTTATTGCATTCGACAACAATAAACATAAAAATTACCCAAGTGCGAAAAATGTCCTTCATGTTAAGTAAAGTAAACTTTTTGAGGCAAAACCCAACATTAAGTATAAATACACATTTATTTTTATACGACGACGACCAAAAAACTAAACGAATCAAACACATGATGATGACTTTGACCGCTTGTTCGTAAAAAATATGTTTATTTTGGTGATTTTTTTTTTTTTTTTGAGGCAAAACGATTACACCTCGTGACAATGTTTAGCAGTTTACTCTTGCATGCATTTTTTTCGGATTGAAAAAAAAGAGAGCAATAAAAATCTGAAACTTAACAAACAGTTTATTGATGCATGCCTGCATTTTCATACAAAATGCATTGAAAAGAACTCACACTTTTAAGCAAAAAATCTCTTTTGTTCATTACAATTCTCTCGGTCTCTCTTTGTGTATAACAGGCTCTCTTTTTATGGCAGACTCTGGGGTTTTTTATAACGAATGAATTTAGGTTACGAGTGTAATATTTGACCTAACGTAAGTGCATCATTGTCACGGAGGACAAGGTAAATTATGTACATGAACAAACATATTTTTTTTATTTTTTTAAAAAGTATGGAAATTTTTAGTGCAATTTTTAAAAAGTATGGAAATTTTTAGTGAATTTTTTTAAAAAAGTATGGAAATTTTTAATGAATTTTTTAAAAAGTATGGAAATTTTTAGTGAATTTTTTTAAAAAGTATGGAAATTTTTAGTGAATTTTTTATAAAGTATGGAAATTTTTAGTGCAATTTTTAAAAAGTATGGAAATTTTTAGTGAATTTTTTTTAAAGAAAATTTCCTCAATTTTTGCTTAATCTTTATATATTTCCTTTTCCCTACATTTTATTTCCAATAAAAATGACATCAAGTTTTTCTTGCCTTCGTTTGCTTTTTAAGTTTTTTTGCATATATGACCCTGTCCTAAATTTCCCAGTTTATTTGTTGCTATATATAAATATTGTATTGTTGCTGTTATTTTGTATACATCACCACTTTTTTTCAATTATGTATTTACTTGTAAACTAGGTAAAGTACGAGTACATTGCATCTGGTCAAGGACTCCAATATCAAGGTTAGCTTAAATGTCAAAATCAGCCAGTTTGGAAAATGGGGTTTTTGGGTCAAATGTTTTTTTTTCTAGTTTGTCGAGCCTAGTTTATATAGAATGAAATATTTCAAGTTCAAATTTGTTAAATACGAAGTTAAGGAAAAAATATAGAATAAAATTTTTAAAGGTCATAAATCTTTCCAAGATTTTTAATAAGAGAAAACCAAAGCCGAACTATAATATATTATCAGAGGCCCTATGCTCTACAGGGAGTCAAGAATAACATAAGAAGAATATATTGTCAAACAGAGAATACATGAATTAAAATAAGTTATATGTGAGATCCAATAGTTTTCTTCTAGGAAATATACCTTAGCCCTGCCTTTGTTAAATGGTTAATTACTCTAATTCGATATATTTATGTATGCCTAAGGGTATGTTAAGACTTTGGACTGCATTTTGTAGCATTTTAATTTAACGTATCAGAGGATAGCTGAAGCTTTTAAAGCTATATTTTGATGTAAACAGATTTGCAACGTTTTCTCCTTGGAAACGTAAACAAATCTTTCGTCCGTTTAAGGGCTTATCATTCTTTTTCAATAATTTGACTTGTTCTTAATAGTTTATGAAAGATTTGAAGTGCATTTTAAAGCAACTTTAGTTAATATTTGGTATAATATTATAGTCACTGTCTTCCAGAACCCTCCATCCTAATTTGCTGTCCTTCATTCCTAAAAAATAAGTGTTGACAGAAGGATTTCTTGTTTGTACCAACACTTATCACTGATTCTATACAGCTTTCAATGTCTTGCTTGACCTTGCTTTTGACTGAGGATTTCTTAAACTTCGCCTTACGTAACCATCCTTCCTAATTTACCTTTCTTCATTTTTATTAAGGAAGTGGTGATTGAAGGAGATCTTGTTTCTTCCTCTTGAGGAACCCTAATCACTTCCCTTCTTTGTAAATTTTATAACATAATAGGGACTTCCTAAACTCGTTCTCCCAAAACCATTCTTCCTAATTTACTTTTCTTCATTCTCATTAAGGAAGTGGTGATCGAAGGATTTCCTGTTTCTTCCTCTAATCGAAGCCTAATCACTTCCCTTCTTGGTAAATTTTATAACATAATATGGGTTTCTTAAACTTTGCCTTCCGGAATCATTCTTTCTAGTTTCATTTTCTCAAATCTCATTAAGGAAGTGGCGATTGAAGGAGATCTTGATTATTCCTATAGTTGAATCCTAATCACTTTCCTTCTTTGTAAATTTTTTAACATAATATGGGCATTTCGGAACCAACCTTCCGAATTTTATTTTCTTCATTATCATTTAGGAAGTGGTAATCGAAGGAGATCTAATCACTTCCCTTCTTTGTAAATCCTAATCACTTCCCTTCTTTGAATCCTAATCACTTCCCTTTGCTAATTACTGTAATAGTTATTTTCTTAACTTTGCCTTCCGGAACCAACCTTCCTTATTAACTTTTCCCCATTCTCATTAAGGAAGTAGTAATCCAAGGAAATCTTTTTTCTTCCTCTAATCGAACACTAATAACTTTCTTTCCTTGTAAATTTTATAACATAATGAGGAATTCTTAAATCTTGCCTTCCGAAACCAACCTTCCGAAACCAACCTTCCGAATTTAACTATCTTCATTCCCATTAAGGAAGCGGTGATCAAAGGATATGTTGTTTCTTGCTCTAATCGAACCCTTATCACTTCCCATTATGAGAACTTCTTGACCTTTGCCTTCCGGAACCAACCTTCCGAACTTAATTTTCTTCAGTCTTATTAAGGAAGTGGAGATCGAAAGAGATAATGTTTCTTGCTCTAGACGAACCCTTATCACTTCCTTTTTTTGTAAATCTTAAAACATAATAAGGAGTTCTTAACCTCTCTGGACCCTTTCTGACATTATCTGACATACTCTTTCCCCGATAATTCCCGATGTTCCCAGTTGATATTTTCTGTTTGATTTCTTTAAAATTCGATTCTTTGTAGTAGTTAATCCAGAGTTTGTGGAACTCTTCTTTTATATTGAAACTTCTTGAGATTTTAGTAACATTAAAAAGATCTCAAGATTTAAACCCAGGGACGTTTAGCCCGATTACTCGATTTTGATAAAATTTGGACAGTGGGTACCTTTTTTGATGTACAGGTCGATGAAGAAGGGACTTTTGGAACCTTTGCCTCTAAGAGGGTAAAAACGGGTAAAATGGGGAACAAATCGAAAATCTCCTAAAGTAATAGGTATAGAAACAAAATTAAAATTACGTTTTAAACAGCTATGAAAATAAGCGGACAGGTGTTTGGAACTTTTTTGAAACTATGTTCGATAAAAAAGGGTGAAAATAGTTATTTTGGTACTTTGTACTGCAGTCAAGGAACTTTGTACTGCAGTCAATAGATGCAAAAGAAATATTGAACACGTACTTGGTACTTTTTTGATTTTGGGGCCAAAACGGGTAAAAAAGGGATAAAATGATAACTTAACACCAAAAGTAATATGAATAGAAATTATGTTAACTGCGTTTTAATAAAATGTACCAAATTCAATTGGTACTAAAGAAGTACCAAATAAGCATATGGAACCTTTTGAAAGTAGTGGATAAAAAGGCGAAAGTAATGCTATAATTTTTAAACAAATGAATGTTTGTATGTATGTTCTTTATAGAATACTAAACTGTGAATTTGATTATATTATGATCTTTAGCAAAGATGTTGCGGATAAGCCGGCGAAGGTTTTTAAGTTGGTAAGACTAATTTCCGTTAGGTGGCGCCACTGAAAATTACTAAAAATTAATTAAATCGTAAACTGTATATTTGATCATGCTATGATCTTTAGCAAAATTGTAGCGCATGAGCCGGCAAAGGTTTTTAAGTTGGTGTGAATAATTTTCGACAGGTGGCGCTACTGAAAATTACTCAAAGTCAATTTAATGGTAAGCTGTACATTTAATCATGCTATAATCTTTAGCAAAGTTGTTGCACATGAGCCGACGAAGATTTCTTAATTGGTATGAAGAAATTTCGACAGGTGGCGCCACTGAAATTTACTTAAAGTCAATTTAATCGTAAGCTGTACATTTAATCATGCTATAATCTTTAGCAAAGTTGTTGCGGATAAGCCGACGAAGGTTTATTAATGGGAATGACCAAAGTCCAACAGGTGGCGCCACTGAAATTACTCAAAATGAATTAAATCGTAAACTGTGCATTTGATCATGTTACAATCATTAGAAAAGTTGTTACGCATAAGCAGACGAAGGTTTCTTAGTTGGTATGAACAACTTCAGGTGGCGCCACTGAAAATTACTCAAAATGAAATAAATCGTAAACTGTGCATTTGATCAGGCTATAATATTAAGCAAAGTTGTTGCGCATGAGTCGACGGAGGTTTCCAAATTTTTTCAAAATGAGTTAATCTGTAAACTATGCAAACTATGTGTTGATCGGAAAAAATAAATAAAATAATTCGAAATTAACTGAATATTTGCACAAAATGCTTATCATAAAGCTCCGAGCAAGGCTCGGTCAACCAGGTACTTACATCTATAAATCATAGTCACATTAAGAAGGAAAGTTCCAAGATTCGTTAAATAAATCTTTGAAGAACCCAAAATTTGACATTTCTTTTTATTAGCTTAACATTTATGAAATACTGAATTCCAAGGAATCTTAAATCTAAATTCCTCTCAATTTCAACTCACCTGATGATATGGAATTAGCCGATTCGGAACGGGGAGTATGATGCAACATATTACTATTATTCATATGATGGTGATGATGATGATTTAATCCGTTACTGATGATACTGTGTATGCCAATATTGGCATGTATAACTTGACCATTCTGGGAAGTTTGCAAAGAATTTAACTGTTGAGCATTTGTAACAATATTGGGACCATTCATATTAAGGTTTCCTCCACCACCACCGCCACCTGCAATACCTCCACCTCCTCCCATATGACCATTACTGTTATTATGATGGCTACTGCTGTTACTGTGGTTACTGTTGCTATTATGTTGCAGATGTTGGTTTTGATTTTGCAGATGATTGTGATTATTCACCTGAACACCATTGCCCATCATGCCATTCAAATTGGTCATGCCTGGCACCATCGTGTTCATATTGCCACCCACACCCGTTAGTTGTGTATTCATGTTGCCATTCGAATAATTTTGATTGCCATTATTCATGGAGACATTATTATTGTTGCAGTTGGGTAAATTTGTCAGGGGTATAATGGTGGTTTGGGCGGGCAATGAGGAGGTGCAGCCCTGCAGTGAAGTGATCACACTATGCTGATGACTGTTATTGTAGGAGCCGTTATCATTGCACATCCACAAATCCTGATCGCCATAGACGGGTGAGTCCAAAGATGAGGGTGACATATTGATATCTGAGGATAAGACTAAACCATTCGAGGAGGAGGTAACTTCTGAGGAGGACTCTTCGAGCATTTTTAAAGCGGCAAAACCGCCATTATTTGACCAACGTCGTTTCATCATTTGGACTAACTATTTGGGGGGATACAGCTATCTCACCCCTTTTACACTTTGAGTGCTTTTCTTTTTTTGAGTTTTGTATAGTTAATCTATATTTTCAAGCTAAAGTTTGAAAAGGAGTTAAAAAAATGAGTTATTTCTTGTATAAATTAAAATCAAGTTAAGGCCACAAATTACCCATATATAGGAAAGTTGTTTTTGCGTTTTGATTTTTTCGTTTTCTAAAGAACTTTTTTTTTTGTTTCGTTGCTTTTAACTTAACAAAAATTCCATTCCCATTTATTTTTTGTAAATTGAAGAGTTTTATTATCAAAGATGATGATTAAGCAAAAGTTTTTGTTTCTTTCATTTTGATCGTTCGTTCAAAAAAAAAATATAAATAACAATAAGAATCTATATAAATTTAAACCGGTCCTAAAAACAAAACAGGTTAAATTTTAATTTTTGGTATCACAGATATAAAGAAATATTAAAGTCAAGTCAAGACTCAACACCACAATAAAAAAAAATCAACAAAAAAATTTATAAAAAAAAACAACAATTTATTCAAAGCGTGATTTCTGAGACTCAAATTCTTTGTGCGCGACTTTAAAATACTCAAATATCATGAAAATACACATACAGATACTCGTACTACCAATGGCAACCTTTAAAAATCGCTTATAAAGCCAAGTTAACAAACAAACAAACACTCACTCACTCACTCGCTTTGTTAGAGAAGAAAGAAACCCACAAAAAAAAAATGGTCAAAAATAATAACAAATTTCCCGGTCAAAAACGAACTAATTCTATACACTACGAGAAAAAAGATCAAGACTTTATCTCCATGTTATAGATGTTCTAATTTATTCCTTAATATCAAGGAAGTGAGTACCGATTTCGGAAAAATATTCTTAAATGTGTAACAGAATCATCTTTCGAAAACACCTCTAAATTCCTTAAGACTTCTATAATATCTTGCGGAAAGGAAATCGTGGAACCCCTTTATACACTACGAGAAAAAAGATCAAGACTTCATCTCCATGTTATAGATGTTCTAATTCATTCCTTAATATCAAGGAAGTGAGTACCGATTTCGGAAAAATATTCTTAAATGTGTAACAGAATCATCTTTCGAAAACACCTATAAATTCCTTAAGACTTCTATAATATCTTGCGGAAAGGAAATCGTGGAACCCCTTTATACACTACGAGAAAAAAGATCAAGACTTTATCTCCATGTTATAGATGTTCTAATTCATTCCTTAATATCAAGGAAGTGAGTACCGATTTCGGAAAAATATTCTTAAATGTGTAACAGAATCATCTTTCGAAAACACCTCTAAATTCCTTAAGACTTCTATAATATCTTGCGGAAAGGAAATCGTGGAACCCCTTTATACACTACGAGAAAAAAGATCAAGACTTCATCTCCATGTTATAGATGTTCTAATTCATTCCTTAATATCAAGGAAGTGAGTACCGATTTCGGAAAAATATTCTTAAATGTGTAACAGAATCATCTTTCGAAAACACCTATAAATTCCTTAAGACTTCTATAATATCTTGCGGAAAGGAAATCGTGGAACCCCTTTATACACTACGAGAAAAAAGATCAAGACTTTATCTCCATGTTATAGATGTTCTAATTCATTCCTTAATATCAAGGAAGTGAGTACCGATTTCGGAAAAATATTCTTAAATGTGTAACAGAATCATCTTTCGAAAACACCTCTAAATTCCTTAAGACTTCTATAATATCTTGCGGAAAGGAAATCGTGGAACCCCTTTATACACTACGAGAAAAAAGATCAAGACTTCATCTCCATGTTATAGATGTTCTAATTCATTCCTTAATATCAAGGAAGTGAGTACCGATTTCGGAAAAATATTCTTAAATGTGTAACAGAATCATCTTTCGAAAACACCTCTAAATTCCTTAAGACTTCTATAATATCTTGCGGAAAGGAAATCGTGGAACCCCTTTATACACTACGAGAAAAAAGATCAAGACTTCATCTCCATGTTATAGATGTTCTAATTCATTCCTTAATATCAAGGAAGTGAGTACCGATTTCGGAAAAATATTCTTAAATGTGTAACAGAATCATCTTTCGAAAACACCTATAAATTCCTTAAGACTTCTATAATATCTTGCGGAAAGGAAATCGTGGAACCCCTTTATACACTACGAGAAAAAAGATCAAGACTTTATCTCCATGTTATAGATGTTCTAATTCATTCCTTAATATCAAGGAAGTGAGTACCGATTTCGGAAAAATATTCTTAAATGTGTAACAGAATCATCTTTCGAAAACACCTCTAAATTCCTTAAGACTTCTATAATATCTTGCGGAAAGGAAATCGTGGAACCCCTTTATACACTACGAGAAAAAAGATCAAGACTTCATCTCCATGTTATAGATGTTCTAATTCATTCCTTAATATCAAGGAAGTGAGTACCGATTTCGGAAAAATATTCTTAAATGTGTAACAGAATCATCTTTCGAAAACACCTCTAAATTCCTTAAGACTTCTATAATATCTTGCGGAAAGGAAATCGTGGAACCCCTTTATACACTACGAGAAAAAAGATCAAGACTTCATCTCCATGTTATAGATGTTCTAATTCATTCCTTAATATCAAGGAAGTGAGTACCGATTTCGGAAAAATATTCTTAAATGTGTAACAGAATCATCTTTCGAAAACACCTATAAATTCCTTAAGACTTCTATAATATCTTGCGGAAAGGAAATCGTGGAACCCCTTTATACACTACGAGAAAAAAGATCAAGACTTTATCTCCATGTTATAGATGTTCTAATTCATTCCTTAATATCAAGGAAGTGAGTACCGATTTCGGAAAAATATTCTTAAATGTGTAACAGAATCATCTTTCGAAAACACCTCTAAATTCCTTAAGACTTCTATAATATCTTGCGGAAAGGAAATCGTGGAACCCCTTTATACACTACGAGAAAAAAGATCAAGACTTCATCTCCATGTTATAGATGTTCTAATTCATTCCTTAATATCAAGGAAGTGAGTACCGATTTCGGAAAAATATTCTTAAATGTGTAACAGAATCATCTTTCGAAAACACCTCTAAATTCCTTAAGACTTCTATAATATCTTGCGGAAAGGAAATCGTGGAACCCCTTTATACACTACGAGAAAAAAGATCAAGACTTCATCTCCATGTTATAGATGTTCTAATTCATTCCTTAATATCAAGGAAGTGAGTACCGATTTCGGAAAAATATTCTTAAATGTGTAACAGAATCATCTTTCGAAAACACCTATAAATTCCTTAAGACTTCTATAATATCTTGCGGAAAGGAAATCGTGGAACCCCTTTATACACTACGAGAAAAAAGATCAAGACTTCATCTCCATGTTATAGATGTTCTAATTCATTCCTTAATATCAAGGAAGTGAGTACCGATTTCGGAAAAATATTCTTAAATGTGTAACAGAATCATCTTTCGAAAACACCTATAAATTCCTTAAGACTTCTATAATATCTTGCGGAAAGGAAATCGTGGAACCCCTTTATACACTACGAGAAAAAAGATCAAGACTTTATCTCCATGTTATAGATGTTCTAATTCATTCCTTAATATCAAGGAAGTGAGTACCGATTTCGGAAAAATATTCTTAAATGTGTAACAGAATCATCTTTCGAAAACACCTCTAAATTCCTTAAGACTTCTATAATATCTTGCGGAAAGGAAATCGTGGAACCCCTTTATACACTACGAGAAAAAAGATCAAGACTTCATCTCCATGTTATAGATGTTCTAATTCATTCCTTAATATCAAGGAAGTGAGTACCGATTTCGGAAAAATATTCTTAAATGTGTAACAGAATCATCTTTCGAAAACACCTATAAATTCCTTAAGACTTCTATAATATCTTGCGGAAAGGAAATCGTGGAACCCCTTTATACACTACGAGAAAAAAGATCAAGACTTTATCTCCATGTTATAGATGTTCTAATTCATTCCTTAATATCAAGGAAGTGAGTACCGATTTCGGAAAAATATTCTTAAATGTGTAACAGAATCATCTTTCGAAAACACCTCTAAATTCCTTAAGACTTCTATAATATCTTGCGGAAAGGAAATCGTGGAACCCCTTTATACACTACGAGAAAAAAGATCAAGACTTCATCTCCATGTTATAGATGTTCTAATTCATTCCTTAATATCAAGGAAGTGAGTACCGATTTCGGAAAAATATTCTTAAATGTGTAACAGAATCATCTTTCGAAAACACCTATAAATTCCTTAAGACTTCTATAATATCTTGCGGAAAGGAAATCGTGGAACCCCTTTATACACTACGAGAAAAAAGATCAAGACTTCATCTCCATGTTATAGATGTTCTAATTCATTCCTTAATATCAAGGAAGTGAGTACCGATTTCGGAAAAATATTCTTAAATGTGTAACAGAATCATCTTTCGAAAACACCTATAAATTCCTTAAGACTTCTATAATATCTTGCGGAAAGGAAATCGTGGAACCCCTTTATACACTACGAGAAAAAAGATCAAGACTTCATCTCCATGTTATAGATGTTCTAATTCATTCCTTAATATCAAGGAAGTGAGTACCGATTTCGGAAAAATATTCTTAAATGTGTAACAGAATCATCTTTCGAAAACACCTATAAATTCCTTAAGACTTCTATAATATCTTGCGGAAAGGAAATCGTGGAACCCCTTTATATTTTAGGCCTTTCTCCGTTCACATGCAGAAATTCAGAATCAATCTTGAAAAAATATTTCTGATTGTCCTATGCTTCATTTCGATTATTTAACGTTCTTTTCATCGCTTCCGGAATCTAGTTTTCTTAATTTTTTTTTTCATTCAAGGAATCCTACTGAGATTTACCATTCGTAGACATCTATTGATTTCCTAAAGCCTTTATTGCCTTCCGGAACCATTCATCCTGATTTTCTTTCTTTAATTCCAATTTGCATTGTGAACCGCAGTGGTATAGCAGGTTAGTCATCCGCCTAGTATACCAGAGGTCCCAAGTTCGATCCCCAGCCAGACCCACTTGAAAAAATAAATTTTCAAAAAAAAAACGGGTCACCTTATAACTTAGCAGGAAATTGGTAATTGAGTATTAGAATATGTAAAACTTCTCTAACTAATGCATTTGCCGTTCGAAGCCAGCATTAAAACGTAGGTCCCTTTCAATGAGTCTAAAAATAGAATCGGATGCAGCTGAAGTACCTCTTGCTTCAATTCTAATGTCTTGGGAATTATGAATGAATGAATTCTCATTCTCAAGGAAGTGATGACTAACTGGGATCTTGTTTCTAACTCTAGATAAACCATAACTATTTTCTGGTTTTCTTGCGACATTCTTCTTTTCATATGAAGGAACTTAAATCCGATCTCGGTAAATATTAACAGAGGTACAACACTGTAATCTTCCGTGTGTGTGTCTTAGCTTTCTCTAAACTACTCCATTAATTGTTTCCAAATCATAATGAAAGAGGTAAACTCTCTTTTTTATGGGACTTATCGAAAAGACCATACGGAAAATCAATGTTTGGAAGAGTCTTCTCTAAAAGGCTTTTTGAAAATCCCTCCTATCTATTTAAAACAGGTCGAACAAGTTTAGAATGTGGATGTCAGTTTCATTTCTTAATCGATATAAAGTAGGAATTTTTAGTTTAAATTTTGGGCTGGAATGCCCCAACTAAAGGAGAAAAAACATAAAAAATATATCAGCTATAAATTAATGTTTCGTATTCCCTGAAAAATGATCGAAGTAGCGGTAAAGGGGGAAAAAACTTAGTCTATGTCTTAGTCTATGTCTTAGCCTATGTCTTAGTCTATGTCTTAGTCTATGTCTTAGTCTATGTCTTAGTCTATGTCTTAGTCTATGTCTTAGTCTATGTCTTAGTCTATGTCTTAGTCTATGTCTTAGTCTATGTCTTAGTCTATGTCTTAGTCTATGTCTTAGTCTATGTCTTAGTCTATGTCTTAGTCTATGTCTTAGTCTATGTCTTAGTCTATGTCTTAGTCTATGTCTTAGTCTATGTCTTAGTCTATGTCTTAGTCTATGTCTTAGTCTATGTCTTAGTCTATGTCTTAGTCTATGTCTTAGTCTATGTCTTAGTCTATGTCTTAGTCTATGTCTTAGTCTATGTCTTAGTCTATTGGTTAGTCTATGTCTTAGTCTATGTCTTAGTCTATGTCTTAGTCTATGTCTTAGTCTATTGGTTAGTCTATGTCTTAGTCTATGTCTTAGTCTATGTCTTAGTCTATGTCTTAGTCTATGTCTTAGTCTATGTCTTAGTCTATGTCTTAGTCTATGTCTTAGTCTATGTCTTAGTCTATGTCTTAGTCTATGTCTTAGTCTATGTCTTAGTCTATGTCTTAGTCTTTTTTTTTTTTTTTTTTTTTTTTTTTTTTTTAACGCCGGAGGTGTGGAATCTTCATAGATGTTCCCACTGTGGGCCCATGCACGATTTACCAAAAATTGGTACCTACGTACTAAACCACACCCCCTCTCCTTCCACTCCCCGCGGGACTGCCTTGAGGTACTACTTCGCGGGGGAGGTCAGCTTAATTGTTTGCTGTTCCACTCGATTCAATTATTTGATCTTGCTTACGTGTTAATTCTGTCTCCCTCAGCTTGTTCATAATGTAGATTATATATCTATTTACCGCTATCCAGTTGTCTTCTGTTTTTACCATAACATGGATTATGTTGCTTGCACTGAGTCTTTCACCAACGTATGATTCCAAACTACTCCTATTGGTGTTAAACCTGGGACATTTGAATACGACATGTTCGGCATTTTCGTCTTCATCGAGACATTGAGGACACCTTGGAGAGTAGTCTCGACCGAAGCGGTATAAATAGCTTCTAAATCCTCCGTGTCCAGTTAGAAATTGGGTCAGGTAGAAGTTGACCTCGCCGTGACGCCTACTTAACCATATTTCTATATTTGGGATAAGTTTAAAGGTCCAGCGTCCTTTAGTTGAGTTCTGCCATCTTATTTGCCACTCCATCATTGCTTTCCGATGTTCGATTTTGTATATATCTTTTTTTGAAACCTCTGGGCTCGCTTTTCGTGCTTTATACATGTCAGATGTTTCTTTAGCTTTTATATCTATTGGCATTATTCCTGCTATCACACTTGAAGCTTCTACTGAGACAGTACGAAAAGCGCTGCATACTCTAAGGCAACCCCTTCTATGTATTGAAGTCATACTACTTTTGGATGTTTTTGACAAAGCCTGTTCCCATACGGGTGCTCCATAGAGAATAATAGAGTTAGATACCTTAGAGATAAGTACTCTCCGGCTCTGGCGTGGTCCGCCAATGTTGGGCATCATTCTAGCGAGTGCGTTTGCTACGTTAGATGCTTTTTTGCATGAGTAATCAGCGTTCCTTTTAAAATTAAGGCGATCGTCTATCATAATTCCTAAATACTTAATTGCTTCTGACGATGTGATAGTTGTTTTGCCTACTTTTATGGAGAAAGTTTCTCTTTTCCTTTTTCCACTAATGAGCACAGCTTCAGTTTTATGTTCTGCCAATTTTAAATTCATGCTGATCAGCCAGTTTATAATGGTTCTGATAGTTTCATTTGAATATATCACAACATCCTCCAGTACTTGCGCTGTAACTACGATTGCCACATCATCTGCGAATCCTACAACCGTTGCTTCCTCCGGTATGTTTAGGCTAAAGATGCCATTATACATAACGTTCCAGAGCAACGGTCCTAAGACCGATCCTTGGGGAACTCCTGATGTAATATTATAGTTTTCGATACCTTCATCAGTTTCGTATGTAAGTATTCTATTGGAGAAGTAGTCTTTTATAATTCGAATAAGATATTCTGGAACGTTTAATCTACGTAATGACATCATTATTTGCTTCCATCCAGCAGAGTTGAAGGCATTTCTAATGTCTAGAGTGATGACTGCACAGTATTTTTTTTGCTTTCTTTTACCACTAATAGCTTTTCTGGCAAGTTCTATGACGAAGTTGGCTGCATCTATTGTTGATCTTGTTCGTCTAAATCCGAACTGCCTATGGGAAAGTCCATCCGCAGCTTCGACCGCATCTAAAAGCTTCGTATATATTATTCTTTCTAGGCATTTTCCTATTGTATCAAGCAAGCATATTGGTCTGTATGTCTTAGTCTATGTCTTAGTCTATGTCTTAGTCTATGTCTTAGTCTATGTCTTAGTCTATGTCTTAGTCTATGTCTTAGTCTATGTATTAGTCTATGTCTTAGTCTATGTCTTAGTCTATGTCTTAGTCTATGTCTTAGTCTATGTCTTAGTCTATGTCTTAGTCTATGTCTTAGTCTATGTCTTAGTCAATGTCTTAGTCAATGTCTTAGTCTATGTCTTAGTCTATGTCTTTGTCTATGTCTTTGTCTATGTCTTAGTCTATGTCTTAGTCTATGTCTTAGTCTATGTCTTAGTCTATGTCTTAGTCTATGTCTTAGTCTATGTCTTAGTCTATGTCTTAGTCTATGTCTTAGTCTATGTCTTAGTCTATGTCTTAGTCTATGTCTTAGTCTATGTCTTAGTCTATGTCTTAGTCTATGTCTTAGTCTATGTTTTAGTCTATGTCTTAGTCTATGTCTTAGTCTATGTCTTAGTCTATGTCTTAGCCTATGTCTTAGTCGATGTCTTAGTCTATGTCTTAGTCTATGTCTTAGTCTATGTCTAATTCTATGTCTTAGTCTATGTCTTAGTCTATGTCTTAGTCTATGTCTTAGTCTATGTATTAGTCTATGTATTAGTCTATGTCTTAGTCTATGTCTTAGTCTATGTCTTAGTCTATGTCTTAGTCTATGTCTATGTCTTAGTCTATGTCTTAGTCTATGTCTTAGTCTATGTCTTAGTCTATGTCTTAGTCTATGTCTTAGTCTATGTCTTAGTCTATGTCTTAGTCTATGTCTTAGTCTATGTCTTAGTCTATGTCTTAGTCTATGTCTTAGTCTATGTCTTAGTCAATATCTTAGTCTATAACTTAGTCTATGGCTTAGTCTATGTCTTTGTCTATGTCTTAGTCTATGTTTTAATCTATTTCATAGTCTATGTCTTAGTTCCTGGCTTTTTGTATATCTTAGTATTTGACTTAGTCTATTTCAATGTTTATTTCTGAGCCCAAGACGGAAATAGCCAACATTTTAAAATATTTATAGTAAATCAAAACTCTAACAATTTCACACAACAATTAAAACAGACAATAACAACAACAGCAACATGAGGAAGGAGAACACACAGACAGAAAAGGGCGGAAGAATAGATTGATAGATCAATGGATAGAACGTTACAAAGATATTAGATACACAACAACAGTAAAAACAACATGACTCAGTTAAAAGGTTACAGAGAAAATTATAATGAGCTAGTAAAAAATGTTAGAAGAAGAAGAAGAAAAAGACAACGAAAAATATTTACTAAAACAAAATTATGAATAATAACAGCAAAAATTAATATAAAACAAAAAAAATGTAAGTGCTCATGTGTAAAGTACTTCCACAACTACCAGCCATTATTATTCCAAAGAATTGACTAGTAACTCATAGATACTTGTAATGTATCTATGAATGTCTGTCTGTGTCAATGTGAATAGGGTAGAAATTGTTGAATGTTGTACAAAATAGTTTGACAATTCATGATGGTCATTAACGACGAACGATAGACAGAATTCTATAATAATTGACTCTTCCATACATAAGTACATAGATATGTATGTATATATGTAAGTATCTACGACGACTGCGTTGAAAAATGACAGACAAATGTTTTTTTTCTAGTCAAGCCAAACCGCAACCAACCAAAAAATAATCCAACTTGTTCAGTTCATACTAGTTAGAGTATGAAATTATTTTTAAATACCGAAAATCGTGCATGTATTAAAAATACTTGTACTACCCCAGTAAGAACAGTGTCAAACGTTTGAAATATGATGACTTTTACATTTGATATCAAACGTTTTTTTCAAACTTTTTTCAAACCTGAACAGATGTTTGAGATTCACATTCATTTTCAAATGAGGGTTCATTTGAGAATAAACGTTTGAAAAATGATAGTTTCTCAAATTGAGAATAAAGGTTATTCTCAAATCATTATCAAACCCTAAGATGATTTGAGAATGATTTAAAAAATGGTGTTATATAAATTTAATATCAAACCTTATTTCAAATTTTTTTCAAACATTAAAAAAAAATAATTTATGTTAAATAAAATTAATGTTTAAGATATTTTAATGGAATGGCATTGCATTTCAAAGAAATTCGTTATTTCCTTCGGATTTTTTAAATTTTAAAAAAATTTTAAAAAATTGCTTGAAAAATGTCAAGATTAAAAATTCAATAATATTCATATGCATAAGTAAATTTTCTTTGTTTCTTAAAATTTTTTTACCTAACAATAAAAAAATGTATATTTTAACAAAAGAATTCAAATATGATGCACCGTTTTCAAAAACAAAATAAACAAACTCAAAAATATCAAAAATAAAACGCCATTTTATTTATGTTCCACATGTAGATGATATCCACATTTGAAAAACCTTTGAGAATGAGGTTTGATAATGATTTGAGAATAAAGGAATTTCTCAATTTGAGAATAAAGTCCCCTTTTTGTTGAGAACGCTATTATTCTCAAATCAGCATCAAATCAGTATCAAACGTTTGACCTTTGAAAAAAGATTTATTTTCAAATCATCCTCAATTTGAGAATAAACCTTTTTTCTTACTGGGCTTAGACATAAAACACAATTTTTAGAATGAATAGGAACAAATTTAACATTAAATAAAATATAATCTGAACAATAAGATTCTTTTTTTTTTTTGTCGTTTTCATTTTTTGATTTTTTCTCAAACAAGTTTTTCAGGCGGCAAATCACGTCACGTCAGGTTGCGTTCGCTTGTTCTGTTCGGTCGTTCGTTAGCTCGATCATTTGTTCTAAGTTGCTCTTAACAAAATGATCTTTTCAGTTCTAGACTTGTTAAGTCAAAAAGAAAATAACAACTACAACAACTATAAAGACCATAATTATTTAAACAAAAAACAATAACAAAAATCCAGTAACAATAAATTAATTTAAAACAACTTAAGAATTTTGTAAAAACTCGCTATTTCTTAAAACAAAAAAAAATTGTTAATAATTTTGTTGTACACAAAATTGTTTAAGAAAAGTTCACTTTAATTTGAGATCAGCAAAAAAAAAACATTAAATTATTAATTATGTCTGTAATAAAAACAAGTTATTTGTTTTTGAACCTGAGTGCAAAAGTTTTAAAATTTAAAATCTGTTTTAAGATAATAACATTTTTATTTAAAATTTAATTGTTATTTGGGTATAAAATA